>PVHT021183540.1:1277278-1357979 GCA_004024745.2 Catagonus wagneri | reverse complement strand
GTAAAAACCCTGTGCACTAAGGAACAGGTGAGTTTCCCCGCTTGGCAACTCCATGTGTTGTCATGTCACTGGTGAAAGAATGAAGCACTGTCAATGCAACTCCACTGAGACAACCAACTGCAGGTACGTGCCTGGTTTCTCCTAACTTCTGCCTCACACCCCATTCACATTTGCTACTTTTAATTTGTAACTTCTCACTATAATGAACTGTTAACTGTAAGGACAGCAGCTTTCATGAGTTTAACGACTGCTTTTAGAGAATAATCAAATGGGAGGGTGACTTCAGGGACCTGACACAACTGCCTTCCTCGTATTTCTTTCTGAGGAGCATTTTACTGACAATTCTGGAGTCAAGCTCATTACAGTTCAACCTACTAAGAGCCACTGGTGTCTCATGAGGTATATCTCTCTGCTATTACTACATTCACTGCCATTCTCTCGGTGAAAGTTTTCAAGCTAAAACGTGGATCAAAAATTAAACACATCAAATCTTCCCTACATGTTTCCTGGGACATAAAATAAGACATAATTAGTAACTGAAGGCACTACCACACTGACTGCATTTATGAGGTTTCTCTCCTGTGCAAATGCTCCATTATCTCCTGAGGGTGCACATCTGGCCACAGGCTGCCCCACAAGGACAATGTTCCCTTGGGCTAGGAACCCACTGATGTCTGATGACGTCTGGATGGCCAGAGAGGGCCCTTCCACTGTCACCGGTTTAACAGAGTTTTTCTCTTGCACGGGTTCAGTGAGAGAGAATGAGCCGCGATTACCATGGGAATCCTTTTCCACCTTGACGGAATCTACACGTTTCTCTTTCATATGAGTTTTCTTATGTTTAGTGAGGGAGGACTTGTGGCAGAAGGCTTTCCCACAGTTGCTGCATCCATGGGGTTTCTCTCCTGTGTGGACTCTTTGATGTCTACTGAGTATTGATTTCGTGGAGTAGCCTTTCCCACAGACACTGCATTTATAGCGTTTCTCTTCTGTATGACCTCTCTGATGTCTAATGAGACTTGACTTCTGAAAGTAGGCTTTTCCACACTCGCTGCATTCATAGGGAGGATTTCCAGTGTGAAACACCTGATGTGCAACGAGACATGGCTTATGACTGAAGGCTTTCCCACATTCATTGCAGCCATAGGGCTTATCTCCAGTATGAATTCGCTGATGTATAAGGAAATTGCCCTTCTGGATGAAGCCTTTCCCACATTCGCTGCACGTATAGGGTTTCTCCCCTGTATGAGTTTTCTGATGTACGAGGAGCTGCGACTTCCTGGAGAAAGCTTTCCCACATTCACTACATCCGTGGGGTTTTATTCCTCTTTCAACCTGCATATGTATATTGAGCTCTGCTTTCCTACAGAAGGCTTTACCACATTTAAGGCATTTATAAGGTTTCTCTCCTGTATGAATTCTCTGATGTACAGTGAGTTGAGATTTTTTGATGAAGGTTTTACCACATTCAGTACATTCCTGATGTTTCTTTCCTCTTTCAGTCTGATGTATACTGCGTCTTGAATTGGTGCAGATGGTGTTTCCGTATTTATTGCATTTAATTCCAGCATAACGTTTTTCATGCTTAGTATGAAGAAATGATTTCTCATATCTATTAGGCTTATTGGGCTTCTTTGCTACACAGCTTTTATTCTGGTTAACTAAATCTAAATTAGAGTTCAGTAAGTCAAAGTTATCATGGCTTTGCCTTAAAGTAACAAGATTTCTGCGCAGATGAAAAATATTTCCTGATGAACTATGTTCATGGCCTCTTTCCTCATTTTTATGCTTGTTTTGGATTTCCAAGGACCAATGCATAGGGTCACCAACTTCTCCAACTTCTAGAAAGAAAATTAATTCTTTCACAATCAGGTTATGTAATAAAACTGCTTCTAAAATGCCATTGGGCTATAGCAATTTAACTACCATATGAGAGAAATCATTAAGTATAAATGTACTTCTTGAATATGTGAGGAAACACAATAATATAAAGCCATAACATCCAAAAAAGTAGTTGATATGGTATCAATGCTAGACAATTCCCAATTAGTAAAGTTTTGCTGCTCTCTAAATAGATCCTTGCAAAATGGGCAAAGAAGATGTATTAGAAATGTGTCTCGGAGTTCCCGTCGTGGCTCAGTGGTTAACGAATCCAACTAGGAACCATGAGGTTGCAGATTGGATCCCTGGCATCACTCAGTGGGTTAAGGATCCGGTGTTGCCATGAGCTGTGGTGTAGGTCACAGACGTGGCTTGGATCTGGCGTTGCTGTGGCTGTGGTGTAGGCCAGCGGCTACAGCTCCAATTAGACCCTTAGCCTGGGAACTTCCACATGCCAGGAGTGCAGCCCTAGAAAAGGCAAAAAGACAAAAAATAAAATAAAATAAAATAAATAAATAATTAAAAAAGAAATGTGTCTCAACACAAAGTTGGAGAGACATCTGATGTAGCATGATGGAAGATGTAGCCACTTATTCCACCAATATTTATTTATTCATTTTTAAATGATTTTATTTTTGCCATTATAGTTGGTTTACAGTGTTCTGTAAACTTCTACTGTACAGCAAAGTGACCTAGTCACACATATATATATACACATTCTTTTTCTCACATTATCCTCCATCATGTTCCATCATAAGTCACTAGATACAGTTCCCTGTGCTAAACAGCAGGATCGCATTGCTTATCCACTCCCAGTGCAATAGTATGCATCTATTAACCCCAGAATCCAGTTCTTCCCACTCCCTTCCCCTCCCCATTGGCAACCACAAGTCTGTTCTACAAGCCCAGGAGTTTCTTTCCTGTGGAAAGGTCCATTTGTGCTGTATACTAGATTCCAGATACAAGTGATATCATACTCTACCAGTATGTATTGAATGTCTATTACGTATCATGCACCTTCATAGCAACTGAATATAAATGAAAGAGAAATATTCTCTGAATTCCACTGGGCAAAAGAGAACAAAACAGAAGCAAAGAAGTAAGACAACCACAGACTGAAAAGTGGTTCCTAGGATATGAAAAAGAACAATGGGAGCTGGTCAACTTTAAATAAGTAATCCCTAAGAGAGAATAACAGTTGAGCCAAGAAACTAGGACTAAAAAATAAGCAACCTCACGTAAAGAATTACAAGTTTGGAGTTTGCCTGTGGTGCAGCAGGTCAGGGATCCCTAGCTGCCACTGCAGTGGCTCAGGTGGCTGCTGTGGCACAGCTTCGATCCCTGGCTCAGAAACTTCCTCATGCTGCAGGCATGGCCCTAAAAATGAAAAAAAAGGGGGGGTGGGTAAAGGCCACATCACACAGATCTGGTAGGAAGAATTTGAATTTGATGCTAAGACTAGTGGCAAGCCACTGGATGTTTTGAGAGAGTGGGGTTGTGCTCCAATTTACATTTCCAAAAGAACCCTGACTGTTATGTGGTGGATAGTGATGGGAGAGGAAGAAGCACAGATAAAGGAAACAGGAAGTAATCCAGGCAGGAGATACAGTGGCACGGTCAAGAGCAACAGCAATGTTGGTGTGGAGAAGTGGATGGACTCAAGGTACATCTAGAAGGAAAAGACATCATTCAATGTTGAATTCAACGTTCACTGTTAAGTAAAAGGCAGAAATCAGAGTTCCCACTGTGTTGCAGCAAGTTGAGGATCCACCATTCTCTGTGGTGGTAAGGGTTCGATCCCAAGCCGGCACAATGGGTTAAGGATCTAGTGTTGCTGCAGCTGCAGTGACGTAGATCACAGGTGCAGCTCGGATTCGATTCCTGGTCTGGGAACTTCCATATGCCGAGGGTGCAGCCAAAAAGAAAAAAAAAAAAAAAAGCAGAAATCAAGGGGTCTTGCTAGATATTCAGCTTAAATGACCTGCAGCTCCAGCCGAGCTGTTGAGGAACATTAGAGAGAGAGATTTTGGTTGTTTGTGTTTGTTGCCCACAGGGGTGGGACGCATACCAATGGCATGCGGGACTGAACCCCCACTGCAGCTGTAACCAGAGCCACAGCAGCGACCATGCTGGATCCTTAACCTGCTGAGCCACCATGGAATTGCTGGAGAGGTGAATGTGGGAAAATCAGGTGTGTATTTTGCCATAAACATTTTTAGATGGATATCTAAGTACAGACAGGGAGAAATCAACTGATGACTGCAATCTGGAGAGTATTTTGGATAGAGGACAAATCTGGAGGTTTTCTGTATGGCATACATCAGAGATATTCCAGGTTCAGTTCCAGATCACCACAATAAAGCAAATATTATGATAAGGCTAGTTACACGAATTGTTGTGGTTGTTTCCTAGTGCATATAGAAGTCATGTTTACTCAGTACTACAGGCAATCCCTGGTGGCCTAGTGTTTAAGGATCTGGTGGTGTCACTGCTGTGGCTCCAGTTTGATCCCTGGCCTGGGAACTTCGGCATGCTGTGGGTGTGGCAAAAACAACAACAGCAATAACAACAACCTACACAATATCGCAGTGTATTAAGTATACGACAGCATTATGTCTATTTTTTTTAATTTTCTGTCCTTTTGCTTTATCTAGGGCGGCCCCCGCAGCATACGGAGGTTCCCAGGCTGGGGGTCTAACAGGAGCTGTAGCCGCCGGCCTTTGCCACAGCCACAGCAACGTGGGATCCGAGCCGCGTCTGCGACCTACACCACAGCTCACGGCAACGCTGGATCCTTAACCCACTGAGCAAGGCCAGGGATCGAACCTGCAACCTCATAGTTCCTAGTTGGATTCATTAACCACTGAGCCACAACGGGAACTCCAACAGCATTATGTCTAAATGAGTACACATACCTTGCTAACCATCTGAGCCTTCAGCAAGTACAAGTATCAGAGATTGCTGGTTATGAATCACCATAACAAATATGATAATGAAGAAGTGTCAACTATTGTGAGATTACCAAAATATGACAACACAGAGACAGGAAGTGAGCAAATGCTGTTGGAAAAAATAGTGCCCACAGACTTCCTCCAAGCAGGGTTGCTATAAACATTTAATTTGTAAAAAACACACTATCTGCAAAGTGTAATAAAACGAAATGTACAGAAATGTTATCCAAAGGCAAATGACTAGATAAAGTCTATTGTGGAGAGCTAAAAAAACAGAAAAATGGGAGTTCCTGTTGTGTCTCAGCAGTTAACGAACCTGACTAGTATCCATGAGGATGCGGGTTCGATCTCTGGCCTCGCTCAGTGGGTTAAGGATCCGGCATTGCTGTGGCTGTGGTGTAGGTCACAGATGCGGCTCGTATCCATGTTCCTGTGGCTGTGGTGTAGGCCGGCAGCTACAGCTCCAATTGGACCCCAAGCCTGGGAACCTCCATATGCCGTGGGTGCGGCCCTAAAAAGACAAATAAATAAATAACAGAAAAATGATGGCCCAGGCTCAAGTCTTTAAGCATTGCCAACTTTCAGGGTTCCATGAAGTGGTAATGCACGGGAACGAGGAAGGGTCTTCCAGGGAGACCAGTGGCTCACAGCCAGGGAAACGGGCAGCTAGAGGTATTTACTCAGAACAAATTCTGACCGAAGCAGGTCAGAGGACACGATTTCTTTCCATGATCACCCTGCTCCCAAATGTAGTCTCTTTTATTAATGTGGCATACTGCCACCAAATTAATTTTCCTAACGTGCCCTTCTCTCACGTGGGGAAAACTACAGTCAAAGCTCCAACTTCCCATCCAGGATATAGCCGATGTTATTTTCATATAAGAATGAGGAACAGAATCATCCACGTGGATTTTAAAATTAGGTAAGAACTCAGTATCTTATAATGGAAAATAATCTGAAAAAAATATATATATAGTGAATCACTTTGCTATATGTTGGAGCCAGGAAAAATAACAAAGAGCCTGTGTATGTAAGGACAAGGAATTTGGGACAGTAGCTGCAAGGAGGTTGAAGGTTGGACAAAACATCCTGGTGGTGACAGTGTTTCGCAACAAAGGGTCGGTAAAACCGGCCGAGACATGGCAGACTACCATTTAGGAAATTTTCCATCACCCCAGGTCTGCAACATTCAAAAGTCCCGCGCGCGCCAATAATAGCCAATCGCTAACCGCTACATCTGCTTCTGTTAACTGCTTGCTTGCTTGCGTCTATAAAAGGGCTTAGCTGTAAGCGTTAGGCGCGACTCACATCTGCAGCTCCTGTGAGCACTGTGTCTCAGGACACACCGAGAGTTCGCCCCTGCGCAGGTTAAAAGCTTTGGCCAATAAAGTAACACCTTTTTGAGTCCTGAAAGTCTCTGAACATCTGTTTCTCGCGCCGGTGGATGCAACACTATACACCTAAAACTAACACAATATTATCAGCCAACTATATTTCAAGTAAATAAATAAATACAATTAGGCCAGAGAATTGTCTAAGCCATCCAAGCTCCCACGGACAGAAAGTGCTGCTAACCTCTGACTTTCTTCCATTAGGCCCCATCAGTTCTGAAATTCAGCAGACTGAGAGCTGGCTGCCTCAAACCCTCTTCTTGCTAATGACACTCCCGAATCTTTCTGAATTTGAAATCTGTTATATTGGTTGCCACATATCTGGCATCCATCAATTAAGGGGTCCTCATACTGAAATCGAGAAACATGGGTGGAGAGTTCCCATCATGGCTCAGCAGTTAATGAACCCGACTAGCATCCATGAGGACACAGGTTCAATTCCTGGCCTTGCTCAGTGGGTTAAGGATCCGGGCGTGAGCTGTGGTGCAGGTCGCAGAAGCGGCTCAGATCTGGCGTGGCTGTGGCTGTGGTATAGCCCGGCGGCTGCAGCTCCAATTCAACTCTCCTAGACTGGGAACTTCCATATGCCATGGACCTAAAAAAAAAAAAATGAAAGGAAGAAACATGGGTGCTTCATCTTACATTTATCTTAGAACCACTGGTGAAACCATCTAGAATCATCCAGGTGAAATCAAGCTTGTCTAGAATGAGAGAAAAGCCATGCGAAAACCAACCATCTCTATCATTCAGAGTAATACTCCTGGCAGAATGCTCCTGTTTCATTCCATGACTGTCTTGGTGAAAAACAGCTATTATAGGCCCTTGCTGGCTTACTGCTTTGGGCCAGTCAAACATTCCACCTCACCTTGCCCGTGCTCAATTTCATGCTGAGTTCTTTGGACTCCGTCATCTACTTTATTCAAAAAATCTTCTTTATTCAAAAAAAGATATGCAGGACTTCCCATCATGGCCTCATCCATGAGGATGCAGGTTCGACTGACCTCACTCAATGAGTTGCCATGAACTGTGGTGTAGGTCACAGAGGTGGCCCAGATCCTGTGTGGCTGTGGCTGTGGCCGGCAGCTGCAGCTCCAATTGGACCCCTGGCCTGGGAACATCCATATGCCACACACGTGGCCCTAAAAAGCAAAAAAAAAAAAAAGAGAGAGAGAGAAAGAAAGAGAAGATATGCTTTTGGTTTGGGGCTATTAAATGCATGCATGCATGCAGGGGCACATGCACACACACATTTTTTTTTTTTTTAATTGGGCCAAGGCATGCAGCAGCTTGATGTGGGACCTCAGTTCCCAGACCAGGGATCAAACCCAGGCCATAGTGGTAAAAGCACCAAGCCGAACCCTAGAGCACCACTCCCCCTCTGCATTTTCCACCCCCTACCCATCGGTCCCATCTCAGTCAGCAGTAACTCAGTTCCATAAGCTACTTAGGCCAAAAAACTTGGTCATCTTCATTCATCTTTCTTCATGCCTGATATCCCAGCTATTTACTAATTCTGTCACCTCAGTCTTTTACATGCATCACAAGATCACAAGTCTAACCTCTTCCCATGAAACTGTTTCCACGTAAGACCAAACAAGCATCACTCTTTTTTTAACACGGCATATGGAAGTTCCCAGGCCAGGGATTGAATCTGAGCCTCAGCTCTAGCTGATCCTTCAGCCCACTGTGCCAGGCCAGAGATCAAAGCCACATTCTCAGGGACCCAAGCCACTGCAGTCAGATTCTTTTTCTTTTTTTTCCTTGCTTCTTAGGGCTGCAGTCATGACATATGGAAGTTCCCAGGCTAGGGGTTGAATCTGACCTACAGCTGCTGGCCTGCACCACAGACACGGCAACCCAGGATCCCAGCTGCATCTGCCACCTACACCACAGCACATGGCAACACCAGATCCCCAACCCACTGAACGAGGCCAGGGATTGAACCCGTGTCCTCCTGGATACTAGTAGGATTCATTTTCCCTGTGCCACAACGGGAACTCCTGCAGTCAGATTCTTAACCCACTGTGCCACAGCAGGAGCTCCAAGCATCAAGTTCTGACTGGAACACTCCAGCGCCTCCTAGTGGGCATCAGTCTGCACCCTTGTCCGCTTAACATTTATTCTTCGGTCTAAGGCTAAACAGTGCTTTAAAAACATAAGGCAGGCCGTGTCACTCTTCTGCCCCAAGCCCGTCAATAACTCTACCAATCTAAAACAAAACAAAACAAACCAAAAAAATCCTAAGTCCTTAAAACCACCTGCAACACCCTGCATCATGTGGGCCCCTTCTCGCCTCGAGTGTCACTTCCACTTTTGAGGGCTCTGCTCTATTCACACAGGCTTCTTTGACCGTCCTCAAACAGGCCAAGCGCACCGCTGCCTGAGCACGGCCGCTGCCGGTACACTCGGGCCGGCACCACCTGTGAGTCTCCCCTCGCCGCACACGGCCCCCGGCGCGGGGGCAGGGGCCTTCCCTGTCCGTCGTGCATAAAACACCAAGCCCTCCCACCGCTTAACACTAATCACCCCCTACACTGTTCTTCATGGTTCTAATTGCCTTCAGAAAAATCCATGTATTTATTGTGTACGTGCCCTAATTGGCAGGCGAGCTCTATGAGAATAAGAACTGAATCACTTTTATGCTCCGCTATAGCCACCTAACATAAAGCACACAGCCTAGCAGCACAGCTTAAGCACTGAAAACACCTGTTGTGGGAATGAATCAATGAAACAGTCAATCGTGGGGAGGGCACTGGAGAGATGATTGGTTTAAATGAAGCTGACTTTGAACTTAGGGAATGGAGAGAAAATTCTACATAAGCCAGGTATTATACCTTGGAGTCCCTTGAATGCAGGATTTAAATACCACAAAGTTGGTGGTAGGGTTATAACTTGAATCTTTATTTTTATTTTTTTTCTGTCTTTTGTCTTTTCAGGGCAGCACCCGAGGCATATGGAGGTTCCCAGGCTAGGGATCTAATCAGAGCTGTACCGCCGGCCTTTGCCACAGCAACTCAGAATCCAAGCCGCGTCTTCGACCTACACCACAGCTCACGGCAACGCCGGATCCTTAACCCACTGAGCAAGGCCAGGGATCGAACCTGCAACCTCACAGTTCCTAGTTGGATTCATTTCCGCTGCACCACGACAGGAACTCCTATAAGTAGAATCTTTAGACTAGGGACATTAAACCTAGAGTAACAACTAAGATGACTCAAGGGAAGAGCGTGATCCAGCAAATACATGTAGGTATCAGTATTTTATGGTTTGATTGCAGGTGGGACCTAAGATGGTGAATTTTGGGGGGTTTTTTGAGTTAATTCCTTTATTTCACTGTATTTGAGGGGTATAATTCACTCTGAAAGTTACAATACTTACAGCTATTCCCTTACCATTTAATTGGAAAAATTTTCAAACATACAAATTTAAAGAATTACACCGTGAACGGCCCTGTACACACCTCTTGGACGCCACAGTCAACACTGCGCTCCATTTGCTTTAGCTCACATTTCTCCAACCAGAATGAGGAAACAGACAGACAGACATTAAAAGACCAAGTCAGGAGTCCCTGTCATGGCTCAGCGATAATGAACACGACTAGGATTCATGAACGTGGGTTTGATCCCTGGCCTTACTCAGTGGGTTAAGGATCCAGCGTTGCTATGAGCTGTGGTATATAGGTCGCAGATACATCTCCGATTTGACCCCTGTCCTGGGAACCTCCATGTGCCGTGGGTGCGGCCAAAAATAACCAAAATTTAAAATTAAAAAAAAAAGTAAAAAAACCAAGTTACTGTGAGAACACAGCATCCAGGGTGGGGCTGAAGGTCAGGACGACAAACCAGTATTATGTAAGATTCACCAGTCAGGAGACAACGGTGAACTTCAAGTTCTTTGCAGAGAGGTGCGGAAGACAATTTCCACACGAAGGGAAGAGGAAGGAACAAGCAGTGGTACCAGAGCAGCCTGTGAGGAAGTGAAGGAGCCGGGAGTCCGCAAAGAGAAAAAAACGCAGACGCAAAACAAATCAAGATCCTAGATGAAATAAATCGGTATCAAATCCAGAGCTGAGAACACAGGACTATTTTTCTCTAAATACTTAAGCAATAAATAGTAACACAGGAGGGTAATATGCAGAGGCTTTGTTCAGATACTGTCAAAACTTCATAAACTAGAAGAGTTCCCATCGTGGCGCAGAGGACATGAATCCGAAGAGTAACCATGAGGTTGTGCGTTCAATCCCTGGCCTCGCTCAGGAGGTTAAGGATGCGGCGTTGCCGGTGAGCTGTGGTGTAGGTCACAGATGCGGCTCAGTTCCTGCATTGCTGTGGCTGTGGCAAAGGCCGGCAGCTGTGGCTCTGATCCAACCACTAGCTTGGGAATCTCCATATGCCACAAGTGCAGCCCTAGAAAGCAAAAAAAAAAAAAAAGTTTATAAACTAGATGAATCATCTCAATACTATTTCAAAGGGGGAGTTCCCGTAGTGGTGCAGCAGTTAACGAATCCAACTAGGAACCATGAGGTTGCAGGTTTGATCCCTGGCCTTGCTCAGTGGGTTAAGGATCCGGTGTTGCCGTGAGCTGTGGTGTAGGTTGCAGATGTGGCTCAGATCTGGCGTTACTGTGGCTGTGGCGTAGGCCGGTGGCTACAGCTCCGATTCGACCCCTAGCCTGGGAACCTCCATATGCCACAGATGTGGCCCTAAAATGACAAAAAAGACAAAAAAAAAACACTATTTCAAAGGTGTGAGGCTAGGAATCTAGGAAATGACTCCTATTCTTTTCGACCTGGCTATTTCTCATTCACTTACCCGGAAAGTTCTGACCACGGATACTTTCCTTTTCTATCCAAGGTTTGACTCCTTGCTTCAGTTTGAAGATTTCAATTGGTTTGGTACTTTGATACCCTATTCACAAAACATAACAGGACAGTTAGGAAAACATGTTTGGGCATAAGATCTAAGCACTATTAAATGATACCTTTTATAGGTTGTGCAACTGCACCTTGGAAAAAAGCCTCCCCTCAGAGGAGGCAAAACTTACCCCTCTCTCTGTCTGAGGCCCAAGAGAAGACCGAGAATCCATCAGTTATAAAATTCAGGTCTTAGGTAGGGGTCAGCAAACTATATTCTGTGGCTGTCATTAAGACACTACACTTCAACATTTAAAAACCATTATCAAGGGGCTCAGTGGTTAGAGAACACAACTAGTATCCATGAGGATGCAGGTTTGATCCCTGCCTTGCTCAGTGTGTTAAGGATCCGGTGTTGCCGTGAGCTGTGGTGTAGGTCCTCAGGCAAGGCTTGGCTGTGGTGTAGGCCGGCAGCTGTAGCTCTGATTCGACCCCTAGCCTGGGAACCTCCATATGCTGCAGGTGCAGTACTAAAAAAAAAAAAAAAGGAAGAGGAAGAAAAAAAAGGAAGATAGGCTATTGTAAATCAAGTATAATTTTGAATTTTTCTTTCTTTTTTGTTTTTTTTCTTTTTGTCTTTTCTAGGGCCACACTCGTGGTGTATGGAGGTTCCCAGGCCAGGGGTCTAACAGGAACTGTAGCCGCCAGCCTACGCCACAGCCACAGCAACGCAGGATCCAAGCCGCATTTGCAACCTACACCACGGCTCAGGGCAACACCGGATCCTTAACACACTGAGCAAGGCCAGGGATCGAACCCGCAACCTCATGGTTCCTAGTCGGATTTGTTAACCACTGAGCCACGACGGGAACTCCTGAATTTTTTTTTTTAAAAAGTATATTACAGAGATAGTAGGTTGCACATACAGCCTGCAATATTTACAATCTGGCTCTTTAAGTTTGACAATCTCTCTTACATTATTCAGCTCTTCGGATACCGCCCCCCACCCTCCCACTCCGCCCTAAATCAGTCCACAACTGAGAAGGGAAGACTGCTGACTGGACACGCTCAGGGACACAGGGGAGCCGTCCTCACCCACGGACACGAGGTTGCTGTAGGTCTCCAGCATCACGTCCCGGTACAGGTCCTTCTGAGTGGGGTCTAGTAGCCTCCACTCCTCCCAGGTGAATTCCACGGCTACATCTTCAAATAATAATGATCCCTGTAGAAGTA
The DNA here is from genome assembly GCA_004024745.2 of Catagonus wagneri. Taxonomy (NCBI): domain Eukaryota; kingdom Metazoa; phylum Chordata; class Mammalia; order Artiodactyla; family Tayassuidae; genus Catagonus; species Catagonus wagneri. The sequence goes on along the minus strand of PVHT021183540.1, from coordinate 1,345,671 downwards.
AATTCTTCTTTAATCTGAGTGATGGTTTGATGGTTTGGCAGAGACGTATAGAAATCCAGTCTCAGCGTCCCTACTGTACAGGCTGTATCTGCATATGTACTTTATATAGTGTGCAGGAATGGAAAATCTTGCTACCATAATTCAGCCATCCATTCACTCAGTAATTCAGAAGGCTTTCTGAAATGTGGTCTTTAAAACCTCGTGTTCAGCTCGATATATCTGCCATTAGTGTGTTATGTCCGCGCACTGAACTACATGCAGGTGATGTCAAAACAAACACTGCTGTCCTCAAGAAGCCTTCCCTGGGCACGAGTTAAACAGACACAGAAACACTGGAATTAAACATGAAAAAAGTGCAGATGGTGGAATTTAAAGACACCGAATATGAATTATGTTTCATATGTGGAAATGCATAACAGTGTCTTAAAGATGAGTGGGCTAACTTGAGGAAACAAAGATGAATTCTCAAAACAAGAAACACAGTAATTGAAAGCAGGAATTCAACCCATAGACCGACTGCAAATTAGATATAACAGAGAGGAAAGTGGTGAAATAGACAATAGATCTAAAGTACAAAAGACAACAACGGAAAATACAAGGGTGAGGTTGAGAGATATGAAGGCGAGAGTGAGAATGTTAAATTCACACCTATTCTGAGTTGCAAGGAAGAACAGAAAATTCGAGGGAAAGTAATAGCCAAAGATATAAGGGCAGAGAATATTTTAGAACTGGTAAATGATACCAAACCTCAGGATGAGAGAACCCAACTAATTCCTAGCAGGATCAGGAAAAAGAGATCCACTCCTGGACACATGGAACACAAAACTGCAGAATAACAGAAGAATAACAGGAAGTTCATTTGTGGAGCAGAAGGTTAAGGATCTGGTGTCGCCACGCAGCTGTGACACATGTTGCAACTGCAGTTCATGTTTGATTCCTGGTCTGGGAACTTCCACAGGCTGTGGGTATGGCCAAAAAAAAAAAAAAAGAGTAACAAATACGATTTATTGCCTCTAAACAATAGAGTAACAAATATGATTTATTGTTCTCAATAGCGATGATGAAAGTCAGAAAAAGAGGGAGTTCCCGTCGTGGCTCAGTGGTTAACGAATCTGATTAGGAACCATGAGGTTGCAGGTTCGATCCCTGGCCTTGCTCAGTGGGTTAAGGATCCGGAGTTGCCATGAGCTGTGGTGTAGGTTCCAGAAGCGGCTCGGATACCGCGTTGCTGTGGCTGTGGTGAAGGCCGGCAGCTACAGCTCCTGTTAGACCCCTAGCCTGGGAACCTCCATATACCACGGCTGCAGCCCTAGATAAGGCAAAACGACAAAAAAAAAAAAAGTCAGAAGAAGAATGACATAGTGTATTCAAAGTGCCAAATGAAATAACTTTCAAACAAGAATGTTATTAGTATATCAATATTGTATATGGATTTCGTATTACTTCTAATAAGCTTGTAGTGATTCTCAGATTTTTCCACGTATGCAGTCAAATTATCTGTAAGTATGGAAAAATTTTAAGTCCTCTTTTCCAAATTTACATGTCTTTTATCTCTTTTCTTGACTAAAAAAATTTCCAAATAATGTGGTGTCAGTAGACAGCCTTGCCTTGTCCTAATTTTAGGTGACATATAAAAGGGGGATATGAAAATTTGTGAGGATGCTTCACATTGTCACACTGACTGGATCCCTACCAATGGTCTGGACTGAGGGTGCTATATATCCTGTAAGGCATATCACAGCCCCAAAACAGGAAGAACTGTCAAGCTCAAAATGTCAATGAGTTCCCATGGTGGCTCAGTGGGTTACGAACCCAACTAGTATCCATGAAGATGTGGGTTCGATCCCTGGCCTTGCTCAATGGGTTAAGAATCCGGCATTACTGTGAGCTGTAGCATAGGTCACAGACGTAGCTTGGGTCCCAAGTTGTTGTGGCTGTGGTGTAGTTCAGCAGCTGCAACTCTGATTTGACCCCTAACCTGGGAGCTTCCATATGCCACCAGTGCGGCCCTAAAAAGAAAAAAAAAAAAGTCAACAGTACTCATAGTCTCCTTCCCAGTGAAAAACATAGGTATATAAATTATATTGTATCCCAGAATAACACTCAAAAATATTTAAAGTATTAAAAATCCATCACTCAACAAAGAAAAATTTACAATGCCTAGTATCCAACAAAAATTACCAGATATGCAAAGAGAGAAAATATGACCCATACAAAAAAAGGAACGTCAATAGAAACAAAACCAGAAATGACATATATAATAGCATTAGTAAATAAGGACACTGAAAGAGATATTACACATACGTATGTTTAAGCACGTTTAAAGTGGTGAGGAAAGCATGAATGGGATATGCAGCAATATGGAAGATATGAAATAGACCCAATTCCAACTCTAGAAATGTCTGAGATGAACAATACCCTCATTGGATGTGATTAATAGCAGATTAGAAGAAAAGATTAGTGATCTTGAAGACAGAGCGATAGAAACTATTCAGCACGAAATGGAAGGAAGACCCAAAGAGAAACATTTTAAGAGAGTCGGAGAAACTAGACGTACTACACGCACAAGAGCAGATCAGATGAGTACAGACTCCTCTTGTAAACAATGTAAGTCAGAAGACAATGAAAAAACATCTTCACAGTACTGAAAGAAGAAAACTGTCATCACAGAATTCCCAGTGAAAAAATATTTCAAAAATGAAGGCAAAATAAAACCTTTTTCAGATGTGCAAAAGCTAAAGGAATTCAGAAGCAGCAGATATGAACCAGCAAAAATATTAAAAGATGTTTTATCTGTCCTTCATATAGAAATTTAGCTCTACCCAAATGAATGAAGGGCTGTAGAATTTTTTTTTTTTTTGTCTTTTTGCCTTATCTAGGGCTGCACCCGCAGCATATGGAGGGTCCCAGGCTAGGGGTCTAACAGGACCTGTAGCCGCCAGCCTTCGCCACAGCCACAGCAACGTGGGATCCGAGCCGCGTCTGCGGCCTACACCACAGCTCACAGCAAAGCCGGATCCTTAACCCACTGAGCAAGGCCAGGGATCAAACCCACAACCTCATGGCTCCTAGTCGGATTCGTTAACCACTGAGCCACGACGGGAACTCCAAGGGCTGCAGAAATCTAAAACCTGTAAATATAAAATGTGTTTATTCTTTATATACCATTAGAAGATATTTGATTATTTAAAACGATGATAACATATGTGAGATTTCTAAAATACCAAGTAAAACATGTACGTGTACAACAATAATAGCACAAAGGCTGGTAAAGAAGAAACGGAAGCATATTCTTTTAAGGTTCTTATACTATGCATGAAATGGTATAATACCATTTGAAGACAGACTGTGATGTTAACTATAAACCTTATATTAATCACAAAAGAAAGCAAACATGTATAGCCAATAAGCCAACAATGAAGATAACGAGAAATAAAAATACTTCAATTGATACAAAAGAAGAGAAAAGGAGAAAAAAGGTATAAGGAATCATTTAGAGAAACAGAAAGCAAACACCAAGCTGGTATAACTGAATCCCTTTACATTTATTGAGACTCGTTTTATGGCTCAAAAATGTGATCTACCTTGGTAAGTATTTTCTTTTCCAAATTTAAGATCAACATGTAAAAAATGAATAGGTTACTATACACTAACAAAAACCAACTAGAAAATGTCTTGCAAAAAAAAAGATAAAGGAGTTTCCATTGTGGCTCCGTGGGTTAAAAACCTGACTAGTATCCATGAGGATGCAGGTTTGATCCCTGGCCTCACTCAGTCAGTTAAGGATCCAGTGTAGGTCGCAGATGCAGCTCAGATCTGGCATTGCTGTGGCTGTGGCAGCTCCAATTTAACCCAAGCCTGGGAACCTCCATATGCAGCAGGTTGTGGCTCTAAAAAGACCAAAAGAAAATCTTTCAGAGATCGAAAAAAAAAAAAAAATCAGCACAAAGCATTTGATTAGGCAATTCACAGAATACAGTTAATAAATACATTAAAATATGTTCAAAGTCACTGATAATAATGCAAGGAAAAATAACAGTAAAACTAATTCTGATAGCACTTATTAAAAGACAGGCAATGTTCTAAGATATGTCCTACATGTGTATATACATATGTCAGTGGTCACCAGCCAACAATTACTTTAGAACAGCTGACAAATGACATTTTAGGTTGTCACAACTTAAGGGTAGGGAGGGTGCGACTGACATTCAGTGGGCAGTGACCAGGGACACTGCTAAATATTCTATAATCCTTCAATGTGCCCCCACAACAAAGACTTATTCAGCCAAAAAAGTTAATAGTGCCGAGGCGGGAAAACTCATGCATAATATATATGTATATATATATATATAGATAGATAGATAGATAGATAGATATGTTAATCTTTTTAATCTTCCCAATAATCCTTTCATGTAAATTCTAATATAATTTCCATTTTTCAGATGAAGACAGGACAGCAGAGAGATTAAATAACCAGAATAAGATCACACAGGTAATTAAAGACCAAGGTAAAATACGAATGAGTAAATTTGGCCACAGAGTTTGTGCTCTGAAACACTAGGCTCTATAACTTTAAAAAAATTGCTTATCTTTTATCTTTCAGATTTGTGAGATTTAAAAACTGATACAACATTAAGGCTCTGTGGGAAAAACAGAGACTTTCTTAAACTCCGAGAGGAAGTGGTGAAGACTTTTAAAAAAGGCAATTTTCTAGCAACCGTGAAAAATTTTAAGTACAGGTACCATTTGACTCATCGATTTCCCTTTTAGGAATCCAACCTCAAAAACCTCTCACACATATTTAGAATGGGTATTTTAAAGAAGTTTTATGACTTCACTATTTGTAATAGCAAAAACAGAAATGTGAACGATTAAAATGTAGTTTTATATAAAGAGTACATAAATTAAGGCATATACATGCTAGGAAACATGCAAACCTAAAGCAATGAAGTAGATACATAAACACTTGAATGGAAAGCTCTCCAGGGCAGGTTGCTATAGAAATGAGCCAAGCAATAATGTGTTTATTATGACCTCAAGTAATGGGAAAAAATGCTTTCACAATAAATGTGTGTGTGCACATAAGTGTACATAATGTGTAGGTATACTTATGTGCATATAGATGTTGAGAAAAACAATTATTTCTCTCCCAAGCAACGAGCAGTGTTTGACAGGGCAAATTTCTTTTTTTTCTCTAGTTATTTCCATACTGTTTCTACACATATAACAAACAGGTTGGATGATGGCCTCAAAATATATGCCCCAAAAAAAGGTACGTCCACTTCCAGAGTTTCCTGGTGGCTAAGTGGGTTAAGGATCTGATGTTGTCACTGCTGTGGCTCGGGTTCCTGGAACTTCCACATGCCATAGGCGTGGCTAAAATTTAAAAAAAAAAAAAAAAAGCGATGTGTCCACTTCCTTATCCTCAGAACCTCTGACTGTTAACTTGTTGGGATAAAGGGTCTTGGCGGATGTAATTAAGAACCTTAAAATGAGAACACAGGCTTGGATAGTTGGGTGGGCCCTAAACCCAATGACAAGTGTTCTTACAGACAAACAGAAGAGGAAGGTACTGTGAAGACAGAGGCCATGACTGGAATGATAAGGCCACAAGCCACAGGATGCAGGCAGCCAGGAGATTCTGGGAGAGGCAAGGGACAGAATTTGCCCCTGAGCTCTGGAGGAGCACAGCCTCATCGACTTGACTTTATCCTTCCGGCCTCCAGAGTTGTGAGGGTAAAACATTTCTGTTGTTTTAGCCACCAAGTTTGTGGTAATTTATGATGGCACCCACAGGAAGCTAATGCAAGGAGGCAGATAAAAACTAACATTGAACAATCTGGGAAGGATACTGCATTTTCTCAGACTGGTACATCCCAAGTTGTTAGCAGAGAATGTGAGCTTAAACTCTATTGGTAGGTCCTAACTCTACTCCAATTCAGCAAAAATGGTTTAAGAGGCCAATTAAACCATCCACTAGGTAATTTAGGTTTTACACCTCAAAAATGCCAGAATTCCAGAAGCGTACTGAAGGAACTCTTTAAGAAACAACCACAGGTTCATTGAACGGTTTATCTTGGCCTGCATGGTGGCTACACAGGTGTAAATTCACAGTAAATTCACTTTACTCTTATGCCCCCTATAAGAAGTGTAAACGCACACATATACACACACAGAGGAAACAGAGAAATGAGAACCTCTTGGTGCAAAATGCCACTGAGGCCAATGCCCACTGTAAGAAGGGTCATCAAGAAATTTATTAGGAGTTTCCGTCACGGCTCAGCAGAAACAAATCGGACTAGGCTCCAAGAGGATGCAGATTCGATCCCTGGCCTTGCTCAGTAGATTAAGGACCTGGTGTTGCTGTGAGCTGGAGTGTAGGTCGTAGACGCGGCTTGGTTCCCACGTTGCTGTGGCTGTGGCATAGGCCAGTGGCTACAGCTCCGATTAGAACCCTAGCCTGGGAGCCTCCATATGCCTCGGGTGCTGCCCTAAAAATACACACACGAAAAAAACAAATTTATTAAAATTTCAGTTCCAGAAAATATTTACTTTTCTAAAGAAATATTTTTGAAGAAATATTTTCTGAAGTCAGAAATAATTGAAATTTGAAATTTCAGAATATTCTTCTGAAAATATTCAGACATATTTTCTGAAGAAAAATAAAAACCTAAGCAGAATAGTTCCCACTGTGGCACAGCGGGATCGGTGGTGTCTCGGGGGTGCTGGGATGCAGGTTCAATTCCCAGCCCAGCACAGTGGGTTAAGGCTCCGGCACTGTCAGAGTTGTGGCGTAGGTCTTGGATTTGATCCCTGGCCTGGAACCTCTCTATGCCACAGGGTGGCCAGACAGAAAAACAAAAATTCTAAGCAGGTTCTCCGACCTGCATTTCCACTATCAGAGGTTTGCCTTGACATTGACATGGTCATATTTTCTTCAGATTCAGACTTTCATCAATGTGTAATTTTCCAATTAATCAAATCAATTTTTTTTGTTTTTTAGCGCCGCACCCACAACATACTGAAGTTCCCAGGCTCTGCGTCAAATCAGAGATACACCTGCCGGCCTAAATCACAGCCACAGCAACACGGGATCCGAGCCGTGTCTGTGACCTACACCACAGCTCCTGGAAACGCCAGATCCCTAACCCACTGAGCAAGCCAGGGATCAAACCCACATCCTCATGGATCCTAGTGGGTTTATTAACTGCTGAGCCACGAAGGGAACTCCCCAATTAATCAAATCAGTTTTTATAACCCTCTACAAATACAACAGGCAAGAAAGGGGGGAATAAATATGTAAAACTCACCTGGACCTTGGTCATTTTCTTCTGTTCTTAGAAAATGCTCAGAACTGGGATCTACTATTTTATTCTTCTAGACCGTCACTCAAATTCTGGTCACAGATCTCACATCTCAAGTTAACGGTATCCCCAGAAGTGATGCTCTCCCGGTCCCGGAACCATCTTCTCCTCGGTTCACTTGATTCTAAGGATTCAAAAGCAAATTCACTTGACTTTACATTCCCTTGGGCCACACACCTTGTCAGTGCTGCTAAAGGAGGCGCGGTAGACAGGGTCAGGGTCCCCAGAAAGACAACCACATTCTTCACATTTATTTTTGTAATTCTTTTTAGGGCCACATGTGCAGCATATGGAAGTTCCCGTCTAGGGGTCGCATTGGAGCTGCAGCTGCCAGCACGCCACAGCCACAGCAACTCGGGATCCGAGCCACGTCTGCGACCTACACCGCAGCTCACCGCAACGTCGGATCCTTAACCCACTGATTGGGGCCAGGAATGGAACCTGCACCCTCACCAGGATATCCACATTCTAATCCCCAGAACCTGTGAATATGTTACATCGCATGGCAAAGGGGCATTGAGGTTGCTGATGAAATTACAGTTGCCAATTAGATGACCAAAAAATAAGAGGGACTTCCTGGATTATTCCGGTGGGCCCAGGTTTATCAAGGGTCCTTACACATGGGAAAAAAACAGAAGAGACCAGAGAAGTGCGATGTGACAAGAACTCTATACACTTCTGTTGGCTTTGGAGATGGGGAAGGGAACCAGGGACCAAGGAGATAGGGAGGCCTCTAGCAGCTGGAAAAGGGAGTTCCCACTGTGGTTCAGCAGGTTAAGAACCCTGGCCTTGCTCTGTGGGTTAAGGATCTGGGGTTGCCATAAGCTGAGACACAGGTGGCAGATTCGGCTAGGATCTGGTGTTGCTGTGGCATGGGCCAGCAACTGCGGCTCTGATCTGACTCCTAGCCTGGGAACTTCAATATGCCACAGGCGCAACCCTAAAAATAAATAAATAAACAAACCAATAAATAGAAGCTGGAAAAGACAAAGAAACAGATTCTCCCCCCAAGATCCCCAGGAAAGAATACACTCCTTCTGAGACCCTGACTGTAGCCCCATAAGATCCATGGTGAACTTATAACCTATAGAACTGTCAGATAAGAGACTTGTGCTATTTAAGCCACTAAGTTTGTTAATTTATCACAGAGCCAGTAGAAAACTAATATACGTGCCCTTTTGCACAAAATCTCAATACTTGAAAGTTTCCTTTTGTTTAGAAAACCACATCTAGACCTCCAGGCAGTGCAGATGTTACAAAGATTAACATGCTAAGCAAATCATAAGCATCTCCTTCTTCAACCCTCATCACCAACCTAGAAGCAGCAAATCACTACATTCATGTTTAAACAAAGGAAGTCAAGGAGTTCCTGTTGTGGCACAGCAGGTGAAGAATCTGACTAGTATCCATGAGGATGTGGGTTCAATCCCTAGCCCTGCTCAGTGAATTAAGAATCTGGCGTTGTCACAAGCTGCTGTATAAGTTGCAGATATGGCTCGGATCCACTGTTGCCATGGCTGTGGCGTAGGCCTGCAGCAGCAGCTCCAATCTGACCCTAGTCTGGGAACCTCTACATGGCGTGGCTGCAGCCCTAAAAAAGCAAAAAAAAAAAAAAAAAAAAAAAAAAAAAAAAAGATGTACTATATATATATAATGGAGTATTACTCAGCCATAACAAACACATGAAGTAATGCCATTTACAGCAACATGGATGGACCTAGAGATACTCATACCAAGTGAAGTCAGACAGTGAAAAACAAATATCATACGATATCACGTATATGTGAAATCTATTAAGAAATGATACAAAATAACTTATTTACAAAGCAGAAACAGTTCAAAATCAAACTCATGGTTACCAGAGAGAGAGATAGGGAGGAGGGAGAAATGAGGAGCTTGGATTAACAACACACACTACTTTATATAAAATAGATACCTAACAAGGATCTACTGCATAGCACAGGAAATCTACTCAATATTCTGCAATAACCTACATGAGGAAAGAATCTGAAAGAATGGATAAACGTAATGTAGAACTGATTCACCTTGTGGTACACCTGACACTAACACAACACTGTGAGTCAACTATACACCAAAAAAAATTTAAAAAACAACAACAACAACAAGAAAGGAGTTCCCACTGTAGTGCCCAGGAACTTCTATTTGTCATGGGTGTGGCTGTTCAAAAAAAAAAGAAAAAAATTTTACAAAAATACTCAATGTACATGGACCAGTGTGCGTGCGCGCGCGCGCACACACACACACACACACACACACACACACAGAGCTATGTTCTTACTACACAAAGAGAGAAATGGAAAAGACCGCATCCTAACATTCACTCCAAAGCAGCGAATCTAAGAAAGACAAGGAGTCAGAAAGACTCACATTATAAGGCCATTCATTCAGGGGGATTACATGAGCTTTTGCTTCCATTCTTTCTGGCCACAAATGTTCCAAAGATAATTTTCCAGGAGCTTTGCTAACTCCCTCAACCACAGACCCCCGTAGCAACTGACCTTTGACCTCTGAATGTATGCCATTCCCTTGGTCTCTGACCTAGAATCACTTTACTCTAAGCACCGGGACAAGAGAATAGGTACAGGGCATTCCAACTGTGGCTCAACAGGTTAAGAACCCAACTAGTATCCATGAGGATTCAGGTTGGATCCCTCGCCTCACTCACTGGGTTAAGCATCCAGAGTTGCCACGAGCTGTGGTGTAGGTCGAAGATGAGGCTCAGATCTGGCGTTTCTGTGGCTGTGCTGCAGGCCCGCAGCTGAAGCTCCGATTTGACCCCTAACCTGGGAACTTCCATATACCGCAGGTGCGGCCCTAAAAAGAAAAAAAAAAGAGAGAAAAGGTATAAAATTATTTATAGGACTATCAAGGACTATAAAACTATAGCTGTAAAACTAAGGACTGTTCACAGGGAAGAGGACACAAATGCAACATCTCGGCCACCTCCAAATTTCATGACTCCTTGTCCAGGAACCCTCAGGTCCCTCCAGTAAGGAATAGGCAGAATTTCCTGACGATTTCTTGGCACCGCACACATTCATTTCATGGAATCACCCCTGTTGCCCTCAAATGGCCACCTGCCTTCCCAGAATACACGTATGGGCAAACATAAAAATACAAAGCTTTACAGAGTAAAATAGGCCACAAAAAGATATTTTCATCACTTTCACAAGTCCGTACCAAAGAAGTTTATTCACTGACCACAATGCAGTGGAAGTAAACATCAACAGTAATGAGAAATTCAACGCATTAATCAAAACAGAAACAAAAACCTACATATCCAGGAAAAACACACGAAAAACTTTCAAATTAAAAAGGCAAGATAGGAGTTCTGGTCGTGGCGCAGTGGTTAACGAATCCGACCAGGAACCATGAGGTTGCGGGTTCGATCCCTGGCCTTGCTCAGTGGGTTAACGATCCGGCGTTGCCGTGAGCTGTGGTGTAGGTTGCAGACGCGGCTCGGATCCTGCGTTGCTGTGGCTGCGGCGCAGGCCAGTGGCTACAGCTCTGATTAGATCTCTAGCCTTGGAACCTCCACATGCCGCGGGTGCGGCCATAAACCCGTGGCCATAAAATGACAAAAGGCAAAAAAAAAAAAAAGGCAAGATAGGGGAGTACCCACTGTGGCACAGCTGGTTATGGATCCAGCGTTACTGCCGCTGCAGCTCAGCTTGGATTCAATCCTTAGCCTGGGAACTTCCATATGCTGAGGGTGCAGCCATAAAAAGAAAAGAAAACAAAGAAAAAAGAAAAGCAAAGGAAAAAAAAACTAATAAAACCAAATTATATCTGTTTTACAGATCACTCCAAATGCCAAGGTAACTCAAAAATATTAAACACACACACAGTGGTTTGCACTGGAAATCAGGGCTTAGGGTAGAAGAGATGTTTTCACTTGTGCAGAATAAAACTGAAAGGAAATATCCCAGAAAACTGTGGAGTAAACTTGGAGGCAAGATGAATAAAACACACCTATTATAATACATCTCTAGATCAGATCTAACTACATTTTTGGTTAGGAAGATGACAAGTCTATATGAGGCAAGACGAGTTTTTTTCGTTTTTTTTCTTTTTCTGCTTTTTAGGGACGCAGCCAAGGCATATGGAAATTCCGAGGCTAGGGGTCCAATCGGAGCTACAGCCGCCGGCTTACGCCACAGCCACAGCCAACTGCGGGATCCGAGCCACGTCTGCAGACTACACCACAGCTCATGGCAACGCCGGATCCCGGACCCACTAAGCGAGGCCAGGGATTGGACCCGCATCCTCATGGATTCTAATCGGATTTGTTTCCGCTGCGCCACGAAAGGAACTCCAAGACAAGAGTTTTTAAATATTGCCATGAGGAAGTTACAGGCTTGAGGAGCCAACTGCATCTGGATCAGCTGAATGAATCTATCATCAAGTCTGTGCCCAAGAATCTACTTTTGAACCTCAACCTACCTACTCTCCAGGGACCCTGGGTCTCCAAAGCTCCAGCCTCATGCCTCTCCACATATATGAGCCTCCTCCACAAAACACAAGCAAAAAAAGAAAATCAAAACTGACTTCCAGTTAAATATGAAATCTGAACCAGAAACCCTGTTCATTAACACCCTTCACCCAGGCTTCTCCTCATCTGAGCCCTACAGTGAATCAAACTTAGACAACAAATTCACTCATATCCACCTGCCAGTCCAGTTCTTAATCAGAGTCCCACAAGCAGAAACTGTCACCAAACCAAACTGGGGTTGGCTCACCCACTGCCCAGTAAAGCCAATTTACTGACACTAGGTTGTTGTGAAGGAAAATCCAGCTTTCACTGCAGGGCCCAGCAAGGGGAAAAGGGAGCTCGTACTGACGGCTTTCAGGGAAAGATTTTTAAAGGTAATGTTTGTGGTGAGGGATGCAGGGCGGGCATGGCTTTCTTCCCATTGCTGGGGACTGAGGTTTAGTGGTGAGGTAACAGGTTTCAGGAATTTTTCCTTTTTTTTTTTTTTTTTGTCTTTTCTAGAGCCGCACTCGCAGCATATGGAGGTTCCCAGGCTACGGGTCTAATTGGAGCTGTAGCCACTGGCTTACGCCCCAGCCACAGCAACGCAGGATCCTTAACCCACTGAGCAAGGCCAGGGATCGAACCAGCAACCTCACGGTTCCTAGTCGGATTCGTTAACCACTGAGCCACAACGGGAACTCCAGGTTTCAGGAATCTTAATCATTGACTCATGGGTTCCAATCAGTCTGAGGTCTGAGTGCCTCTGGTCAGTAAGTAGTTACCATTCTCCACCCTGGCAGGTGTCTTAGTTTCTGCATAACAACTGAAATCATTGCTATGCAGAAACTAAGATCCTTCCCTATACCCCTTGAGGAGGAACCAGGACTCTGTGAACTATTGTTTCTGGCCTGCTCTTCCTTTGTTTCTGCATTCCCTCACTTCCTTAAATACTCTGCTCTTTGGAACTCCAGAAGGCTTAGTAGATGAAAGACTTTTTCTACAAACAAGAAATTGGGGGGAGGGGTAGAAAACAGATAAACAAGGTCCTACTGCATAGCACAGGGAACTATATCCAATAACCTGTAATGTGAACAAGAATATATAATTGAATCACTTTGCTGTACACCGGAAACTAACAGCACTGTAAATCAGCTGTACTTTAATATTATTTTTTGAACAATTTTGAAAAAGAAATGGAGGACCCAAAAGGGGCTTTTTTTTTTTTTCCTTTTGTCATTTTATGGCCGCACCCGCAGCATGTGGAGGTTCCCAGGCTAGGGGTCTAATCGGAGCTGTAGCCACTGGCCCTGCGCCGCAGCCACAGCAACGCAGGATCCGAGCCGCGTCTGCAACCTACACCACAGGTCACAACAACGCCGGATCGTTAACCCGCTGCGCAAGGGCAGGGATCGAACCCGCAACCTCATGGTTCCTAGTCGGATTCGTTAACCACTGCGCCACGACGGGAACTCCCAAAAGGGGCTTTTGTACCCAGTAGGGCCCTGCAGGGTCCTGCTCGGTTACAATCCCCCTTTTTCTTTGATCCTCCTCAATCCTGAGAGGAACAGAGGAAGGACAAGAAAAAGAATAAAGTTTGAGAGATGTTAGTGATAAACTCGGAAGGCGAACTCGGTTTTAGGAGGACTGGTTTCAAGATACTCGAATTGACATTCACCAGACCCTCGGTGGTTTATCTTCTCATATACTTAATTACTGGCCGCCAAAGGGCCATTACTAAAGCCAAGACCTCCCCAATGACTGAAGCCAAAGAAAGCCCCAGAAAGCTTCTCACTGTTCTCACAGGCCCCTCGCTCCGGACCCACGTGCAGACGCTGACCCACCTGATGCTGAGATTAAGACTCCGGGCAGCTACCAAAGATTGAAATCACTTCCAAAATGATTCCCATTCCAAATGATTTCCTGCGTTGTGGCGCCCAAAACTCCTCTCATCCTGTCGCTAAGGACGCTTCTGGTCTGGTCCTACCTCCGACAGTTCTGGGGTGCTGGAGCTCTGGCCTCGCGCCCACCTCTATGACGTAACGTGGCCACGCCCACCTCACCGATTGGGGCGGAAACGATCAACACGGAGGCTACGCTCGGAGCAGGAGTTCAAGTCACCTTTGGACAGCTCCTTGCCTTTCCCGCCTCACTGTTGGTCAGCAGAACTTTGACGAGTGCTCTGTTAAAAGCTGGACCCTATCCAAGGCCGTGGAGGCACAAGCTGGCCTCTGTTTTGTCTTTTGGACAAAACGGAGAGATGGCGGCGCCCACGCGCGCGGTCATGGGGAAGCGCCATGGAGGCGGCCATCTTACAGGAACCGCAGTTCCGTACGGTAGAGGGCCGCCCCACCCCCACTGCCGCGAGCTAGCATTAGGACGAGCCTTTGGACCTTCGATGAAGTCTGTAGGAGCCGAGGCAAGTTGTAAAAGCGGCGGCCAGACCACTGAAAAAACGCTTGTGACTTCAAGTCTTGGTGAAATTTGGCAATGAGGTAGGGCGGGGACGGGGATGGGTACCGCCGGTCTGGATAAAGTTGGTTAGAGACCTACTGAGGGGCAAGACCGATGCTGAGACCCTGACTTTGTGAAGAGCGTGGGCGTGAATGTGGCTACCTCTCATAGGGAAAGGGGAGGAGTGAAGCTTCAAATATATGCAAATATTTTCCTTAAAAAAGGAAAGGGTATTTCAGAGTAATTACATGATGAGATATGCTATTAGATTGGCGTCATTCTCAAATAAAACAAACACGCTCAAACATTAGCCGTCATTTGATGAAGCCAAGGGGGTAGTAGAGGATATCATCTATAAATCCTTCTTTTTTGTTTTGTTTCTGTACTTTCTATTCAGAGGTCAATTTAGAATTATAATTTAAAATTTGCATTCTCGGTCTAGATGTTACAATGTTAAGAATCTTTATCAAAAGCGAACTTTATATATTAACCTCAAAAATTCTGGTGAAATTTTTTAAAACTAGGAATAACCTGAATGTGCAATCAGCAGATGAACAGTTTGGTAATTTAAACACATCCTTTCAGCAGAGCAGTCAGTAGCCATTAAAAAGCCAATTAGGGAGTTCCTGTTGTGGCTCAGTGGTAATGACCCTGACTAGTGTCCATGAGAATTCGGGTTCCATCCCTGGCCTCGCTTGGTGAGTTAAGGATCCAGCGTTGCCGTGAGCTGCGGTGTAGGTTGCAGACTCGGCTTGGATCTGGCGATGCTGTGGCTGTGGTGTAGGCTGGCAGCTGCAGCTCTGAATCAGCCCCTAGCCTGGGAACCTCCATATGCCACCTGTATGGCTCTAAAGAGGAAACAAAAAAAATTTTTTTTAATAAATTTCTCAGAGAATTGGAGGCAGGAAGTGTGTCATAGGCAATCAATCATAAGAAATAGTCCTGGAGTTCCCTTCGTGGCTCAGTGGTTAGCGTATCTGACTTAAGAACCATGAGGTTGCGGGTTTGATCCCTGGCCTTGCTCAGTGGGTTAAGGATCTGGCGTTGCCGTGAGCTGTGGTGTAGGTTGCAGACGCGGCTCGGATCCCGTGTTGCTGTGGCTGTGGCGAAGGCCGGCGGCTACAGCTCCTGTTAGACCCCTAGCCTGGGAACCTCCATATGCCGCGGGTGCGGCTGTACATAAAGGCAAAAAGACAAAAAAAAAAAAAGAAATAGTCCTGAAATATTCTCTGGTTACAAATATTATGATGGGTGAGCCCCTCAGTCCTTTGGTCTTGGCCCAGAGTATATCCAAAAAAGCCCCTCCTGGAGGAGAGAGACATCACCTCCATTCCTGCCTAGAGATTCCTATAAACTTCTGTTACTAGATTTTGTTGGAGATCACTGAACAACTGAACTGTGCTGAAGGCAAATATCTGCAGACTCAGAGTTTTAAGTACAGGGAGGGTCTCCTTCACAGACATTATGTTTAAACTATGCTAATCTATACGCAGCTGCACTGTATGCAGCTAGAGGTAGGCGCCGATGCTAAGAGTTTCCTTTATTATTCACTAAGAGGTAGGCTTGTCATTGCCTATGCCTGCTCCTGCCCACTCATCTACATACAGCATCTTACCTAATAAAAGACGTGCAGGCAAGAGCCCAGGGCCTTTGTTCTGTGAGCAGAGTGCCTCCTGGTCCCCCATTTTCTAAATATAAAAGAGTCTTGTGTGTTTTGTTATACTGCGCCGTCCCTCTTCCAGGATTCCCCTTTACCCTGCAGCGCTGGACACTGCAAGATTTTTTTTCTCCTTGTCGCTTTTTTCATTTCCTGGACATTTTAGAATCTATTTACTTTCACTTTCCTTCACTGGATTGTACGGACCACCATAAAGGCTGTCCCCCTGCCTGTTCCGTTCACTGATGTCGCCTCGACGTGTGAAACAGTGACTTGCACAGTGATGGTGCATTAAAACTTTCCTGTAAATTACCCACACCCAGGATTTCGACTGATTTCTGAGTCGCCTGTAGTGTGGCAAATTCCCGTTTCTTTTCCTATGGGTAGGGCTCACTGTAGCTGAGATCTCATGTCCTCATGGGATCGTGGGAAAGAAAAAGGGATACAGGAGAAAGCGAAGACCCCACTTTGAGGACAGCACAAAGGAACAAATTAAACAGGAGTCACCTGTCTCAATGCAGCAGGTCACAGAGGAGCTGGGATCTTTAAATGGCAACTCTTCACAGATGTTAGGCCTGTGGACAAAATTCAGGATTCATCTCTGAGACATTCCAAAAAGATCTCGCCTCCCCCAGCTCTCCACAGTTCTTAAAGACCAAGGCTCTCGTTTTGCTTTTGCTTCTACTTAATCTAGGCATGATCTTCCTTTTCTGCTGTGTCTCTTTATCATCAGTTAAGTTTCTCCGACCCCAAACAGGTTGCGGTGTCGGTTTTGGGCTTTACAACCATCTTTCCCTTCAGTGGCTGAAGACACTTTGACCAGCCCGTCAGTTTATTCATTCCCTTTCCAATACAGATGATAAGGGTTTTGGTTTTTTCTTTTTTCTTTTATGGGCTGAGAAATATAAAACCACGGAAACCATCATTCTCCAACATAACTTTCTGGTACAATGGAAATGATGGTACTTTTCCCACTGCCGCATCATTTTGCTCATTGTCTGTGCTGTCCAGTTCTGCAGCCACTGTTGAGCACCTGAGATGTGGAGGAACTGACTTTTCATTTTACTGGTTTTCGATGTTTACAAACATTGAAATTTCAGTATTGTTAAAATGAAGGAATTTATAATCTCCTTATGGCAATAACAAATAGGCATTTTAAAAATAACTTCTTGGAGTTCCCATCGTGGCACGGCAGAAATGAATCCAACTAGGAACCATGAGGTTGCAGGTTCGATCCCTGGCCTCACTCAGTGGGTTAAGGATCCAGTATTGCCGTGAGCTGTGGTGTAGGTGTCAGACACGTCTCGGATCTGGCGTTGCTGTGGCTGTGGTGTAGGCCGGCAGATGTAGCTCCGATTCCACCTCTAGCCTGGGAACCTCCGTATGCCGCGGGTGTGGCCCTAAACAAAAACAAACCAAAAAAACCTCATAATCTCATATAGTCCTGTCACTGCACTGCACAGGCACACTTCTTTGTGTGCTGTGGTGCTTAAATACCATTATTAAGAACCCTTCCCCAATCACCCAAATAATATGCTTCTTCAGCAATAAATTGTGGAGTTTGCCATTTGTGGCTCAGTGGGTTAAGGATCCGACATTGTCTCTGTGAGGATATAAGTTTGATCCCTGGCATCACTCAGTGGGTTAAGAATCTGGCATTGCCACAAGCTGCAGCAGAGGTCGCAGATGTGGCTCAGATCTAGTGTTGTGGTTGTGGCATAGGCCACAGCTGCAGCTCCAATTCAGCCCCTGGCCCAGGAACTTCAATGTGCTGCAGGTGTGGCCAGAAAAAGAAGAAAAACAAGACAAAATAATAAATTGTCATATTCCCTTGAGCTAATTACTCCACATCCATTTCACTTAATATCAATATTTACATCCTCTAATTAATTTAGCTTGAGTGTAGAGACACCAACTACCTCAGTGGTCTCTCCGGGAGAGCGTGAGCTTTCTGTTTTGACCACCACAATATCCTCAGCTTCTAGAACAGAACCAAGTACCAAGTATACAAGTATTTTTTCTGTAAATGAACAAATTGACTGCCATTTCATAAGTTCCATATATAAACTTACACAAGTTTAAGGAGGCACCTTCATTTCCAATTAATCCTTCACTTTGGCCTGGGGAAAGGGAACTGATCTACACATCCCTGACATCCCACCAATCCAGTATCAGCCCTCTTTGGTTTTTCACTCACAGCAACCTCCCATATACAAACTATATGATTAAAAACTTCACCTTGCGAGTTCCTGTTGTGGTGCAGCAGAAATGAATCCGACTAGTATCCATGAGGTTGTGGGTTCAATCCCTGGCCTCACTCAGTGGGTTGGGGATCCAGCGTTGCTGTGGTGTAGGGCGCAGATACGGCTTGGATCCCGTGTTGCTGTGGCTGTGGCACAGGCCAGCAGCTGAAGCTCCGATGGGACCCCTAGCTGGGAATGTCATATGCTGCGGGTGCAGACCTAAAAAAAGCAAAAGAAAGAAAACTTCATCTTGGAGTTCCCTGGTGGTTCAGCAGGTTAAGGATCGTCACTGCTGTGGCTCTGGTTACTACTGTGGTGCAGGTTTGACGCTTGGCCCAGGAACTCCTGCATGCCATGAGTGTGGCAAAAAAACAAAAAAACGAACCAAAAAAACCCTTCACCTTATTTCTTCCACTTGGTTGAACTCGGGCTTCCTCATTTATTTAATTTGACACAATACAGCAACTGATGTGTATGTGTTTGGGTTAATGTCAGATTATGCCTCAGATTATTATTATCAATATGTGTGATCAATAGGTTGCAATGCACATATTTACTAGATGAGTGTACAACATCCGTTCCCAATCTTAGCATTTACACAATTTCTCTCAGTATATACTTTGTAGCCACACACGAGCTACAAATTTTCGCTTAGTCCCTTTCCTCACAGAATGTCTGAGTTTCTTCCTACTGGTTTTCTGTGACATAAAATAAAATATAATTGACCACCGAAGGCACAACCACGTTCACTGCACTCACGAGGTTTCTGTCCTGGGCAAAGCCTCTGTTATCTGCAGCAGGTGCACATCTGGCCACAGGCGGTCCCACCAGGACCACGTTCCGACTCGTCAGGAGCCCACTGATGCTGACAGATGTCTGAGGGGCCAGAGGAGGCAAGTGCATTGTCACCGTATTGAGGTTCTTCTCTTGCAGGACCACACTGCTCTGGGATGGCCTGTGGCTCCCCGCGGGCCCACTGTCCACCCTGACCAAGTGCGTTTTCTGGTGTTTGTTGAGGACCGACTTCCCCCTGAATGATTTCCCACAGTCGCTGCATCGATAGGGTTTCTCCCCCGTGTGGATTCTCTGATGGATAACAAGCTGCGGCTTCTCAATAAAGGCCTTCCCGCAGTCGCTGCACTCGAAGGGCTTCTCTCCGGTGTGAGTCCTTTGGTGTTTGATGAGACCCGTCTTCTGGGAAAGCGTCTTGCCGCACTCCCCGCACACGAAGGGCGTCGTCCCCGTGTGAAATCGCTGGTGCGCTGTGAGGCACGTCTTCTGGCTGAAGCCTTTGCCGCACTCGCTGCATATGTAGGGTTTCTCGCCAGTGTGAATGCGCTGATGGACCATGAGATTCCCCTTCTGGATAAAGCCTTTCCCACAGTCACTGCAGACAAACGGTTTCTCCCCCGTGTGGGTTTTCTGATGTACGTTGAGGCCTGATTTCTTGAGAAAGGCTTTGCCACATTCAGTGCATTCATAAGGCTTCTCGCCCGTGTGGGTTCTCTGATGTTCAGTGAGCTTGAACTTCCTGAAGAAGGCTTTCCCGCACAGATTGCACCGGTGGGGCTTCTCCCCTGTATGAAGATTCTGGTGATCGGTGAGCCAAGACTTCTTGATGAAGGTTTTCCCGCATTCACCACACACGTGAGATTTCTTCATTTTCTGAGTTTTCTGCTGCTTGTTGAATTGGGGCTTAGTGCTGATGAGTTTTTGGCTTTCGGGGAATTTCATCTCAGGGTGAAGCCGTTCGCTGTCAGCGTGGAGACAAGGCGTGCCGGCTCCAGCGAGCTCGGTGAGGTTCTTTGTTTCACAGCTCCTGCTCTGGGGAAGGCGAGGTAAATCTGATTTCATACTGTTTACACGTAAGTCAGATGTATCATGATTTGGCCCAAACTGAAAACATGTTCTGCTCTGATGAACAGAATTTTCCAGTGGGCTGTGTCTGTGCCATTGTTCTAGGCTCTGCTCCAGGCTCTCATGTTGTAAGTGCTCTGGCAGCTGATCACCAGCTTTCCAGGTTTCTAGGAAGGAAAAGAAGGATGAATTCTTCCATCTTCCAGATTTGGAATAAATGTATTTAAAAATACACTTTGATGTAAGGTGTTTTTTTTAGTTATGACCCTGTGGTATGAGTGTAAATGAATCTCCCGGGTTAATGTTCTTTGTATGCTGGAGAAAACAGTCATAATGCAGATTTGGCTACTTTGGTGGGGGGGGGCTATACCCACAGCACATGGAAGTTTCTGGGCCAGGGATCAATCCCACACCACAGCAGTAACCAGAGCGAGGCCAGGGATTGAACCTGAATCCTCATGGATACTAGTACAGTTTGTAACCCATTGAGCCACAATGGGATATCCTGGCTACTCTTTAAATACCATAAAAAACAAAGAATTTCCAGAGTTCCCATTGTAGCTCAGGGGGTTAAGGACCCAAAATAGCCTACATAAGGAAATGAGTTCAAGACCTGGCCTCCCTCAGTGGGTTAAGGATCCAGCGTTGCCTTGGGCTAGTGCAGATCACAGATGCAGCTCGGATCAGGCACTGCCATAGCTGTGGTGTAGGTCTCAGCTGCAGCTCCAGTTTGACCCCTAGCCTGGGAACTTCCATATGCCACGGGTGTGGCTATAAAAAGAAAAAAAAGCGAACAATCTTGTGTGAGCAGCAGACCACAGGTTGGAAGGCCACCTCATCTAAATTGGTGCGGGACAGGCTCATTCATTCCACAAATCCTTACTGACGACCACTGTGCACTGGAAACAGTGTCAGTGTCGGGGAGTCATAACCACGTTCCTCCTGTTGAGGGAGCCTACACTGTATTCGGGGAAAATCATTTTAAAGGGCAGAGACAGATGCAGGAAAACAGCCACAGGTTGGGAAAACTGGTGGGAAGGAGCGATGGAGAGGGAGAGAGAAGGAGGAAATCAGGGCTCATTCTGGAGGAAGATGGGCCTCCCATGGATCCAGGGACATGGCTGGCTGAGGGGCATTAAGAAAATGACACAGCAGGAGTTCCCGTCGTGGCTCAGGGGAAACAGATCTGACTAGGATCCATGAGGATGCAGGTTCGATCTCTGGCCTCGCTCAGTGGGTTAAGGATCTGGCGTTGCCGTGAGCTGTGGTGTAGGTCGCAGATGTGACCCAGATCTGGCATTACTGTGGCTGTGGTGTAGGCCGGCAGCTGCAGCTCCAATTCGACCCCTAGCCTGGGAAAATCCATATGCCTCAGGTGCAGCCCTAAAAAAGCAAAAAAAAAACGGGGAAGATGTGTGAATCCTGGGAAAAAGGCAACTAGGCAAACAAAACATCAGGAAGAGGGTCAAATAAAGAAAAAACAGGTCCCAGAAGAGGGAGCGCCTTCCCAAACAAGGGACACATTTCTCTCTAAACTGCTACAAAGAAAAAGAGGTCTGACTTCGGGGAAGGGGCCCGAAGGCCCCGCTTCCCGAGCCTCCAACCCTCAGCTGTGATATTACTCTGACCGAGGACGGTGTGCGCTGCACGGCCTGTCGCCTTGGGGTCTCGCACTCACCTGCTCGGGTGCGAGAGCAGATGTCATCCTCCATCGGCCATGGGTCTCCTTGATCCAGCCTGGAGAGCACGTCTGCTTTGCGGGCTTGATAACCTGTTTGCGGGAAACGACAGCGGACTGAAACCCACTGAAATGGTCTGCAAAGACGGCAGAACTGGACATCTGAGGACAAAACAATTTCACAACCTCCAACAAAGGCTTCTCTCTTGGGAGAAGGGAGACAACGCCCACTTCCCCTGCAACTGAGACGGACTGAGAATCTACCGCTTCAGAGCATCGCACACACTCCAGAGCTTTCAGGAGCCAAGAGGGGAGAGGCCACGGACTGGGGACCCCCTGAGGGACACAGGGGAGCCATCCTCACCCACGGCCACCAGGTTGCTGTAGGTCTCCAGCATCACGTCCCGGTACAGGTCCTTCTGAGCGGGGGCCAGGAGCTGCCACTCCTCCCACGTGAAGTCCACGGCCACATCGTCAAAGGTCGGGGTTCCCTGCAGTAACAGGAGTGCGTAATGAAGTGATGTCCTCTTGATGATGTGCAAGACATGCTCAGGTTTTCCTGCTCGTTTCCACTTTACAGGCTGCGTCGAGGTATCTAGTAGGGTTTTTATACTAATGTATCATTAGGAGTTCCCTGCTGGCTCATTGGGTTAAGGATCCAGTGTTGTTACTACAGGCGTTCAGGTTCAGTCCCTAGCCCTGGAACTTCTGCATGCCATGGGCATGGCCAAAAAAGAAAAAAATAATCATTCGAGAAGCAAATGCCTCATAAAATATTCTCTATTTGTATAGGTAGCCACCTAATATCCATTTATCCCGAGTTCCCATCGTGGCTCAGCAGAAACAAATCCGACTAGGAACCATGAAGTTGCGGGTTCAATCCCTGGCCTTGCTCAGTGGGTTAAGGATGTGGCGTTGCCGTGAGCTGTGGTGTAGGTTGCAGACGCGGCTCAGATCTGGCGTTGCTGTGGCTCTGGTGTAGGCCAGCGGCTGTAGCTCCAATTAGATTCCTGGCCTGGGAACCTCTACATGCTGCAGCTGCGGTCCTAAAAAAAAAAAAAAATTTATCCAATTCGAAGTTCCTACCTATAGAAGTTAAATGTATACATTGTATAGGATGTATAGAAGTTAAATCTTGTTAACCTGGAAAAACCACATTCACATACAATTACATAAGACAGCCAAGAGGTATATGTTATTTATACTTTACAAATTAACGGAAGTAATTTTTAATTTTTTTTCTTTTCTCTTTTTAGGGCTGTACCTGTGGAATATACAAGTTCCCAGGCTAGAAGTCAAATCGGAGCTGTGGCTGCCAGCCTACACCACAGCCACAGCCACACAAGATCCAATCCAAGTCTGTGACCTACACTGCAGCTCGTGGCAATGCTGGACCCTTAACCCACTGAACGAGGCCAGGGATCGAACTCACATCCTCACGAACACATGTTGGGTTCTTAACCCACTGAGCCACAATGGGAACTCCAGAAGTGATTTTTACAGCCTGAACAGATCCACCAGCGAATAAAGGAAATAAACCCAAAGTCACCTGGGCCTGGATCATTTTCCTCTGTCTCTGGGAAGAGCAGGCAATGGGGAGGCCCCGTCGGCGGGTCGGCGGGATCTGCTCTCAATTCCTGTTCCGAAATCCGCTTTCAATCAAGTGCATCCCCGGAAATGCTGACCCCAAAGCCCGTAACTCCTCCCGCCTTCCAAGGATCCTGTTGCTCCCACCAGTCAGGACCTGCGGGCTGAGGAGAAAATCCAAGCCGAGGGCACATCACCTCCGGGCCCAGACGCCACTGTGACCCCCGGGGGTCCCCGTCCCCCCACGTCCACCCACTGCTCAGGGCCCTGGGGTCCCGCTGGCCAAGACAGCCTAAGGTTCTGACTCGGGTGCGGGGGCTGCATCCCAGGACGGGCAGTGGGTGACGGGCAGAGGACAGGAGGGAGCTGAGGTCCAGCCCGCAGCCTCGGCGGCAGGAGCCCTCGGGCGGCTCAGCTGTACAGACGGGACCCTCTGGGAGGCGAGGAGCTGGGCTGTTCGCCCCGAAACCCGCTGCGCTCAGCCACCTCTTCTGACGTTTCTGTTCACCCACCTCTTCTGACGTTTCTGTTCACCCATGAGCACTCGCACTGCAGCCTGGAAACCAAGTACTGGGCAAAGCAGAAGCGTTCTCTAAGCCATGAGGGTAATATCTTAGGTGGTTTTAAATACATTAAAAAATTAAAATACAATATAATAGTATATAAGTCATAAGGTGGTAAATAAAGCTGAGATGCACTAAGGCCCCAGTATTGTCACAGAAAATTGTAAAAGCATAATTAACATAAGAATTTGACAAAGTTACAGGTGAGATGACACGTCTAGTGTCATAATAAAAACTAGTAATTTTCTCAAAGACATAATTTGCAGTGTTACCAGAAGAGGGAAATGTAATGACAAGAAACTCACTCAAAAGAAGGTATGATTCTAGAGTTTCCTTGTGGCACAGGGGGTTAAGGATTTGGTGGTGTCACTGCTGTGGCTGGGGTTCCATCCCTGGCCCAGGAACTTCTGAATGCCTTGGGTAAAGCCAAAAAAAAAAAAAAAAAAAAAAAAAAAAAGAGGGAATTCCCATTGTGGCACAGTGGAAACAAATAGTATCCATAAGGATGCAGGTTCAATCCCTTGTCTCACTCAGTGGGTTAAGGATCTAGCGTTGCCAAGAGCTGATGTGTAGTTTGAAGAGGCAGCTAGATCTGGCATTGCCATGGCTGTGATGTAGGCAAGCAGCTACAGCTCCAACTGGACTCCTAGCCTGGGAACCTCCATATGCGGAGAGTGAGGCCCTAAAAAAAGCAATAACAAAAGAAGGCACAATTCTGACAGTAAGTTATGGTCTTTTTTTTTTTTTTAGGGCTGCACCTGCGGCATATGGAGGTTCCCAGGCTAGGGGTCAAATTGGAGCTGCAGCCACAACCTTACACCACAGTCACAGCAATGTGAGATCCGCACCATGTATGCGACCTACACCACAGCTCATGGCAACGCCAGATACTCAACCCACTGAGGCCACGGATGGAACCTGCGTCCTCATGGATGCCAGTCAGAGTCCTTTCCGCTGAGCCACAACAAGAACTCCCTGACACTAATTTAAATATGTGTGGTTTTTTTTTAACACACCACCAGCTAGGTGTCCTCCAGGTGAGCTCACTTCCACCGCTGTCTACCTGGGGATAATATCAGAGCCCACAGATTAAAGGCTCCATCCTCTGAGACTGGCCTCTACCTTCTATTTCATGTCCAAACACAAGTCCCAGGTTGTCACCTCTCCTTCTGACAAACCGGCCACAGACTGCTGGCTCCAGTGGCTCCCTCCTTGGGTGGATTAATTGGCTAGAGCAGCTCAGAGCTCAGAGAAACATTTTCCTTACTCTATTTACTTATTATCAAAGGACGTAACTCAGGAACAGCCAGAAGGAAGAGATGCCTAGGGTAGGGTATGTGTGAAAGCTTGAGAAGTTTCCGTGCCCTCTACAGGAGCACCACTGTCCCTGCGTCTCCACGTGTTCACTAACCCAGAAGCAATATCACACTGAAGCATACATCGAAGAAATACATCCCTCCAAAAATATGGGCATATCTGAACCAGAGGATGTGGTCGGGAATCTCCACAGAAGCACTATTCACAATAAACCAAAATGCAAACAACACAAGTCCAATAAATAGTAGGAAAAACCACATATTAAAGCAATGGAAGGCTTTGGAAAAACTACCATCTTTGCTCAACTTGCAAGCTGAGAACGCTTTTTCCACTTTTAAAGGATTATAAAACAAAAATAAAGGAGTTCCCATCATGGCTCAGCTGTTAACGAACCCAATTAGCATCCATGAGAACACAGTTCAACCCCTGGTCCTGCTCAGTGGGTTAAGGATCTGGCGTTGCCGTGAGCTGTGGTGTAGGCCACAGACGTGGCTCAGATCTGATGTTGCTATGGCTGTGGCGTAGGCCGGCGGCTACAGCTACAATTAGACCCCTAGCCTGAGAACCTCCATATGCCGTGAGTGTGGCCCTAGAAAAGGCAAAAAGACAATAAAAATATCTATATATATAAATATATATAGATATGTAGAGATATATGTAGATATATATAGATAAATACAGATATAATATAGATATATAGAGAGATATATATAGATTGGAGGGAGGTAGTTCCCTGGTGGTCTAGTGGGTAGGACTCGGTACTTTCACTGCTGTGGCCTGGGTTCAGTCCCTGGTCCAAGAACTGAGATCCCACATCAAGCTACTGCACACCTTGGCCATAAATGAATGAATCAATGAGTGAATGAATGAATGAATGAAATCAATATCACTTGTCCACAAACAGAGAACAACCATAAAAATAAATACAATAAAAATGAAGGAGTTCTTGGAGTTCCCATCGTGGCTCAGTGGTTAACGAATCCGACTAAGAACCATGAGGTTGCGGGTTTGATCCCTGGCCTTGCTCAGTGGGTTAAGGATCCCGCGTTGCCGTGAGCTGTGGTGTAGGTTGCAGACGCGGCTCAGATCCCGCGCGCGTGGCTGTGGCTGTGGCGAAGGCCGGCAGCTGCAGCTCCTGTTAGACCCCTAGCCTGGGAACCTCCATATGCCATGGGTGTGGCCCTAGATAAGGCAAAAAAGACAAAAAAAAATGAAGGAGTTCTTGCTGTGGCACAGCAGGTTAAAGATCTGGTGTTTTCTCTGGGGTGGCACAGGTTCGATCCCTGGCCCGTGAATCCCCACATGCTGTAGGTGCAATAAAAAGAAAAAAAATAGATACTATGAAAATGAATTATATTATTTTTAAAAAAATAGGTTTATTTTGTCTGAAAATACTACGAATATCTTCATATCATTAAATTTGAAATCTTAGATTTACCCTCCCCCAAATATGTCAACACCAATGGAGCAGATGAATTTGTGAGCAGGCAACAAGACAAAGATGTCCGCTACCCACCCACTTTTCAACTTTGTATTGCAGAGCTGAGCCAATGCACTGAAATGAGAATGTTATAAACATAAGAAAGTAGGACACCAAAAATTAAGGTTATTCTCGTTAATGTCATTATCGACATGGAAAAAAAGGAATTACTTCTTTAAAAGAGAAAAGTCTCCATCAGAAAGTGCAAAATAGATTTTTACACATACAGAGCTGGCGAGAAATGTCCCATATACCTAAACTCATTTCTCAGTACTAATCCAGTCACCAGCAGTGGGAACTTGAGCCACATGACTGATTAAGACCAACCAGGACTTACTAATAAACTCGGATATAGGTCACCTTGCTAGAGGGATAGATAACGAACAAAGTGTTCATTATGTCAGGGGAGGAAGTGACAGCGGCCGTTGCTATATATTAGGAGGTGAGCGCAGGCACTGGCAAACATATTCTCCAAAGAGAACAGACAAAAACTTTTGAATCTGCAAGCTGAAATGTCTGTCATGACTACATTTTGCCTTTGCTGTGTAAAAGCAGCATAGATGATACAAAACAGCTGGGCACTGCTGGTTTAGTCCTCGGGTCTGTAGCCAACTCCTTGATTAAAAGCTAAAAACCAGGACAAGCAACGAGGTCCTCCTGTAGGGCACAGGGAACTATATTCTATATCCTGTGATAGGAGTTCCTGGGGTGGCTCAGTGGTTAACCAACCGACTGAGATCCACGAGATTGCAGGTTCGACCCCTGGCCTAACTCAGTGGGTTAACGATCCGGCGTTGCCCTGAGCTGTGGTGTAGGTCACAGACGTGGCTCGGATCCCACATTGCTGTGGCTGTGGTGAAGGCCGGTGGCTACAGCTCCGATTAGACCCCTAGCCTGGGAACCTCCACGTGCCGCGGGTGCGGCCCCAAAATGACAAAAGACAAAAAAGAAAAAATAATAATAATAATAGTATATATATATATATATATCCTGTGGTAGACTATTGAAAAGACTATGAAAAAGAATGCATATATGTATAGCTGAATCACTCTGCTGTACAGCAGGAATTAACGGAATATTGTAAATCAACTATACTTCAATAAAATTATTCTTTTAAAACACACATACGGGTTGGGGGGAAACAACTAAAACCCAGATGGTTTGGAACTACTGCCCTGGGCTGTACCGCCTTCAGTCCCAGCAGCCGAAGTTGAAACCTCAAAACTCCAGCCAGGGGTCCTATTTGTCCAAAGCTTTGCCCCTGACAAACCTCTAGGTACTGCACACTTCCTTATTAATCAGAAACCTTATTAATCAGAAACCTGGACCGGACACTCTCAGTGATGACCCCGGCTCAACACCAACGGGCCCCAAATAAATCCCCAACCTGAACCAGACACTGCGATCAACTTCAACGCCACCTGCACGCCCTGCAAGCCGAGTGATCTGCAGAACCCCATACCCTGACAGTTGAGAAAAGGGCACTGATTTCTTCAGAATCTTAATCGTATTGACTTCCAGGACACTCCCAAACCCAACCACAGACAAAACGTGCGTCTGGTTCCCCTCAAACCGGGTTCGCACCTGGTTGCCTTTAAACACGTCCGCCTCAGCGTTTCTAACCTCCCTTTCTGCACCCCAAATCCCGAAAGTCCAGACTGCACCAAGTCCACTCGTCACCTTGGGCGAAACAAAACCACACCCGTGACTTCAAAAAAAAAGAGAGAGAGAAAGAAAGAAAAAATTCCAGGGACAAAAACCACGCTAACCTGATTTTTCCCAGACCGACAAGAAGCCTAAACGTCGTACTTCCGTGAACTGCTTCGACTGGTCCTGCTCCGTCTACGGCAGCCGAAATGGAAGGACGTGCTTGAAGAAACGCGAGCCACCGGATTTCCGGTCAATATGTCCGCGCCCAGCTCGCCGAGGCCCAAGGTGGGGAGCCATGTTGGGCCACCTGACGTACAAGAGGCCAGGGGGCGGGTTTGGGAGCCACGCGCCAGGGGCAAAGGTAAGAAGCCACTGAAATGCTCTAATCTCCTGGCACTTCTACTCCTGCCGAAAACAGGTGAATTTTCAATCTCAAGCTTCGCGAGACTAAAGTGGTGCAGACTAAGTGACTTTCAGCAGGCCAGGCGGAGAAGTCATACGGCCGCGGCATATATGATCCGCCCTGTATTAAAAAAAAAAAAGTTTCAATTGGAGAAGCAGCAGCCGGCTGTCTCTATGGCAACGAAGAACGCACCCTTAAAAAGGGAAGAGAAACTACATC
Source organism: Catagonus wagneri (assembly GCA_004024745.2). NCBI lineage: Eukaryota > Metazoa > Chordata > Mammalia > Artiodactyla > Tayassuidae > Catagonus > Catagonus wagneri. Next base: position 1,316,707 of record PVHT021183540.1, on the reverse strand, counting down.
CGGTAAACAGACGCCACGGAAAGCTTCCGGCAGGGAAATAGTTTGCAGGAAGTTGTTTTAGAAACTGGTACATTATGGTGCTGGCCATTAGGAAGGGAAAAGAGCTGCTGGGGTTAGCCTAAATTATGATTTGGACTGGCCACTCAGGAAAAGGCCAACAGAAATGGGGCCAGTACAGGTCTGGAGTCACTGGAAAAAACACAACCAAATTCATCTCATCTAACGTGCAGGTGGTGATGGGACAATAATCTAAGATTGGGGCAAAGAATGTCAAAACTAGGTGTAGAACATTGTAAAAAAACAAACAAACAAACAAAAACTCCAGCCCCAAGTGTTCTGGTATAGGAGGAGTGGAATATGGCTGGGAGATCTGCATTAAGTTTCCGAGAATCTGAGTCTGGAAGCCTGACATAAAGAATCATTAGAAACAGTCCTGGAATGTTCGCTGGTTAAAAATACAGTCATGGGTGTCTCCCCTCAACACTTCAGTCTTAGCTCAGTTATCCCCAGAAAAGGTGGGGTGGGGGCTCCCCCATTCTTACCAGTACATTACCATCAATTACTATTACTAGGCTTTATTTTTCTTCTGAGGATTTACCACCTGCTCACATACAACCCATTTACTCGCTCTCTCTCCCTCACTATACTGGAAGGTTCATAAAGGCTGCTTTCTTTCCTGTGTTGTCTGCTGATGTATCTTCAGTGTGGAATACAGTGTGGGTGCTTTAAAATACATCTGAAGGAGTCAATTACCCAATAACCCTGCATTCCAGACTGAATTCCGAGACAGCCACAGCATAGGAAAATTTCCATTTCCTTCCCTATGAGCAAGACTCCCTGTTTCTATCTTGGATAGGTGGGTAACTACAGATAGTTAGAAACTAAGGGAAGGTACTCTGGGTATTGGGAAGCCAAGAGCCCCAATCCCAGGAAGGGGAGAAGGAACAAAGAGGAGAAAGCCAAATATCTTAATTCAAAGGTAACAGTGAAGCTGGAAATGGTGGCAGCACTCAAGGGTCATAGCCCTGTGAACAAAAGTTCTTTATAACTTCCTTTAAGAATGTCACCTTAGGAGTTCCCATTGTGGCACAGCAAAAAGGAATCTGACTAGTATCCATTAAGATGCAGGTTCAATCCCTGGCCTCAGTGCATCAGCAATCTGAGCTGCGGTGTAGGTTGCAGGCACGGCTTGGATCCCAAGTTGCTGTGGCTGTGGTGTAGGCTGGCAGCTGCAGCTCTGATTTAACCCCTAGCCCAGGAATTTCCATATGCTGCAGGTGCAGCCCTAAAAAACAAAAACAAACAAAAAGAATGTCACCTCAACAAAAATATTCACAGACATGGAAAACAGACTTGTGGTTGCCGATGCCAGGGCGGGGAGGCGGTGAGTGGGATGGACTGGGAGTTTGGGGTTGGTATATGCAAACTATTACATTAAGAATGGATAAGCATGGAGTTCTCGTTGTGGCACAGCGGTTAACGAATCCAACTAGGAACCATGAGGTTGCGGGTTCGATCCCTGGCCTTGCTCAGTGGGTTAACAATCCGGCATTGCCGTGAGCTGTGGTGTAGGTTGCAGATGCGACTTGGATCTGGCATTGCTGTGGCTGTGGCTCCGATTCGACCCCTAGCCTGGAAACCTCCATATCCCATGAGAGTGGCCCCAAAAAGCGAAAAAAAGAATAGATAAGCAATGAGGTTCTATCACTTGTGACAGACAGAAGAGAATATGAGAAAAACAATGTATATATATACATATATATGTATAAATGGGTCACTGCAGTATGGCAGAATTTGATAGAACACTGTAAATCAACTATAATGAAAAATTTAAAAAAAATGTCACCTCAGAGTTCCCTGGTGACCTACCAGTTAAGGATCCAGTGTTGTCACTGCAGCAGCTCAGGTCACTGCTTCAGTCACTGCCTTGGGAACCTCCCACATGCCATGGATATGGGCCAAAAAAAAAAAGTCACATCCCATCTCCTACATTCTCCTCCTTCTTATTGTTTATTCTGAGGATCCCTTTTCAGTTTTGCTTTCCCCAGTTTAGACTGAGTCTCTAATCACAGCAGTTTGGGGAAGACAACTGTGTTCTCTGGAACTGCCTTCCAATGGCTCATTCCCTTCAATGGCAAAATACTCGGATTAGCCCATCAGCTCATTCGTTACCTTTCCAAATCAATAAGTAATTGGTTGGAGTTCCTGTCGTGGCTCAGCAGAAAAGAATCTGACTAGTAACCTTGAAGACGCAGGTTTGATCCCTGGCCTCGCTTAATGGGTTAAGGAGCCAGCATTGCCGTGAGTTCTGGTATAAGTCACAGACGCGGCTCGGATCTGGCACTGCTGTGGCTGTGGGTAGGCCGGCAGCTACAGCCCTGATTCGACCCTGAGCCTGAGACCCTCCATACGCTGTGGGCAAGGCCCCCCCCCCAAAAGATAATTTTTTTTTTTTAACCTTTTTAGGGCCACACTGAGGCATATGGAAGTTCCCAGGCTAGGGGTTGAATCAGAGCTGTAGCTGTCAGCATACACCACAGCTCACAGCAATGCTGGATCCTTAACCCACTGAGCGAGGCTAGGGATCGAACCTGCGTCCTCACGGATGCTAGTCAGATTCATTTCCACTGAGCCATGATGGGAACTCCAATTGGTTCTTTTTCCATGCTGGGAAATGTAAAATCATGTAAACCAAGGAGACTCTGATGTAACTTTCTAGGATGATGGAAATGATGACAGGTTTCTCTCAGTATATACTTTTCAGCTATATATTTAGCGACAAAGTTTTGTTGATTGTGCTGTCGGACACGGTAGCTACTAGTCACCTATAATTACTGACTACTTGACATGTGGCTTACTGCCACTGAGGACATGATTATTTAAAACTTTTTTTTGTTTATTATTTCCATTTTTATTTCTTCTTTAACCCTGAATTTCTTTTGGTTTTGGCTGTGGTGTGCAGCATCTTGATGTAGGATCTCAGTTCCCAGACCAGGGACTGAACCCAGACTGCAGCAGTGAAAGTGCTGAGTCCCAACCACAAGTCTACCAGGGAGCTCCCTGTTTTGTTTAAAACTTAAAACACTTAAATAGCAAAAAAAAAAAACTGTCAAGCAACCTTTTATTTTTTTTCCTGGGCCCATGGCATGCAGAAGTTCCAGCCTGCACCACAGCAATGACCCAGGCGACAGCAGCCACGCCATATCTCTAAATGCCAGGCCACCAGCAAATTCCCAAGGAAGTTTTTTTTTCTTCTTGAGCCATCCCCGCAGCATCTGAAAGTCTCTGGGCCAGGGATCAACACCAAGGCAGAGCTGCAATCTACACCAGCTGCAGCAACACCAGATCCTTAACCCACTATGCCAGCCAGGGATTGAACCCATGCCTCCACAGAGACAAGCCAGATCATCAGACGACTGCACCATAGCGGACATTCCCTCCCAAGGAATTTTTAATCTTCTAGGGAAATAAGACTTGAGCATTAAAAAAATTACTTGTGGGAGTTCCCGTTGTAGCTCAGTGGGTTAAGAACCCAACACGGTGTCCAAGAGGATATGATATGAATTCAATCCCTGACTTCGCTCAGTGGGTTAAGGATCTGGCATTGCTGTGAGCTGTGGTATAGGTCACAGACGTGGCTTGGATCCTGCATTGCTGTGGCTGTGGTGTAGGCTGGCAGCTGCAGCTCCAATTCGACCCCTAGCCTGGGAACTTCCAAGTGCCGTGGGTGTGGCCCTAAAAAGAAAAAAGTTACTTTATCTTAAGGTACTTAAAGTCCATGAAGAGTAGTCTTTGCCTTCCCACTTAAACAAGAAATATCATAACCTCTTGAACCAGTACTCCATATCTGCTATGGACTGAATGCTTATGCCTCTCCCCCCAAAATTCATACTTGGAGGCCTAATCCAAAATATGATGGCATTAAGAAGTGGGACCTGGGGAAAGGGGGGGGTAGGGATAAATTAGGAGTTTGGGATTAACACACCACTATATATAAAATAGGTAACCAACAAGGGCTTACCCCTATACCACAGGGAACTAACCTCAATATTTTGTAATAACATATAAGGGAGAAGAATCTGAAGTAAAAAAGTAGGGCCTTTGAGAGGTTATTGGCTCATGAGGGTAGAGCCCTCATGATTGGGATTAGTGCCTTACAAAAAACATCCCAGAGGAGTTCCCGTCGTGGCACAGAGGAAACGAATCCGACTAGGAACCATGAGGTTGCAGGTTCCATCCTTGGCATCACTAGGTGGGTTAACGATCTGGTGTTGCCGTGAGCTGTGGTGAAGTTTGCAGACACGGCTTGGATCTGGCATTGCTGTGGCTCTAGCGTAGGCTGGCAGCAACAGCTCCCATTAGACCCCTAGCCTGGGAACCTCCATATGCCGCAGATGCTGCCCTAAAAAGACTTAAAAAAAAAAAAAAGAAAGAGAGAAAAGAAAATCCCAGAGAGCTTCTTTGCCATTTCCCCTATGTGAGGACACAGCAAGTTGACTGTTTTCTATGAATCAGGAACCTTCATTAGACACCAAATCTGCTGGCACCTTAATCTTGGACTTTGTAGCTTCCAGAACAGTGAGAAATTTCTGTTTTCATAAGCTACCCAGGCTATGGTATTCTCTTAGGACAACCAGAAAGGACTAAGAAAATGACTCTGACCTCGTGTACATATTTACATCCTCTTACTAGATCAGCTGTGTGTAGAGGTACCACTCAAAGATAATCCAGTTACCTTGATGCTTTCTCCAGGAGACCATGGGCTTTTCCTGGTTTGGTCACCACCGCATCCTCAGTTCCTAGAACAGGACCCAGTAAAAAGGAAGTGTTCGACAGATTCTCAGTAAATGAACAAACTGACTCAATCTAAGTTTCAATCAGACGGGCTCAATCTACTTCCCACTGCATGATACGCATTTCTCAGAGTTTAAGGTGGATATCTCAGTTTTCAGTTAATCTTTCACTTTGGCCTGGGGAAATGGAATCGATAGATTCACACCCCTTATCCCATCCATCCAGTATTAGCCCTGCTGTGGCTTTCTGTTCATGGCAAGCTTCCACATACGCATTATCTATCGTATATGCTTAAAAACTTTACCTACTGATTTCCTCCACATAGTTGGACTCGGGTGTCCTTCATTCATTTAACTGTCACAACAGAGCAACTGATGTGTATGTTTGGGGTAACGTCAGATTATGCCTCTGCACCAGTGCAAATATAATAGGACGAGTACATCAGGTGTTCCCAGTCTCAGCATTTATACAATTTCTCTCAGTGTATACTTTTCAGCCATCGTATGAGCTAGACATTTTTGCCTCAAAATTTATATCTTTTATACATAGTGTGTTACTGAGTTTCTTTCCGACTGACTCTCTGTGACATAAAATAAGACATAATTGACCACTGGGGGCACAACCACGTTCACGGCATTCATGAGGTTTCTCTCCCGTGCAAACCCTCTGTTATCTCCAGCGGGTGCACACTTGGCCACAGGCTGTCCCACTATGACTACATTCTGATGTGCTAGGAGCCCACTGATGTTGACTGATGCCTGAGGGGCCACAGAAGGCACCTGCATAGTCACCGAATTAACAAGGCTTTTCTCCTGCACGGCAGCACTAGTCTGTGAGGAGCCGTGACGCTCTGGGGGAGGACTGTCCACCTTGACTGAAGCTCCACCTTTCTCTCTTGAGTGTATTCTCTTATGTTTAACAAGGCAAGACATGTAGGCAAAAGTTTTCCCACACTCACAGCAGACATAAGGTCTCTCTCCGGTGTGAGTTCTTTGATGGACAATGAGCTTTTGCTTTGTAGTGAAGGCTTTCCCACACTCAGTGCACTCGAAGGGTTTCTCTCCTGTGTGAATTTTCTGATGTTTGATGAGACCTGACTTCTGGGAACAGGATTTTCCACATTCGCTGCACACAAAAGGAGTCTTTCCTGTGTGAAATCTCTGATGCGCTATGAGGCATGTCTTCTGGATGAAGCCTTTTCCACATTCACTGCATATGTAGGGTTTCTCGCCTGTGTGAATCCGCCGATGTACAATGAGATTCCCCTTCTGGATGAAGCCTTTCCCACAGTCATTACATACAAATGGTTTCTCCCCTGTATGGGTTTTCTGATGTATGTTGAGCCGGGACTTCTTGAGAAAGGCCTTGCCACATTCAGTGCATTCATAAGGCTTCTCTCCTGTGTGTGTTCTCTGATGTTCAGTGAGCATGAACTTTCTGGAGAAGGCTTTCCCACACAGATTGCACTGATGGGGCTTCTCTCCTGTATGAATGATCTGGTGATCAGTGAGCCAAGACTTTTTAATGAAAGCTTTCCCACATTCACCACATACATGAGGCTTCTCTATTTTTTGAGTTTTCTGATGGGACTTAGGGCTGATAAGTTTTTGGCTTTTGGGGAATTTCATTTCAGTATGAGACTGTTCATTGTTAGCGTGGAGACAGGACGTGCCATCTCCAGGTAGCTCAGTGGGGTTCTTTATTTCACAGCTGCTCTGCGGAAGTAGAGTTAAATCTGATTTCATACTTTTACCACATAAGTTGAACATATGATTTTGCCTGAACAGAAAATTAGTTCTGCTTCTACGAACGGAATTTTCCAGTGGGTTGTGTCTGTGCCATTGTTCTAGTCTTTTCTCCACACTCTCATTTTGTAAGTGCTCCAGCAGGTGATCGTCAGCTTTCCAGGTTTCTAGGAAGGAAAAGAAGGATGAAGTTTTTAAAAATACCTTGATGTGAGGAGCCTTTTTAAGTGGTAATCCTATGACACAAGTGTAAATAAAACTCTATGTTTATTGTTCCCCACACATAGGAACAAACAATGCAAACAAACCAAAATTGAAAGTAGTTAATGTAAAAACAAAGTTATGTGATTCACAATGAATAAGTAGAAATTTGGCGACTTTCTAAACATTGGCCTTGCAAAACATGCAGAGCCTGTAAAATACAAGCAATTTCCTGTGAGCAGGTTGCAGAGTCACTATTTAAATAGGTAAAGGAGGGAGTTCCTGTTGTGATGTAGCAGAAACGAATCTGACTAGTATCCATGAGGATGCGGGTATAATCCCTGGCCTCGCTCAGTGGGTTAAGGATCTGGCATTGCTGTGAGCTGTGGTGTAGGTCTCAGAAGTGGCTCAAATCTGGCCTTGCTGTGGCTGTGCCAAAGATCGGCTGCTGTAGCTCCGATTCAATCCCTAGCCTGGGAACTTCCATATGCTGCAGGCACGGCCCTAAAAAAAGAAATCAATCTATCAATCAGTCAGTGAGGGACAGACTCATTCATTCCACAGATATTTACTAATAACCACTGTGTACCAGGAACAGTGCTAGTGCTGGGGATTCATAAACATATTCCTCCTACTGAGAGAGCCTACACTGTAGTTGGGGAAAACCAGTTTAAAGGGCAGAGACAGACTCAAGGAAAACAGCTGCAGGTTAGGAAACTGGGGAAGGAGCGATAGAGATGGAGAGAGAAGGAGGAAATCAGGGTTCATTCTGGAGGAAGAAGGGCCTCCCATGAATCCATCGTTGTGGCACAGCGGGTAAAGAATCCGACTGCAGCAGCTTGGGTTGCTGAGAAGGTGGGGGGTTCCATCCCCAACCTATGGCAATGGGTTAAAGGATCCAGTGTTGCTGCAGCAATGGTGTAGATCGCAGCTGTGGCTCAGATTCAGTCCCTGACCTGAGAACTTCCATATGCCACTGGTGTGGCCATAAAAAAAATTAAAAATTTTTAAAAAGAGAAAATGACACGGCAGAGAACTCCAAGTGCATCTAACTTACGATCTCCAAAACAAAACTGATTTCCCAGCCCACATGTCCTCCTCCACCTGCCATCTCCATCACAGTCAATCCAACTCCACTCTTCTCCTTCAGCATAACAAAACTTACCATCCATTTCTCTTACTCACACACAATATCTGCTGTCATGATCAATCTCGCCTGTCCACCCAGAATATGACCGACGCCCTCCCCTTCCACCCTCATGAAGCCAATCACTCTTAGACCCCAGCAATGGCCTCCTACTTAGCCTTCTGGTCCCTCTGCTGACAGCTGCTGTTTTCTACACATTAGCCAAAGAGATCCTTCTGAGCATCAATTATATCAAGACTCCCCATTCAAAACTCTGTAACTGGAGTTCCCGTCGTGGCTCAGCAGAAACAAATCCGACTAGGAACCATGAGGTTACAGGTTCGATCCCTGGCCTCACTCAGTGGGTTAAGGTTCCGGCGTTGACGTGAGCTGTGGTGTAAGTCACAGATGTGTCTTGGATCCCGCGTTGCTGTGGCTGTGGTGTAGGCCGGCAGCTACAGCTCCGATTAGACCCCTAGCCTGGGAACCTCCACATGCCGTGGGTGCGGCCCTAAAATGACAAAAAAAAACCCTCTGAAGTTCCTTGGTGGCCTAGTGGGTTAAGGAGCCGGCATTGCCATTGCAGCAGCTCAGATCACTGATAAGGTATGGGTTCAATCCCTGGCCCAGGAACTTCTGCATTCCATGGGCACAACCCAGCACCCCCCCAAAAAATTTTTTAAAAACCCTCTGTAATGTTTTCTCATCTCAAGATCTTAAAATGTCCTTGAAAGACCCTTATGTGACCTGCTAACCAACCCCCAGCCACGCCTGTGACCCTGTGTCTCTAGCCTTTTGCTTTCTCTGCTCCATCCAGACAAGCTTCTAAAAGTTCTTCAGACATGCGTCTGTCTCAGGGCTTTGAACTTTGCAGGTTTATTCTGGAACATTCCTTACCCAGGGAATACTTACATTCCTCATCTATCTGCTCAAGTCACCTGAACAAAGAAGATTTCTTATTCCTAAAGCTCAAAACCAAGTGCAAGCATTCAGTGAGATGCTTGATGTCCCTGACAGTAATTCTGAGCCCCAAAACCTTACCATCAACCTCCACCCGTTTCTTCCTCGCGCAGCCCGTTAAATTCCAATTTCATCTCCCCTCTACAGGCAGTGTCTCCAGAATCTGACCAACAACCCCGCCCCTGACCCCTCTTGCAGCCAAGCATTCTCCCTGACCCCATGTCCTGCAATATTGTCCTAGGTGGCATTCCTGCTTGCACCCCTGCCCACTGTGGTCTGCCTTCTTCAGAGAAGCCAAAGGGAATCTTTGAGAATGTAAATGGTTTCATGGCATTCCGGTACTCAACAACTCCTGGTGTTTTCTCATCTTATGGGAAGTAAAATCATGATCCCTGAAATGGAGTATGTGACCAGTGTCACTCTCCCCTCCCCGTGCTGCCACTTCGCCTCTGGTATCCTGTTCCCGAGAGCACGCTCTGCTTGGTCCACACGGTTTTTTGGGGGAGGGGGTGGTTTGTTTTTTAGGGCCACACCTACAGCGTATGGAGGTTCCCAGGCTAGGGGTCTAACTGGAGCTGCAGCTGCCGGCCTACGCCACAGCCTCAGCAACTTGGGAACTGAGCCGCGTCTGCAACATACACCACAGCTCACGGCAATGCCAGTTCCTTGATGCACTGAGCCAGGGCAGTGATCAAAGCCGCACCCTCATGAATATTAATCGGGTCGTTACCACTGAGCCAGGACAGGAACTCCCACATGGGCTTTTTAATTTTTCTCAACCTCACTCCTGCTTTGGGCTTATGAACTTGCTACCTCTCTCCTTGGAAGACTCCTAACCTGGCAGCCTGCTAACTTCCAGCATCTCTTAGCTCAAAGGCACTGTATCTGAGAGGTGTTCCCTGCCAAAAACGGTAGCCCCAGCACTGACTCTTCCTTCATGCTGATGAAATTTTTATCACAGCACTTTTTACCCTCCAAGGTATATTACTTAGCTTTTATGGTGAACTTAATAAAATCTTGGGATCTTTTTGTGTGCTTTTTTTCCACTGCTCTTACCTTACAGCAAATACTAGGCTGTCAAAAAATGTAGAGGAAGAAGTTCCTGCTGTGGCTCAGCAGTAACGAACCCGACTAGTATCCATGAGGATGCGAGTTCGATCCCTGGTCTTGCTCAGTGGGTTAAGGATCCAGCATTGCTGTGAACTGTGGTGTAGGTTGTAGACGCAGCTTAGATCTGGCATTGCCGTGGCTGTGGCATAGGCTGGTAGCTGCAGCTCTAACTTGAGCCTTAGCCTGGGAACTTCCATATGCCATGGCTGTAGCCCTAAAAAGCAAAGAAAAAAAATGTAGAGGAATATCATATGAGATCACTAATACGTGTAATCTAACAAAAAAGGATACAAAAGAATTTATACAACAGAAAGAGTCTCAAAGACTTTGATATCAAATTTATGGTTACCAAAGGGGGATGGGGGGAGATAATTTAGGGGGCTGGGATTGACAAATACTTACTACTATATATAAAATAATTGGGTAACAAGGACATACTATCTAGAACTTGTAAATACACCCACTACTGTTTAATAATCTATAAGGGAAAAGAATCTGAAAAGGAACGAATATATGTATATGTATATACATATATATATATAACTGATTTATTTTGCTATACAACTGAAACTAACAAAATTTTCTAAGTCAACAAGACTCCAATTTTTCTTTTTTTTTTTAGGGTCGCACCTGTGGCATAAGGAAGTTCCCAGGCTAGGGGTCAAATTGGAGCTGCAGCTGCTGGCCTACACCACAGCCACAGCAACTTGGGATCAGAGCCGCATCTGCAGCCTACACCACAGCTAACAGCAATGCCAGATCCTTAACCCACTGAGTGAGGCCAAGGATCAAACCCACATCCTCATGGATACTAGTGGTATTCTTAACCCACTGAACCACAATAGCATCTCCTAAAGGGAACTCCCTTTTTGCTTTTTTTCTTCTTGGAGTTTCCAGGCCAAGGTGCAATTACAACTTACACTGAATCCATTTACCCAGGGGCCGAACCTAAGTCCCAGCACTCCAGAAATGCTGCTGATACTGCTGAGCCACAGTGGGAACTCCCAATAAAAATTATTTTAAAAATAAAAAATAAATAAAAGAGAAAAAAATGTAGAGGAATGAATAAAAGAAGCAGTCACATGTATGAAACACAGTGGGGAGAAATTTAAGAAAGAGAGTGGAAATCTCTCTTTTTAAGCAAGATGGTATCATATCACAGAGATCGTGGGAAGAAGAATTTTCACCTACAGGTAACGTAGTAAGCTGGGACCAAATGTCATCAGAATATAATTGGATGAAAAATGAAAATTTTAGAGAAATGAAGACAATGATAAGGTCTAGAATGAGAACAAAGTTCAAAGCTAGTAAACACACGAATAAGGTTTTTTTTTTTTTTTGGCTTTTTTCGTTTTAGGGCGGCACCCACGGCACGTGGAGGTTCCCAGGCTAGGGGTCTAACAGGAGCTGTAGCCACCAGCCTTCGCCACAGCCACAGCAAAGCAGGATCCAAGCCGCGTCTGCAACCTACACCACAGCTCACAGCAACGCCGGATCCTTAACCCACTGAGCGAGGCCAGGGATCAAACCCGCAACCTCATGGTTCTTAGTCGGATTCGTTAACCACTGAGCCACGATGGGAACTCCTAAAATAACTTTTCTAGTTAAAAATTCATCATGAACAGCAAACTCTATATTTTTTCCCTGTACCACAAGAGAACTCCAGCAGATTCCTTTACCGAGGAGGGTGCTGTGTGTGAGGAACACTTAAGGCTATCCCTGGACAGCTGGGATAGAGGACGCACAGGAGTTTAAGGGACAGGAGTTCCCGGTGGCTCAGCAGGTTAAGGATCCAACACTGTCACTGCTGTGGCTTGGATCTGTGCTGTGGCATGGGTTCCTTCCCTGGCCTGGGAACATCCACATGCCTTGGGCATGGCCGGAGAAAAAAAAGAAAGAAGAAATAGATTCCAGAAGAGGGAGCACCTTCCTCAAGAAGTGACATATTTCTCTCTAAACTGCTAGAAAGAAAAAGAGGTCTGACTTTGGGGGAGGGGCCCGAAGGCCCTGCTTCCCAAGCCTCCAGCCTTGAGCTGTGACGCTTCTCTGACAGACAACCACACTGTGATCTGCACGGCCTGTCACCTCGGTGTCTCTCACTCACCTGAGCGGGTGCGAGAGTGGATGGCAGCCTCCATCGCCCACGGCTGTTCGCCTTGATCTAAGCTGTAGTGTATGTCAGCTCTGCTGGCTTGATAACCTGTTCAAGGAAAATGATGTAAGACTGAGACCCACTGAATAGAGCCTGGGGTCTGTGAAGACCACAGAATACTACACTTGGGGAAAAAAAAATGCACACTTTTTTTTTTGTCTTTTTGCCTTATCTAGGGCCACACCCGCGGCATGTGGAGGTTCCCAGGCTAGGGTCTAACAGGAGCTGTAGCTGCCGGCCTACACCACAGCCACAGCAACACAGGATCCGAGCCGCATCTGCAACCTACACCACAGCTCACGGCAACGCCGGATCCTTAACCCCCTGAGCGAGGCCAGGGATCGAACCCTCAACCTCATGGTTCCTAGTCGGATTCGTTAACCACTGAGCCACAATGGGAACTCCAAAAAAATGTTCACATTTTGAAGGAAAAATACACAACCTTCTATGTGTCTCCTCTCCGTCAACACTTCTACTTCACTTATTTATTTATTTATATTTATTTTTCTGGCCGCCCCGAGACATACGGAGTTCCTGAGCCAGGAATCAGGAGCTGCACTGTGACCTATGCCATAGCCAGCTGGGGATCGAACCTATAACCCTGGGCTCCAGAGACGCCGCCGATCCCCCTGCACCACAGCAGGAACTCCGGTACTTCTACTTCACTTCTGATCCATATGTGGAATTCTGTGACACCAACAGACACTGAAACTTAATCAATTTTACTTGATTCTGACATGATTTACTGGGGGACAGTGTCGGATAACACAGTCTCACAGGACAACGCCTCGGCCCCTGCATTTCTGGCACCAACTGTAAATTCACGTTGTTTCCCGGGCTCCTGAGGGACCACAAATACATCAAAGGTTCCCGTGACTCCATTCTCGGGTTCGACTAATTAGCTAGAGCAGCAGAGAGAACCCAGGAAGACACTTTACTTCCCAGATCATCAGTTGTTATAAAAGGATACGACTCAGAAGAGCCGGATGGACAAGAGTACAGGACAAAGGGTGAGGAGGGACACAGAGCATCCTGCTGTCACTGGGAGCACCCCTTCCATGTGGCCACCTACCCAGAACCTCTCCCGGCCCGTCCTCGTGGGGTTTTGTGGAGGCCCCACAATGCAGGCTGCTTGACTGCATCCTTAGCCTTTGGTGACTGATTCAGCTCCAGCCCCTCTCTCCTCCCCAGACAGGGGAAGGGGTGGGACTGAAAATTCTAACCCTCTAATAATAGTTGGTTTCCTTGGCAACCAGCCCCCAATCTTAGGTTATCCAGTAGCCTTCCAAAGATACCCTCCTTAACATAAACTCCAGGAGGTCCCATGGTGGCTCAGCGGAAACAAATCTGACTAGCATCCGTGAGGACACAGGTTCGATCCCTGGCCCCGCTCAGTGGGTTAAGGATCCAGCGTTACCCTGAACTGTGGCGTACGTTGCAGACACAGCACGGACCTGATGTTGCTGTGGCTGTGGCGTAGGCCTGCAGCTGTAGCTCCAATTCGACCCCTAGCCTGGGAACCTCCACATGCTGCAGGTATAGCCCTAAAAAGACCAAAAATAGAATTGAAATGAAATAAAATAAATTCAGATGTGGCTGAAAGGGTCATATATGAATAAAAAAAGATATCCATTTTTCCTTTACCAAGAGTCTGAAGAGGCCACGAGGGAACTCTAAAATATATAGATTGCTTGATGTAAACCACGATTATCACACACAGCTACAAAGCAATGGCTTTTCTGTCAGGAGAAGGGGAATACCCCCACTACCCCTGCAACAGAGACGGACTGAGAATCTACCGCTTCAGAGCATCGCACACACTCCAGAGCTTTCAGGAGCCAAGAGGGGAGAGGCCACGGACTGGGGACCCCCTGAGGGACACAGGGGAGCCGTCCTCACCCACGGCCACCAGGTTGCTGTAGGTCTCCAGCATCACGTCCCGGTACAGGTCCTTCTGAGCGGGGGCCAGGAGCTGCCACTCCTCCCACGTGAAGTCCACGGCCACATCGTCAAAGGTCGGGGTTCCCTGCAGTAACAGGAGTGCGTAATGAAGTGATGTCCTCTTGATGATGTGCAAGACATGCTCAGGTTTTCCTGCTCGTTTCCACTTTACAGGCCCTGTAGAGTTATCTGGCAGAGTTTTCAATTTAATGTATCATTAAAGAAGCGAATGCTGAATAAAATATTCCCTAATTGTACAGGTAGCCATCTATCACCCATTTATCCACTTAGAAGTTTCTATCACGTGTAGAAAGTTAAATCTTCTTTTTTTTTTGTCTTTTTGCCTTATCTAGAGCCACACCTGTGGCATATGGAGGTTCCCAGGCTAGGGGTCTAACAGGAGCTGTAGCTGCTGGCCTTCACCACAGCCACAGCAACGCGGGATCCGAGCCGCGTCTGCAACCTACACCACAGCTCACGGCAACGCCACATCCTTAACCCACTGAGCAAGGGCAGGGATTGAACCCGCAACCTCATGGTTCCTAGTCGGATTCGTTAACCACTGAGCCACGACGGGAACTCCGAAAGTTAAATCTTCTTAACCTAGAAATACCGCATTCACATACACACAATTATTTAAGACAGACAAAGACATACATATTTATGCTTCACAGATTAACAGAAGTGACTTTTACAGGCCTGCACAGATCCATCAGGGAACAAAGGAAAGAATAAAACAAACCCAAAGTCACCTGGGCCTGGATCATTTTCCTCTGTCTCCGGGATGAGCAGGCAATGGGGAGGCCCCGTCGGCGGATCGGCGGGATCTGTTCTCAATTCCTGTTCCGAAATCCGTTTTCAATCAAGTGCGTCCCCGGAAATGCTGACCCCAAAGCCCGTAACTCCTCCCGCCTTCCAAGGATCCTGTTGCTCCCACCAGTCAGGACCTGCGGGCTGAGGAGAAAATCCAAGCCGAGGGCACATCACCTCCGGGCCCAGACGCCACTGTGACCCCCGGGGATCCCCGTCCCCCCACGCCCACCCACTGCTCTGGGCCCTGGGGTCCCGCTGGCCAAGACAGCCTAAGGTTCTGACTCGGGTGCGGGGGCTGCATCCCAGGACGGGCAGTGGGTGACGGGCAGAGGACAGGAGGGAGCTGAGGTCCAGCCCGCAGCCTCGGGGGCAGGAGCCCTCGGGCGGCTCAGCTGTACAGACGGGACCCTCTGGGAGGCGAGGAGCTGGGCTGTTTGCCCCGAAACCCGCTGCGCTCAGCCACCTCTTCTGACGTTTCTGTTCACCCATGAGCACTCGCGCTGCAGCCTGGAAACCAAGTACTGGGCAAAGCAGAAGCGTTCTCTATAAGCCATAAGGATGATATCTTAGAAGGTTTTAAATACATTTTTAAGAACTACACAACATTGTTGGGACAGTGGTAAACGAATTTAAGACGCTCTAAGAGGCCGGTATTGTCACAGAAGAGTGTAAAGGTGCTAATAATGTACGCTTTTGACAAAGAAGGCTCCTGTGCTATATGTCACCGTTAGTGTCATGATGAAAACTCCTGTCTCAAAGTACATAATTTCCATCGTAACGGAAGTGAGAAACATAACAATAAGAAATTCACCCAAAACAAGGTGGGGGCGGGGGGTAGTCAAAGGGAGAAGGAGAGGGAGAGAAAAGAAGGCACAGAGAGTAAGTGGGGCAAACACAGTATGTTTGGACGACTATATTAAAAAATACTAAGAGGAGTTCCCATCATGGCTCAGTGGTTAACGAATCCGACTAGGAACCATGAGGTTGCAGGTTCAATCCCTAGCCTTGCTCAGTGGGTTAAGGATCCGGTGTTGCCGTGAGCTGTGGTGTAGGTTGCAGATGCGGCTCGGATCCCGCGTTGCTGTGGCTGTGGCGAAGGCTAGTGGCTACAGCTCCTGTTAGACCCCTAGCCTGGGAACCTCCATATGCCATGGGTGTGGTCCTGGATAAGGCAAAAAGACAAAAAAAAAATACTAAGAATTACATTATGTCTAAACAGAACAAGGAATCCAGTTAATTACATCAGCACAAACACTCCAAACCTGTCAGACTGGATTAAAATGTACAGCCCAACAGCCTGCTCTTTTAGGTGACATGTCTGAGACACAGTGACATGGAAAGCTGGGGAAGGTTAGCAAAGAGAGACCATGGAAAGAGTAGCAACAGAGAACCTGGTGTAACTACAGTCGGAGACAAATTAACCAAAAAGCCAAAAAAATTACTTCAGAGAAAGAAAAACCACGCTTACTAGTAAGAGGTTCAATTCAGCACATTACAAAAATTTCCCAAATTTTCTACGCATCTAACAATACAGCCCTGAAAAGTATACACCAAAAATGGACCAGGAGAAGAAATAAACAAGTCCAGGGAGTTCCCCTGTCATGCAGCTGGTTAAGGATCGGGGTTGTCACTGCAGTGGCTTAGGTTGCGACTGTGGTGTGGGTTCGGTACTTGGCCTGGGAACTTCCACATGCCGTAGGTAGAGCGGGAAAAAAAAAAAAAAGAAACTAAATCCAGACTACCTGTAGAAGACTAAAGACACCTCTCTAACTAACAGAACAAACAGGCCACCAAAACACAAAATTTATAAATATCATTTTGAAGACTGTCAAAAATATTTGATACTAAGCAGCCATAATGAGAAAAATTTTAACAAACTTCAGTAAGTGGAAATATGAACTATAAAGATTACCCAGGGAGTTTCCATCATAGCTCAGTGGTTAACGAACCTGGCTAGCATCCATGAGGACATAGGTTCAATCCCTGACCCTACTCAGTAGGATAAGGATCCAGCGTTGCTGTGTGCCGTGGTGTAGGCTGGCAGCTACACCTCCGATTGGACCCCTAGGATGGGAACCTCCATATGCCGCAGGTGCAGCCCTAAAAAGACAAAAGCCAAAAAAAAAAAAAAAAAGAAGAATACCTAGAAAATCAAACATCTTAAAGATGTCATAGGAGTTCCCGCCGTGGGCCAAGAATATGACTGCATGGCTCTGGTCACTGAGACGCTTCAGGTATGATCCCTGGCCCAGCACAGTGAGTTAAAGGACCCCACGCTGCCACAGCCGCGGTGTAGGTCACAGCTGTGGCTCTGATTCAGTCCCTGGCCCAGGACCTTCTATATGCAGTGGGTGTAGCCATAAAATTAAAAAAATAAAAGATGTCATGCCTCTCAAATACAGATAAAAATACAAGGAAACCCCAATCAAAAACTACACTGATGAGTAGGAGTTCCCGTTGTGGCTCAGTGGTTAACGAATCCGACTAGGAACCATGAGGTTGCGGGTTCGATCCCTGGCCTTGCTCAGTGGGTTAAGGATCCAGCGTTGCTGTGAGCTGTGGTGTAGGTTGCAGACGCGGCTCGGATCCTGCGTTGCTGTGGCTGTGGCGAAGGCCGGCGGCTACAGCTCCTGTTAGACCCCTAGCCTGGGAACCTCCACATGCCACAGGTGTGGCCCTAGATAAAAGGCAAAAAGACAAAAAAAAAAAAACTATACTGATGAGTATATCCATCTTTTTAAAAAAGTTGGGAGAACTGCTCAATTATGAGGACTTTACTTCCGCAGTTAATTATGGCAGTATGATAAAGAGAACAAATGAACAATAAAATGCTTATAAACAGACTCTCGCATATATAAAGGCTTGACAACCAAAGCAGAACTGCAGAGAACAGAAGAGCATCTTTTAAAGAAATGGTCCTGGGACAACCAGATATTCATGCTGGGGGTGGGGATGGGGATAAAAATGTGGCACCCCACCTCACAACATACACAAAAACCATGTAGCCAGAGAACTATCAATCTCAATGAGAGAGGCAAATCAATAAAACTTTTAAGGGATTACATATGAGAATCTCTCAATGACACTGGGATGTGGAAAGGAATTTTACACGGGCCACATAAAGCAGACCATAAAGAAAATTACACTTTGCGGGAGGAACTGCACAAGTACTTTGAAAAACATTTTGGTATCATTCTTTTTTTTAATTTTTATTTATTTATTCATTTATTTATTTTGCTTTTTAGGGCTGAACCTGCAGCATATGGAAGTTCCCAGGCTAGGCGTCAAATCAGAGCTACAGCTGCTGGCCTACACCACAGCCACGGCAATTCCAGATCTGAGCTGTGTCTGTGACCTACACCACAGCTCACGGCAACACCAGATCCTTAACCCACTGAATGAATTCAGTCACTAGCAATGACAAGTGGAATCACTAGGATTAACTAAGAACAACCAGTACTGGCATGTGGGCCACCTTGCCAGAAGGATGAATGACTAAAAAAAATGAAATCTACATGGGAAAAGAATCGGCAAAAAGAATGCATATGTGTGTATGTAACACTGAATCACTTTGTTGTAGAGTAGAAATCATCACGTTATAAATCAACTATACTTCCATACAGCTTTTTAAAAAGAGACATTTAATTAAAAAAAAAAAAAAGGAAGGGGGTAGTACCCCATTTTGGCTCAGCAGTAAGAAATCCGACTAGTATCCATGGGAATGCGGGTTCCATCACCGGTCTCGCCCCGGTTAGGGATCTGGCCTTGTCATGAGCTGTGATGTAGGTCACAGACGGGGCTCAGATCTGGCATTGCTGTGGCTGTGGCAAAGGCCGACAGTTGCAGCTCTGATTGGACCCCTTGCCTGGGAACCTCCATATGCCACACGTGCAGCCCTTAAAAAAAGCAAAAAAAAAAAAGGGGGGGGGATGCCACCAGTACTATACGAAAAACAAAACAAAAGCTAAATAAATGGAGATTCTGTTAGTAAAGAAGAAAGTGTGAATGTACGTCAGGCAAATAAGTAACACTGTCCACGGCTATGAGAGCAGGTGTTGGCAAACATTTCCTTCTGCTTTCGATGTTGAGACATATCATGAGAACTCAATTCTGCCTTTGCAAGGCGAAAGCAGCCAGAGAAACATAAAGGATGGGCGTGGCTAGATTAGTCCCTGGGTCTGCAGTTACTTAAATCCTGAATACAAGGCTAAAAACCTGGCAGTTTCAAACCACTGCTCCCAGGTATACCTTCTTGGTACCCAGCGGTCGAGGTTAGAATCTCAACCCAACCAACAGCCAAGAATCCTAGGTGCCCAAAACTTCAGCGCTAGCAAGTTTCTCTGTACGACAGATACTGACTACACACTCCCTTATTAATCCGAAACCTGGACCAGACACCCCCATAAAATGACCATCCAAGGTGGCACCAATAACACTGAACCCCATATTAATTTTCAAACCTCAACCAGAACCTGTGGTCATCGTAAATACCACCTGCATCCTCAACAAAGTGATCCTCAAAGAACCCCACACCCTGCTGACCCGGACTTGGTCACTGATCTCTACAAATTCTTAATCGTTTTAAAAACCACTCTCCTCAAGGTACCACAACCACAGATAGACATATCACTCTCTCCTGGTTCCTCTCATACCTCCACTTTGGTGATTCCCACCAGACTCTCCAATTGTTCTGTAAGTCCACATTACACGGCGTCCATCCTATGGACGTGACATCACCCTGTAAGGGACAAAAAACACGCAAAACTTCAAGAGACAAATGCACACACTGACCGGATTTTCTCCAGCCAACAAGACGAGTCTAAGCCTAACACTTCCACGAACCGCTTCTACTTCGCTGTCGCACACGTTTTCCGTCTGCCTACGGCGGCCGAAGGGAGTCTGATACGTCTGAGGAAACGCGGAAGAACGGCTTTTCTGTAGTTCCTAGAGAAGCAATATGTCCGCGCCCAGGTCTCCGGGGCCCCAGGGGGCCGCCATGCTGGGACACTGGACGTACAAAAGGCCAAGGGGGCGGGTTTGGGGAAGGAACCAGGCATGGCTGGGAAAGTGAGAGGCAGCTGAATTTAATCTCATTTTTTGGCACTTCCACTCTAGGAGATCAGCCGATTTTAAGAGACGCGAGATTTCTAGAGCAAGTATGGAGCTACTTAAACTTCACCTTGGGGACTGAGCAGAAAAGGAATATTCCGGTGGCCCTTATTTTATACTTTATATTAGGGGCGGGTTTAGAAACTGACAAAGAGTTAAATTGCTGCAGAAAATGAACTCTGGAAAAAGAAAAGGTACACGGACATCCCCAGAAAGCTTTGGAGGAAAATTTCTTGCAGGAAGAAGATTTTAAGGCCCAAAAATAAGATTTTTAAAAACTGGCAGTGTGAAACAGGTGATGATCACGTTCTAGAGGAAAAGAGCGGGCTGGGACAAGCCTAAACTGGGATTGGGATTGGGACCTCCTGGAAGTACAGTCACTAATAGTCAGACAATTGCAAATCAAACCTGCAATGAAACACAACCTCACAAAGTCAGAATGACCATCTTAGAAAGCCTACAAATAACATAGGCAGAGGGTGTGTGAAGAACAGGAAACAGCTCCTAGGTGTTGATGGGAAAGTAAACTGGTGCGGCCACTATGGTCAACAGAATGTGAGGTCCGCAAAAAACTAAAAATAGTAATTCCTGCTATGGCGGAGTGGGTTAAGAATCAAACTGCAGCTGCCCTGCTGCATAGGTGCAGGTTAGACCCCCAGTCCAGCACAGTGGATTAAAGGACCCCACATGGTTGCAGCTGCCACTTGAATGCAACCTCCAGCCCCAGAACCTCCACAGGCTGTGGGTACCATTAAAAAAAAACAAAAAGGAGGAGTTCCTGTGGTGGCACAGCGGTTAACAAATTCGACTAGAAACTAAGAGGTTGCGGGTTCGACCCCTGGCATTGCTCTGGGTTAACGATCCAGCATTGCCGTGAGCTGTGGTGTAGGTTGCAGACGCAGCTCGGATCTGGCGTTGCTGTGGCTCTGGAGTAGGCTGGCAGCTACAGTTCCGATTACACCCCTAGCCTGGGAACTTCCATATGCTGCTGGTGCAGCCCTAAAAGGACAAAAGACAAAACAAACAAAAACAAAAAAACACAGGAGTTCCCCCTGTGGCTCAAATCCAACTAGTCTCTGTGAAGATGTGGGTTTGATCCTCACTCAGTGAGTTAAGGATCCGGCATTGCCATGAGCTGTGGTGCAGGTGGAAGACATAGCTGGAATCTGGTGTTGCTGTGGCTGTGACCAACAGCTGTAGGTCCGATTTGACACCTAGCCTAGAAACAAACACCTAAAAAGAGTTGCTGCATGATCCACTATTCCCACTCCTAGGCATGTACCCAAGATGAGAAGTTAAGGGATAAAATTAGATTACAGCTATGTTTTACAGCTGATGTAAAACAGGTGTAATCTGAGATATAACTGGCAAAGATTATGCCTATTTTTTTCCTATAATAAACTTTTACTTTGGGAAAATTTTAGGTTTACATTGAAAGTCACAAAGTACTACTAAGTGCACATATACCTTGATTTGACTTCCTATCATGTGAATATTTTATATAACCATGGTATTTTGGCAAGTTGAGAAAATAACATTGGTATAACAACTAAATTACAGATTCGTTGCGTTCAATTAATTTGCTAGAGTGACACACACAGAACTCAGGAAAACACTTGTTTACCAGTTCATTAAAAAATATGATAAAGGATAGAGATGAACAGCCTGATGAAGAGATATACCTAGTGAGGTGTAGGAGGGGCCTAAGCACAGGAGCATCTGTCCCCACAGAGATGGGTGGGGCTCTCCTCATACTTGAACGTGTTCACCCATCAGGAAGCTCTCTAAAGCCACTACTATTGGGATTTTATGGAGCATTTCTCATGTGACGCATGTTCAGTTAGTAACTCCATTCTTAGCCTTCTCCCATCTAAAGGATGGAGCATGGGGCAAAAAATTCCAAGCTACTCAACATGGGTTGGTCTGTTTGGTGACCAGCCCCCATCCAGGAGGCCACCCAGAGTCTTCAGCATAGAACAAGAGATACTCGTGCTTTTATCATGGAAGAATTACAAGAGTTTCAAGAGACCTGTTCCAGGAGCTGGGGGCAGAGACCAATGTATCAGTTTTCTATTATTTCACAAGGTCAAATAGTCAACCTCCAAAGGGTAAATGGTAAACAATTCTATTTTTCTAATATTTTATAAAGGATAAAATTATAGGAGTTCCCCAGTGGCCTTGCAGTTAAGGATCTGGTGTCACTGCTATGGCATACGTTTGGTCCCTGGAGAGGGAACGTCTGCATGCCAAGGCTTGGGAAAAAAAAAAGAAAGAAAATTACAGACAAAAAAAAAAATCTGTAAGACACCAGCAGAATGGCTATCATTAATAAGCCTACAAATAGCATATGCTGGAGAGGGTGTGAAGAAAAGAGAACCTTCCTACACTGTGGTGGGAATGTAAACTGGTACAATCATTATGGAAAACAGCATAGAGGGACCTCAGAAAACTAAATCTAGAACTACCATATGATCCAGAAATCCCACTCCTGGGCATACATCCAGATAAAACTTCCATTCAAAAAGATATATGCACCCCTATGTTCACTGCAGCACTACTCACAATAGCTGAGACATGGAAAAAACCTAAATGCCCATTGACAGATGGACGAATTAAGATGTAGTACATACACACAATGGAATACCATTCAGCCATAAAAAAGAACAAAATAATGCCATTTGCAGCAACATGGATGCCACTGAGGATTCTCATACTAAGTGAAGTAAGTCAGAAAGACAAGGACAAATACCACATGATATCACTTATATATGGAATCTAAAATATGGCACAAATGAACCTATCTACAGAAAAGAAAGAAACACATGAACATAGAGAACGGACTTCTGGTTGCTGGGGGGGGGGAGTAGGAGGGGCTGGGAGTTTGGGGTTAATAGATGCAAATAATTGCATTTGGAGTGGATAAGCAAGGAGCTCCTCCTATTACATAGCACAGAAAACTACTTCCAATCATTTGTGACAGAACATGATGGAATATGAGAAAAAGATTATATATACACACGTGTATGTGTGTGCACACTCACAACTGGGTCACTTTGCTGTACAGCAGAAATTTACAGAACACTGTAAATCAACTATAATAAAAATTTTAAATATAATAGGGAGTTCCCATGATGGCTCCATGATAACAAACCTGACTAGTATCCATAAGAAGGTAGGTTTGATCCCTGGCCTTGCTCAGTGGGTTAAGGATCCAGTGTTGCCATGAGCTGTGATGTAGGCCAGCAGCTACAGCTCCAATTCGATCCCTAGCCTGGGAACTTCCATATGCCATGGGTGTGGCCCTAAAAAGACAAAAAAATAAAATAAAATAAAATAGATTTGTGATGCTATGGTTTAGTGTTGGGAAAACACTGGGACTATGAGGAGGCAGCATGGGGGTCCGTGTTGACAAAACATTCTGAATTTTTACTGTGGTGCTGGTTACAGGAACCTACATATGTGAAGAAGTTTCTTAAGGCTGTATATAAAAACCAAACAAAAGCAAGTACATCCAAACAAACTCTGTAGTTAAGAGCACTGTAACAATTTAATTTTCCTTTATTTGATCAATGATCTGTGGTTATGCAAGATTTTACCCTTGGGAGTAGTGGGCTGAAGGGCATTTAGGGAAACTCGGCAGTATTTAAGTTTTTGTGATTACTTAGTTCAAACTTAAAAGTAGTAGGAATTCCCTAGTTGCTCAGCAGGTTAGTGATCTGGCATTGCCACTGCAGTTTCTCAGGTCACTGCTGTGGTGAGGGTTCAATTCCTGGCCAGGGAACTTCCATGTGTGACGGGCAAGACCAAAAAAAAAAAATTTTTTTTAATCCATCATGAGAGTAACTGCCACCATTTAAAAAGTAGAAGATCAATGACAAGAAAACTAGAAAGATGGTTGGAGGTATCCTATCCCCAGCTGCTTGTGAGGTGTATCATTCTTAAGTTTAGACTTGTGAACAGAATGCTCTCACCCATCATTGCCCCAAGGGCTCTTTCCTTCATGAACTTGTCTGACAGTTTGTTAAAATTCACTATATTGAATGTGTTCCTAAATTATTTCTGTATGGATTTCCTGGCAATTCATGAGGCAACATATATTACTGGAAACCCTGCCATACTCATCACCACAGAAAAGCATGTTTATCTTTTCAAAAAATTATTTATTTTTTATGGCTGCACCCATGACATGTGGAAGTTCCCGGGCCAAGGGTTGAATCTAAGCCACAGCTATAACCTACAGCACAGCTGCAGCAATGCTGGATCCTTTAACCCACTGCACTGGGCTGGGGATCAAACCTGTGCATCCACAACAACCCAAGCCACTGCAGTCAGATTCTTTTTTTTTTTTTTTTGCCTTATCTAGGGCTGCACCGGCAGCATATGGAGGTTCCCAGGCTACGGGTCTAACAGGAGCTGCAGCCACCGGCCTTCACCACAGCCACAGCAACACCAGATCCAAGCCACATCTGTGACCTATACCACAGTTCACGGCAAAGCCGGATCCTTAACCCACTGAGCAAGGCCAGGGATCGAACCTGCAACCTCATGGTTCCTAGTCAGATTCGTTAACCACTGAGCCACGATGGGAACTCCTGCAGTCAGATTCTTAACCCACTATACCACAGCAGGAGCTCCAAGAAAGCATTTATCTTGTGTTAACTGAAAACTATGTGTGTGGAGTCACTTCTGGGCCAAGGTTTTCCTATAATTACATTAATACCAATAAGAAATTTCATTCACTCATGATAGATGATGAACATACATGTTAGGGCCTATTCCCCACTGAAGGTTTCCCTAGTCTTTCACATACCTAGGCTTTAGATACACTTTTTAGGCATAAAAATGTCCTAAAGTATTTTCAAGGCCAATTGTATCTCAGTCTACTTGTGTCAACATAAAATGTGAAGTAACTGATCACTAAATACCAAATTCTTTGCATTGCTATTCTTCATTGCATGCAATTATCTTCAGTACAACTGGCAACAGACTTTGGAAAATAACTCACTTTGGAAAGTGACTACCTGTGAGTTCTTTTATGTTTAATGACCACTGACAAGTGGACTAAAGCTTTCCCATATTCACTGCATCCATGGGGCCTCTCTCTTGTATGTTTTCTTTGACTGAGTCCTGACTTTGTGCTGATGACTTTCCCACATTCACTGCATTCATATGGCTTCTCTCCTGTGTGACTTCTCTGATGGGTAATGAGATCATTTTTGCACAAAGAGAACGGTCTGCATTCAGTACAAGCAAAGAAGTCTTTCCTGAGTGAAATCGCTGATGTTGCATGAGGCACGTCTTCTTCCTAAAGGCTTTATCACACTCTTTACATTTGTATGGTTGCTCTCCAATGTGAGTTTGCTGATGCGCAGCCAGAGTACTCTTCTTGGTAAAGCCCTTGCCACACTCATTACATACATAGGGTTTCTCTCCAGTATGAGTTCTCAGATGCGCAACCAGTGTGCTTTTCCCACTGAAGCTTTTGCCACATGTACTGCATACATAGGGCTTCTCTCCTGTGTGAGTGCGCCGGTGTACATTGAGATGACTCTTCTCTGTGAAGCCTTTTCCACATTCGCTGCATATATAGGGTTTCTCTCCCGTGTGAATTCGCTGATGTCCAATCAGCCGGATCTTGGCTGGAAAGCCTTTTCCACATTCACTGCACACATAGGGTTTCTCTCCTGTATGAGTTCGTTGATGTACAATCAGCTGGCTCTTCACAGTGAAGCCTTTCCCACAGTCACTGCATATATATGGTTTCTCTGCAGTATGAGTTCGCTGATGTATAATGAGATCACCCTTCATGGTGAAGCCTTTTCCGCAAACACTACATACAAAGGGTTTCTCTCCTGTATGAGTTCGCTGATGTCTGATGAGAGGGCTCTTCAAGGTGAAACCTTTCCCACACTCAGTGCATGTATAGGGTTTCTCTCCAGTATGAATTCGCTGATGTGTGATAAGACTGTTCTTCAAGGTGAAACTTTTCCCACATTCATTGCATACAAAGGGTTTCTCACCAGTATGAGTTCGATGGTGTGCAATAAGACACCTCTTCTCAATGAAGCCTTTTCCACATTCATTGCATATGTAAGGCTTCTCTCCTGTATGAGTTTTCTGATGTGCATTGAGACTAAACTTTGAAGAGAAGGCTTTCCCACATAGACTGCATCCATAGGGTTTCTCTCCTGTGTGAGTTTTCTGATGTGCATTGAGACTGTACTTTGTAGAGAAGGCTTTCCCACATAGACTGCATCCATGGGGTTTCTCTCCCGTATGAGTTCCCTGATGGTAAATGAGCAGACACTTTTTGACAAACGCTTTCCCACATTCACTACATGTGTAAGGTTTCTCTCCCATATGAGTTTTCTGATGTATGTTGAACTGTGATTTCTTCAAGAAGGTTTTATCACATTCAGTGCACTCATAATGTTTCAGTCCGGTATGAATTCTCTGATGTTCAGTTAGCCTGGATTTTCTGGAGAAGGCTTTCCCACACATACTGCATCCATGAGGTTTCTCTCTAGTATGAACTCTCTGATGATAAAAGAGCTGAGACATCTTGAGGAAGGCTTTCCCACATTCACTGCAAACATGGGCTTTTTCTATGTTGTGAATTCTCTGTTGCTTTGTGGACTGTGGTTTATTGATAGGTTTTGCACTTACAGGAATGGTAATTTCAGTAAAAGATCGTTCATGGTTAACATGGAGAAAGGACTTCCCATTTCCATTAAACTCAGCATAGTTCTTTAAATTACAGCTTCTCTGGTTTTCAAAACTTACATTTGAATTAAACGTTTTTTCATGTAAGTCAAACACATCACAATTCTGCTTTATCAGGTGACTTTCTCTCTGATTAGCAATATTTGCAAACGTATTATGTTCATGGCATTGTTCCACACTCTTTTGCATGCTTTGGTTTTGCAAGTGATGCTGCAGAGGGTCATCAACTTTCCTGATTTCTAGGAAAAAAGAGAACAATGAA
The DNA here is from genome assembly GCA_004024745.2 of Catagonus wagneri. Classification (NCBI taxonomy): domain Eukaryota; kingdom Metazoa; phylum Chordata; class Mammalia; order Artiodactyla; family Tayassuidae; genus Catagonus; species Catagonus wagneri. The sequence goes on along the minus strand of PVHT021183540.1, from coordinate 1,289,771 downwards.
TCATTCCGCAATCTCTCGTAATCTTAATTTGGAACAACACTTTCAAAAATTGCCTTCAATGTGAAGAAGTTAACTATTTAAAGACAAGTCTACGTGTGGTATAGTAAGAAATATGTTTGGTCTTCCTCCACAGTTCTTGGCACAGAGCTCCTAAAACCATTGTAATTTCCTAAGTGACAGGAGTATCTTTCAATATTGAATTTATGCTAATGAGATAACTTAGCATAGGGTTCCTACATAACCTCAGAATGGGACCTGATCACCAGAAAGACTAAGTGATTAGAAGTTGGGAAATTTCAGCTCCACCCACTGGCCTCTGGAAGGGAAGGGCCTACAGATTAAAGCTCTATAAAAATTCTGAACAAGTTTTGGATTGGTGGACACATCCATATGCCAGGTGAGGGGTTTATCCCAGGTCCATGTGAACAGAAGTTCTTGCATCCACAAAACCTCGCCCTAGGCACTTCCTTCACTTGTTTATTCATCAATATCCTTTATAATACACTGGTAAACATCAGTAAATGATTCTCAGTTCTCTGAGTCATTCTTGCCAACTAAGTGAACCCAGGAAGGGGGTCACTGGAACCTCCGATTTACAGTAAGATAGTCAGAAGTGCTAGTAACAATCTGGACTTGCATTTGACATCCGACACGGGGACAATTATGTGTGAATGAACCCTTAACTTGTAGGATCTGTCGCTATTTCCAAGTAGATAGTATCAGAAATGAGTTAAATTTTAGGATACCCAGGTTTATGTCTAGGTATAGACAACTGGAGCAAAGGAATAAAGAAGACAACTGCAGTCTCTGAAACATGGTTAAAAGAGCAACGGAAGAGTTACTATGGTGGCTCAGCAGTAAGGAATTGTACTAGTATCCATGAGGACACAGACTCAATCCCTGGCCTTGCTCAGCGGGCTAAGGATCCAGTGTGCCATGAGCTACAGTGTAGATCACAGATGCAGCTCAGATCTGGCATTGCTGTGGCTGTGGTGTAGGCTGGCAGCTGCAGCTCCGATATGCCCCCTAGCCTGGGAACGTCCATGTGCCACGGGTTGGGCTCTAAAAAGATTTTTTTTAAAAAGTAGCACTGGACATGTAAAAGGTGGAGGAAATCAAGTATATTTAAAAAAAAGAGTCACTGATGGGGGCTCAATGGGAAAAGCAGGGAAGATAATGAAAAGAGTCAAAGATTATGCCAGAATTATGTTGTTCCAGCTACTAGAGGAGAAATGTCTCTCTCTCTCTCTTTTTTTTGGGGGGGGCAGGGCACACCCATGGAATTTAGGAGTTTCCCGGCCAGGGGCAGAACCTGCACCACAGCAGGAGAGAAGCCTTGGAGGGGGACTTTTACAGCAAGGGAAGGAGAAGAGCATAAAGAGGAGGAAGGGAGTTCCCGTTGTGGCTCAGTGGTTAATGAACCCAACTAGGATCCATGAGGATGCAGGTTCAACCCCTGGCCTTGCTCAGTGGGTTAAGGATCCGGTGTTGCTGTGAGCTGTGGTGTAGGTTACAGACGCGGCTCGGATCCTGCGTTGCTGTGGCTGTGGCGTAGGCCGGCAGCTGTAGCTCCAATTTGACCCTTAGCCTGGGAACCTCCATATGCCTTGGGTGCAGCCCTAAAAAGCAAAAAAAAAAAAAAAAGGGGGGGGGGAGAAAAAGGGGAAGATGCGTGAATCCCAGGGAAAAGGAAACTAGGCAAATAAAACATCAGGAAGGGGGTCAAATAAAGGGGAAATAGATCCCAGAAGAGGGAGCGCCTTCCCAAACAAGGGACATATTTTTCTCTAAACTCCACAAAAAAAAAAAAAGAGGTCTGATTTTGAGACAAGGGTCCAGAGGCCCTGCTTCCCCAGCCTCCAACCCTCAGCTGTGACGCCTCTCTGACTGATGACAAGGTGATGGGCACAGCCTGTTGCCTCGGTGTCTCTCACTCACCTGAATGGCTCCAACAGTGGATGGCATTCCGCACTGCCCGTGGTTGTCCTCCTAGATTTACCATGGACAGGACGTCTAGTTCACTGGCTTGACAACCTGTTCATGAAAACAACAGAAGATTTAGAGCCACTGAATGGGGCCTGGGGCCTGTGAGGACAAAACAATTTTCACATTTTGATGGAAAAACACATCCCTGCGTGTCTCCTTTCCTGTCAAGACTCTCCTTCATTCCTGAGACCAGATATGTGGGTTTTCCACACATCAAAGAAATCTGCAGCACCAATAGCTGTCCTATGATTTAACTCCATTCTGATACCATCTGCTGGAGGACGGTGTCAGATAACACAGGTTAGGGGTTCGCTCCCACAAGACAACGCCTCGGCCCCTGCATTTCTGGCACCAACTGTAAATTCACGTTGTTTCCCGGGCTCCTGAGGGACCACGAACAATCAAAGGTTCCCGTGACTCCATTCTCGGGTTCGACTAATTAGCTAGAGCAGCAGAGAGAACCCAGGAAGACACTTTACTTCCCAGATCATCAGTTGTTATAAAAGGATACGACTCAGAAGAGCCGGATGGACAAGAGTACAGGACAAAGGGTGAGGAGGGACACAGAGCATCCTGCTGTCACTGGGAGCACCCCTTCCATGTGGCCACCTACCCGGAACCTCTCCCGGCCCGTCCTCGTGGGGTTTTGTGGAGGCCCCACAATGCAGGCTGCTTGACTGAATCCTTAGCCTTTGGTGACTGATTCAGCTCCAGCCCCTCTCTCCTCCCCAGACAGGGGAAGGGGTGGGACTGAAAATTCTAACCCTCTAATAATAGTTGGTTTCCTTGGCAACCAGCCCCCAATCTTAGGTTTACCCAGTAGCCTTCCAAAGACACCCTCCTTAAAATAAACTCAGATATGGTTGAAAGGGTCTTATTATATGAATAACAAGACTCCCACTTCTCTTTTACCTTTTTTTTTGGGGGGGGGGCACACCTATGTCATATGGAACTTCCCAGGCTGGGGGTGAAATCCGAGCTGCTCCTGAAACCTGCACCACAGCTCACGGCAACACCAGATCCTTAATCCACTGAGCAGGGCCAGGGATCAAACTCACATCCTCATGGATACTAGGCAGGTTCTTTAGCCTGAGCCACGAAGGGAACTCCTCTTTTACCCTCTTGCAGCTCAGGAAACATTCCAAGGGTTTTAGAAGCTCTGTGTCAGAACTGGGGATGAAGACTAAATATATACGTTTCTTGATGTAAATCACGGTTTCTTGATGTAAATCCAAGCTGCTCCACACAGCTATAAAGCAAAGGTTTTTCTCTCAGGAGAAGAGAGAATACAGCCACTTCTTATGAGCCAGAGACGGGACAGAGAATCTAGCCCTTCAGAGCACCACAGACACTCTGGAGCTTTCAGAAGCCAAGAAGGGGGAGTTCCTGTGATGGCTCAGTAGTAACGAACCAGACTGGTAACCAGGAGGACAAGGGTTCAATCCCTGGCCTCGCTCAGTGGGTTAAGAATCCAGCGTTGCTGTATGCTGCAGTGTAGGTCGCAGACTCGGATCTGACGTTGCTGTGCCTGTGGCATAAGCTGGCAGCTGCAGCTCAGATTCGACCCCTAGCCCGTGAACTTCCATATGCCGCGGGAGCGGCCCTAAAAAGCAAAAATAAAAAAGAAGCCAAGAGGGGAGAGGCCACAGACTGGGGACCCCCTGAGGGACACAGGGGAGCTGTCCTCACCCACGGCCACCAGGTTTCTGTAGGTCTCCAGCATCACGTCCCGGTACAGGTCCTTCTGAGCGGGGGCCAGGAGCTGCCACTCCTCCCACGTGAAGTTCACGGCCACATCGTCAAAGGTCAGCGTTCCCTGTAATAACAGCAGTGTTAAATCAAATGATCTCCTCTTGAAGATGTGGAAGGCAAATTCAAGTTTTTCTGCTCGTTTCCACTTTATAGGCTGGATCTATACAGCTCGGGGGTTGTTCGTTTTAAGGCACATGGACATGCAAAAGCCTAATAAAACACTAGGATCCACAACTGTAATTGTGAAGCCAGGCATCCATCCACTTACCCTTACCCATTTCTACACTGTGTAGAAGCCCTAACTGTAAGTTAACTTAGAAACACCACATTCATATGTATACAGGGCAGATATATGCCAATGACATCAGGATGACTTACGGTCAATTACATTCTTCTGTGAAGTGACTCAAGACGCCAGAACTGGAGTTCCGGCTGTGGTACAGTGGGTTAAGAATCTGACTGCAGTGGCTGGAGTTGCTACAGAAATCTGGGTTCAATCCCTGGCCCTGTGCAGTGGGTTAAAGGATCTGGGCCTGGGGCAGTGTAGGTAACAGCTGTGACTCAGATTCAATCCCTAGCCCAGGAATTTCCATGTGCCGCAGGTGTGGCCCCAAAATGAAAAAAAAAAAAAGATGCCAGAATTATAAGAAAGTGGGTGTTTAATAAGCATGGTTAAAGTGTCTGAGGAAAAAAAATTTGGGGGCCATGCACTAGGCATTCGGAAGCTCCTAGACCAGGGACCGAACCCACATCCCAGCAGTGACAGTGTCAGGTCCTTAACCAGCTGAGCCACCAGGAAACTCTGAAACTCATTTTTTGATACGTGTAAAGTTATGATTTCAGCTTTTAAATATATCCTTAAGTCAGTGGTGTAACTAACAAAAATAAAGACAATATTAAAAAAAATAAAAGCATAGATTAAGAACTCAGGTTTGGGGAGTTCCGTTCATGGCTCAGTGGTTAACGAATCCGACTAAGAACCATGAGGTCGCAGGTTCGATCCCTGGCCTTGCTCGGTGGGTTAAGGATCTGGCGTTGCCGTGAGCTGTGGTGTAGGTCGCAGACGCGGCTCGGATCCCGCGTAGCTGTGGCTGTGGTGTAGGCTGGCGGCTACAGCTCCTGTTAGACCCCTAGCCTGGGAACCTCCATATGCCGCGGGTGCACCCCTAAAAAGACAAAAAAATAAATAAATAAATAAAAAGAATTCTGATTTGAACATGGAAACCAAGAGTCAGTAATACTACAAAACCTGATGGAACAGTTCCCACAGAACTGCTCTTCCTTCCATAGTTCCCTGGTTGCTCTGCAGGTTAAAGACTCAGCATTACCACAACTGTGGCTCCAGGTGCTGCTATGTCGCAGGTTCAATCCCTGGACCCAGAACCTCTGAGTTACAAAGGTGTAGTGGGTAAAAAAAAAAGGACTGCTTTTGCTTCAGACACTGGCTACAATTCCTGGTGTCCCCAGAATCACCTTCACTTCAGGAGGGCATTTTACAAAACCACAGTCCTAAGAACCCCCAAGATTTAATAATTAGTTAGAATGACTCAGACAGCTAACAAATCCATTAGGGAACAAAGGAAAGAATAAAACAAACCCAAAGTCACCTGGGCCTGGATCATTTTCCTCTGTCTCCGGGATGAGCAGGCAATGGGGAGGCCCCGTCGGCGGATCGGCGGGATCTGTTCTCAATTCCTGTTCCGAAATCTGTTTTCAATCAAGTGCGTCCCCGGAAATGCTGACCCCAAAGCCCGTAACTCCTCCCGCCTTCCAAGGATCCTGTTGCTCCCGCCAGTCAGGACCTGCGGGCTGAGGAGAAAATCCAAGCCGAGGGCACATCACCTCCGGGCCCAGACGCCACTGTGACCCCCGGGGGTCCCCGTCCCCCCACGCCCACCCACTGCTCAGGGCCCTGGGGTCCCGCTGGCCAAGACAGCCTAAGGTTCTGACTCGGGTGCAGGGGCTGCATCCCAGGACAGGCAGTGGGTGACGGGCAGAGGACAGGAGGGAGGTGAGGTCCAGCCCGCAGCCTCGGGGGCAGGAGCCCTCGGGCGGCTCAGCTGTACAGACGGGACCCTCTGGGAGGCGAGGAGCTGGGCTGTTTGCCCCGAAACCCGCTGCGCTCAGCCACCCCTAGCCTGGGAACTTCCATACGCCACAGTGCAGTCCTAAAAAGACAAAGAAAAAAAAAAAGAATATCCAAAATATTTAGTAAGTATGAACACAGAGAAATTTTAACGGAAAGATGGACATTGAAGATGACTCAGAAAACCAAGCATTTTAAAGATGACATATCTGGAGTTCCCATCATGGTGCAGTGGTTAACGAATCAGACTAGGAACCATGAGGTTGCGGGTTCGATCCCTGGCCTTGCTCAGTGGGTTAACGATCCAGCGATGCCATGAGCTGTGGTGTAGGTTACAGATGCAGCTCGGATCCTGCGTTGCTGTGGTTGTGGCGTAGGCCAGTGGCTACAGCTCCGATTCGACCCCTAACCTGGGAACCTCCATATGCCACAGGCGTGGCCCTAAATTGACAAAAGGCAAAAAAAAAAAAAAGATGACATATCTGGAGTTCCCATTGTGGCTTAGTAGAAATGAATCCGACTAGGAACCATGAGGTTGCGGTTTTGATCCCTGGCCTCGCTCAGTGGGTTAAGGATTTGGCATTGCCCTAAGCTGTGGTGTGGGTGGCAGACGCGGTTTGGATCTGGCGTTGCTGTGGCTGTGGTGTAGGCCGGCAGCTGTAGCTCCGATTAGACCCCTAGCCTGGGAACCTCCATATGCTGCAGGTGCGGCCCTAAAACAACAACAGACAAGAATAAATAAATAATAAATAAATTTAAAAAATAAGGATGACATATCTGTCAAATATAAATATAGAGCCAATGAAATCCTAATCAAATTCCTAGCCTGATAACTATATACATGTTTTTACAAAAGCAAGAACTGCCCAATTGTGAGGACTAAAAGTTACTTTTTTTTTTTTTTGGTTGCACCCAGGGCACGTGGAAGTTACTGCGCCAGGTATCAAACTCGCATCACAGCACTAACTTGAGCCACAGCAGTGACAATGCCAGATTCTTAACCTGCAGAGCCACCAGGGAACTCCCAAAAGTTACTTTAATTATAATAGCACAATATCAGTCCAGTGATAGATAGGCAAAACAAAGGAACAATATGAAATGCTTAGAAATAGATTCATGCATATATAAAGACGTGATGACAACTGCAGCACTTCAGAGAATGGGAAAAAGATGTCTTTTTAAAAAATATGCTCGGGGAGTTCCCATCGTGGCTACCAGCCTACACCACAGCCACGGTACCCATGAGGATGCAGGTCCTGTCCCTGGCCTCGATCAGTAGGTTAAGGATATGGCATTGCCGTGAGCTGTGGTGTAGGTCACAGACGCTGCTCGGATCCCAGGTTGCTGTGTGAGGTATAGGCTGGCAGCTGTAACTTCACTTTGCCCCTTAGCCTGGGAACTTCCATATGCCACAGGTGTGATCCTAAAAAGAAAAAAAAAGTTCTGGGACAATCAGATATTCACAAGGGGGTTGGAGGATGGGGAGAAGAATGTTGTACCCCACCTCACAACATACACAGAAATCATTTGCGGGGGGGGGGGGAGAAAAATCAATCTCAATGAGAGAGGCAAATCAACAAAACTTTAAGGGGTAATATAAGAGAATCTCTCAATGATATTATGGTATGAAAAGACATTTTATTTGTCTGTTTAGGGCCGCATCTGTGGCCTGTGGAGGTTTCCTGGCTAGGAGTCGAATCAGAGCTGTAGCCACTGGCCTATGCCACAGCCACAGCAACTCGGGATCTAAGCCACGTTTACGGCCTACACCACAGCTCACGGCAACACAGGATCCTTAACCCACTGAGCAAGGCCAGGGATTGAACCTGTTTCCTCACGGATGCTAGTCAGATTCGTTTCTACTGAGTCACAACAGGAGTTCCCTGGAAAGACATTTTAAACAAGCCGCACTAAGTGTACCATAAAGCAAATTATTATTCTGCCAGAGGAACTGCACAACCACTGTAAAAACATTTTAGGAGTCCTGGCGTGGCTCAGTGGTTAATGAAGCCGACTAGGAACCATGAGGTTGCAGGTTCGATCCCTGGCCTTGCTCAGTGGGTTAAGGATCCAGCGTTGCCGTGAGCTATGGTGTAGGTTGCAGACGCAGCTCGGATCTGGCGTTGCTGTGGCTGTGGTGTAGGCCGGCGGCTACAGCTCCTGTTAGACCCCTAGCCTGGGAACCTCCATACGCCGCAGGTGTGGCCCTAGAAAAGACAAAAAAAAAAAAATTACCATTATCCATTTAGGCCAAATTTATATACATCCTAAGACACAGCAATTTCAGTCTGAGCTATACATCCAAACTATGTATCTCCACCCACCCACTCCAACTAAAATAAGGGCATATATGAGGTGAAAGACGTGTGCAAAAAATTCACAGCAAGTCAACTACTATACTCCAATAAAATAAAACAGAAAAAAAAGAATTTTCACAGCAGCATTATACATAACAATCCAAACTGCAAATGTTATGAGTTTAATTAATAATAGGAAAACTGCCATATACTCAAACCATGGAATATTATAAAGAAATGACAACCTTTGACCATCTATAAGCTAAGAACACTTTCTACATTTTTATAGGATTGTAAAACAAAAATCAAAAAGCATGTGAGATACCTTCTGTATCCTGCAACTGCTAATATAGTTCCTGGAACTATTCATAGAATACATTTGCCTGACCCTTACTACGGAGTAGAAACAAAAACAAAAAAACAAAAAACAAAAAAACCTATGTGAAAAACCATGAATAATTCTTTAAAATATTGAATAAAAAAAAAATTTTTTTTAAGCCTGACATATAAAACAATAATGTAGGAGTTCTTGCTATGAGGCAGCAGGTTAAGGATGCAGTGTTGTCTCAGCACAGATTTGATCCTCAAGCAGCGAACTGCCATATGCTGCAGGTGTGGTGAAAAAAAAGAAACTGTAGAGGAGTTCCCACTGTGGTGCAACAGGATCGGTGTCTCTCTGGACGGCTGGGATGCAGGATCAACCCCCTGCCTGGCACAGTGGGTTAAGGATCTAGCGTTGCTACAGCTGTGGTATAGGTCACAACTGTGGCTCAGATATGATCCCTGGCCCAGGAACTTCATGTGCTGTAAAGTGGCCAAAAAAAAAAAATGTATAATTACACTGATACACACTTGAATATAGGCAAAATTACATAAGCTATAATGATTATGAGTGAATAATTATAAAACCATAAAGAAAAGCCTGAGTGCTTTTAGACTGAGTGTTAGACAAAAGACAAAAAAAAAAAAAAAAAAAAAAGGGAGTGTGGATGTAATATAATTGGTAAGATGCTCACAGAACACCACTGGGAGACTGTTTTTATATATCCACTTACTTTATATGGATTAGCTATAGCTCTTTTATTTTGTCTTTTTAGGGCCATACCTGTGGCATATGGAGGTTCCCAGCTTAGGGGTCCAATCAGAGTTGTAGCTGCCGGCCTACGCCACAGCCACAGCAATGCCATCTGAGCCACGTCTGCGACCTACGCCACAGCTCATGGCAATGCTGGATCCTTAACCTACTGAGCAAGGCCAGGGATCGAACTCCTGTCCCCCTGGATACTAGTCAGGTTCGTTACCGCTGCGCCAAAACGGACACTCCAGCTTGCAGCTCTTTTAAATTCACAAATAAATGGAAGTGCTCAAAGAGCCTGCTCTTTACATAGAGAATAAACTTGTGGTTGCCAAAGAGGAAGGAGGCAGGTGGGGAAGGGATAAATTGGTCAATGCATGCATTTGTCCCTTGAAGTTCTGTATTTTTTGTCCCGTGGGAAGTTTTTCTCTCAGAGTGTTATGACGTCCACAGGGTGGACATGATGCAGTGTGGCCTCACGCGTCTGGGGGGAAGCGCCAAGGTGGAAGTATCTGAGAGGAACCAAGGGTGGGCAAAGAGGTGGGTTCAGATTGGGAGGCTGGGATCAGCAAATGCAAAGTATCCTATATAGAAAGAATAAACAACAAGGTCCTACTGTGCAGCACAGGGAATTCTATTCAAATCCTGTGAGAAACCGTAATGGAAAAGAATACAAAAAGGAATGTGTAGCCATCTATCTACCAGTCTACCTACATATAGCAAAAATTAACACAACACTGTAAAGCAACTGTACTTCGATAATGTTTTTATACTTACTTATTTCCCTTTTCAGGGCCACACCCGCAACACATGGAGGTTCCCAGGGTAGGGGTCGAATCAGAGCTACAGCTGCCAGCAAGGCAGGATATGAGACCTATCTTCGACCTACACCACAGCTCACGGCAATGCCGGATCCTTTACCCACTGAGTGGGACCAGGGATGGAACCTGTATCCTCATGAATACTAGCCAGATTTGTTTCTGCTGAGCCATGGTGGGAACTCCCAATAAAATAACTTTTTTTAAAAAGTCTGTTCTTTAAGAAGACTAATAAGGGGGAGTTCCCATCGTGGCTCAGCGGGTTATGAACCTGACTAGCATCCACAGGATGCAGGCTCGATCCCTGGCCACGCTCAGTGGGTTAAGGTTTTGGCATTGCCGTGAGCTGTAGTGTAGTTTGCAGAAATGGCTCGGATCTGGCATTGCTGTGATGTAGGCCAGCAACTACAACTTCGATTTGCCGATTTGATCCCTAGCAAGGTGCAGCCCTAAAAAAAAAAAAAAATAGGGAAACAAAGGAGTTCTCTTGTGGTTCACTGGGTTAAGGATCCAGCATTGTCAACACAACAGCTTAGGCACTGCTGTGGCTCAAATTCGATCCTAGGCCCTGGAACTTCCACATGCCTCAGGCGCAACCCCGTCCACCCCCCCCCAAAAAAAAGACCACCAAACCACCAATAAGACATATGCATTAGCAGTGAGATAGACACCTGCTGAAAATAAAGAATACAAGGAATTAACAGAAGACATAAACCAGATAAAATACACACTCTTTTGTCTTGAAAGAATACAATGAACATTTTTACGTCACTACATTTGAAATCCTGGATGAATTCATAATTTTATGATCTTACCCTCATAGAAACAGGTTCACTCCAGACAATATAGGAGGTGAATTTTAGGAGAGTCAACCGGACATAGACGTCCACTATCCTCACTCATTTTCCTACACTGTATTGGCATAAGAATGAATTAGAAACATTTGAAACTGGACAGAAAATTAAGGTTATATTCAGGAAACATCATCATCAGCAAAAAAAGAGATTCAAGGAATTACTTATGTAAAAGTAATGCTACCCCCACAAATCCCCAAGCAGATTTTTATACAGATTGCTGACTAGAACCACACCATATACCTAAGCTCATTCCAGAGTTCCCGTCGTGGCTCAGTGGAAATGAATCTGACTAGCATCCATGAGGACGCAGGTTCGATCCGTAGCCTCACTCAGTGGGTTAAGGATCCGGCGTTGCCATGTGCTGTGGTGTAGGATGTAGATGCAGCTCAGATCTGATGTTGCTGTGGCTGTGGCGTAGGCCAGTGGCTATAGCTCCAATTCAACCCCTAGCCTGGGAACCTCCATATGCTGTGGGTGCGGCCCTAAAAAGAAAAAAAAAACCTAAGCTCATTTCATACTAATTCGATCACTATCAATGGCAACTGGAACCACCATAATTAACTACGACTGATTAGTATTGGCATATATCCTGCCAGAAGAATAGATAACTAAATAAAATGGAGATTCTATTAGCAAATAAAAAAGTGTGAATGTGTGTCAGGCAAATAAGCAAGTGTACACTACTGTATGTTACATGTTGAAGGCAGGCATTAGCAAATGTTTTCTACAAAGGGACAGCATACATTTCTACTTTGAGGGTTAAGATCTGTCACCAAGGGAGTTCTCTGGTGGGTCAACGGGTTAAGGATCCTGCATTGTCACTGCTGTGGCTTCGGTTCCATCCCTGGCCCAGTAACTTACCCATGCTGCAGGCACAGCCAAAAAAACTATAAAAAATTTAAAAACTTAAAAAATCTAGGAGTTCCTGTGGTGGCTCGGTGGTTAACGAATCCGACTAGGAACCATGAGGTTGCGGATTCGACCCTGGCCTTGCTCAGTGGGTTAAGGATCCAGCGTTGCCGTGAGCTGTGGTGTAGCATTACAAATGTGGCTCGGATCCTGTGTTGTTCTGGCTGTGGCTGTGGCCGGCAGCTCTAGCTCTGATTGGACCCCTAGCCTGGGAAACTCAATATGAAGCAAGTGCGGCCCTAGAAAACGGAAAAAACAAACAAAGAAACAAAAACCTGTCATGAGGACTCAATTCTGCCTTTGCAGGGCAAAAGCAGACAAAGAGAAACAGGACAGACTGGCTTGGCTGGATTAGTAACCCTCTGCAGTTACTCAACCACTGAATAAAAAGCTAAAACACATGTTTCAAATTACTGCCCTGGGCTGTAACGTCTTCCCACCCATCCACCCAGGGTGGAACTTCAGCCAAACCACCAGCCAGAAATCCCAGGCCTCCACAGCTTCAGATCTAACAAGCCTCTCTGTACCACAGACACTGACTACACACCTTACTATTAATACGAAACCTGGGACAGACACCCCCATATGATGACCATCAACCCCGACACCAATATCACTGAGCCCCAAATTCATTCCCGAACCGTAACCCGAACTGTGATCATCATAAATACCACCTCATCCTTGACAGAGAGACCTGCAAAGGCACCCCCCCC
>PVHT021183540.1:1260827-1276278 GCA_004024745.2 Catagonus wagneri | reverse complement strand
CCGCGGCATATGGAGGTTCCCAGGCTAGGGGTCTAACATGAGCTGTAGCTGCCGGCCTTCGCCACAGCCACAGCCACGCGGGATCCGAGCCGCGTCTGCGACCTACACCACAGCTCACGGCAACGCCGGATCCTTAACCCACTGAGCAAGGCCAGGGATCGAACCTCCAACCTCATGGTTCCTAGTCGGATTCGTTAACCACTGAGCCACGACCGGAACTCCAACCTCTACAAATTCTTAATCGTTTTAACGACCACCGCCCAAGGTACCCCCGACCAGACAGACGCGTCAGACTCTCTCCTGGTTCCTCTCAAACACCTTCACCATGGTGCTTCACCCAGACGCTCCAATAATTCCGTCCACACTACACCACAACCACCCAGTGGGCATGACGCCACCTCCTATGGGACAATAAACACAAAAAACTTCACTGGATAAATGCACACACTGACCGGATTTTCTCTCGCCCACAACAAGACTCAAAAGGTAAAGCTTTCAAGAACCATTTCTACTTCTCCGTCGCCCAGAGTTTTCGTCCGCCTACGGCGGCCAAATAGGGTCTGAAGCGTTCGAGGAAACACGGAAGACCGGATTTCCGGCAGTTCCTAGAGAGGCAATATGTCTGCGCCCAGCTTGTCAAGGACCAAGGGAGCGGCCATGTTGGAACAACTGACGTACGGAAGGCCAAAAGGTGGTTTTGGGTTCCCGGAGCCAGGGATGGCGGGGAAGGTGAGAAGCAGCTGAACTTATCTCATTTCCTGGCACTTCGACTCTTCAGAAATTAGCAGATTTTCAGAGACTCAAGGTTTGCGAAGCAAATATGAAGCTACCAAAACTTCGTTTTTCGGACTGGGCATAAGAGGAATATTGCCACGGACTTTATTTCACACTGTGTATTTAAAAAGGAAGGAGGCAAGTTTTGCAATAGACCAAGAGTTCAGCCGTTGGTATAGTAGCAGAGAAGGAACTCCTGGAGAAAGAAAAGGCAATACATTCGGTAAATGGACATCCCCAGAAAGCTTTGGAGGTAAATTTCTTTCAGGGAGCGGCTTTTAAAGCCCAGAATACCATTTCGAAAAACTGGCAGAATGTGAAACAGGCCATCGCAGTCAAGAGGAAAGCGGACTGGGACCGGCCTGTTTTGATTGGGATTAGGACCTCTGGTCCTAAAATGAGGCCAGTAAAGGTCTGGAGCCAGTGAGAAAGGCACAACTAGAAATGGGAGTCCAAAAAACATTAAGGTCAATAATTCCATGGGGTATTCTTTTCAACAAATGGTGGTGGGATAATTGTATACCTATTCACAGAAAAATAAAGACTCTTAACCAGATACAAATATTAACTCAAAATAGATCACAGACCTAAAAATAAGAGGTAGAGGTATGAAGCAGAGGTCTTCACCTAAGAACCTAAATGAGCTAAACAGTTTTTTGACAAGATCATAAAGGACGAGCCATAAAAGAAAACAATAATAAATTGGACTTAAAATTTTAAAACTTTTGTATTTCTAAGCTCAACTTTAAGAAAGTAATGAGCGGTGCCAGAGATTGGGAGAAAATATTTACATACGTGCGTAAACCCGAGCTAACACAAAACAAGAACAGCTTGGAGGTAAATCCCTTTCAGCGAGCAGAAGAGAAAATGAAACTGACAGCGACAATGACCTAGTCTGTAAAAAAGTTAAAGAGCCCAGTGGACGCAATCGTCTTACCCGAAGTGGTGGAATCGGTAGAGCACAGCGCTCACACTTGGAAAAGGTGAACCAGCTGGTGGGGTTACCTAATCCGAGTTTCTACCCGAAATTGGCTTGATGCGACTTTCAAACCGTCAGCAGGGCCTGGAGAAGCTCTGACAGTAGAAGGATGGCAGCCCCAGACTAGGAAATAAAAGCCGCTGGAACGCACCAAAGTTGTGTGTATGGGGGAAAAGGCTAGAAAAGTCAAAGACCAGTGCTCAATGCGAAGGGCGGAGCCTATGAAGAGGCGGAGCTTTTTCTTTATACTCAAAGTCTAAAACAGGGCTCTGAAGACCATTGGCCAAAAACTAGGGAAAAAAGATACCGTCAAGGAGAATAAAAGGTTGTTTAAGAAAAGAAAGTAACCAGGTTATATACTACCATCGTTTAGTTGCATTACAAAGTCAGAGTAATGTAAAACTAAATGTGGACCCAACTAATCCTATTGGAAGAATGGAGGAAAAGGAAAAGAAATACGTGTGATATAGATACATAAGTATACTTACAGAGGGAAATTTACAAACTGTTTTGTGTATGGGTATGCAGATGAGTGATAGAATTAATAGGTGAATATATAGGAGTTCCCGTAGTGGCTCAGTGGTTAACAAGTGGTCGACTAAGAACCATGAGGTTGTGGGTTCGATCCCTGGCCTCGCTCAGTGGGTTAAGGATCTGGCATTGCTGTGAGCTGTAGTGTAGGCTGTGGTTGCAGCTTGGATCCCAAATTGCTGTGGCTGTGGTGTAACCCAGCAGCTGCAGCTCCAATTTGACCCCTAGCTTGGGGAACTGCCAAGCTAGGTGTGCAGCCCTAAGAAGAAGAAGAAGAAAAAAGAAAGAAAGAAATGAAGGAGAAAGAAATAAAGATTGTAAATTGGCACAGCCACTATGGGAAACAGTATGGAGGTTTCTCAAAAAATTAAAATCAAGGTCTTACACAATCCAGCAATTCCATTCTTGGGTAAATATTCAAAAAAGAAAGAAAACTCTAATTTGAAAAGACACATGGATCCCCAGTGTTCATAGCAGCACTGTTTACAGTAGCCATGACATAGAATTCAAATATAAAAAGAAGGAAATCTTGCCATTTGCAAACCTGAGTGCATTAAGTGAAATAAACTAGGCAGAGAAAGACAAAATACTGTCTACTCTTGAGTTTTTATTTGTTTTTATTTTTTGGCCACATGCATCACATGCAGAAGTTCCCAGACCAGGGATCAAACCCAAGCCACCGTTGTAATCAGAACCACAGCAGTAACAACACCAGGTCCTTAACCTGCTGAGTCACAAGGGAACTCCTAATTTTTATTTTTATATACAATGCGGGAGTGTTCTATGTCTACCCCCACTTGTGATTAGCTTTTTTCTTTTTTTAACTTTTCTTTGGCTCTAACCATATTGTAAATTTTAATACACTGAACTACTTTTTTTTCCAAAATAAAAGCTTTTTTCAATGAATTGAGAACAGAAAAGTGAGGCGGGATGAGCAATGGCCATGGGGACTTGAGGGTTAAAATGAAGCTTGCAGATATCACTGTAGTTGAATCTAAATAGGGAAGAGACACTGGGGGTCATCTCCCTGATCCTGGTGGGTTCCCTTCACCCTCCCCTCAACTCCGAGCCCAGGTGTCCAGAGCATCCCACCTGTGGCAGCATTCTGTCACACTGACCCCGCTGGACCACACGATGGGACCTCTGCTTGCTGGAGACTGCTGAACCGCTCAAGTTTCCAGAAGGCAAACTTGGCACATGTGCAAAAGCACGACAAGCTAAGGAATGCTGACACAGAGTTCTAAGGTACAGAGTCTCCTACAAAGACAAGATAAGGGAGTTATGCATTAACCATGCTATTCTATAAGCATCTCAAAAAAAAAAAAAAACAGTGATGAGAAAAGCAGGCTACTTTTTAAAACTGTGGGATAACTAAAAAGGAAAAAAGGAAAGTAGAAATATTTGCATTATTTTATGTATGACGAGGTTAGATTTTTAACAAAAAGCACTCAAACATCTATCATTTCAGAGGGATTCATCCTTTTGTAAGTCCTCTGATATTTAACTAAAAGTGCTCTATTTTAGTGTGTTCATAAAAGTTTTAATTTCTATATAATTTCCTGACAAATGATGAGGCAGAATTTATCACTGAATTTCTTCCATATAGATTGTCTTCTTAAAGCTTTTTTTCCAGTGTGAATTCTGACACTCATTGAGGTCTTTCTGGGTAAAGACTTTCCCATGATCATCGTAATTCTTTCTTTTTTATTATTTATTTTGCTTTTTAGAGCCATACCTGTGGCATATGGAAGTTTCCAAGCTAGGAATCAAATTGGAGCTGTAGCTGCCAGCCTACTCCACAGTCACAGAAACGTGGTATCTGAGCCTCACCTGTGACCAACACTACAGCTCATGGAAATGCCAGATCCTTAAGCCACTGGGCGAACCTGCATCATGGATACTAGTCAGGTTCATAACCGCTGAGTCACAATGGGAACTCCTTTCTTTCTTAAAAATCACACTTCTATGAATGATGATCAATAATGATCCCTGATGAGAAAGGCTATCTTCCCATGGAAAATTTTCCTACTCTCTGCCTTCACGGAATTTGTCTCCATATAAATGGAGACAAATAACGAAGCTAGAAATTGTTGCCTGAGACATCTCCACATTGAATGCATGAGTCCTTCTACCAGGTTTTTATTGACAGACAATGTGGGGTAAGGATCACTAAAGGCACTGCTACACTCACTGTATCCACCATGTTTATTTCCTGGCAAATTTTTTCTTTTCTTTTTTTTTTTTTTGTCTTTTTGTCTTTTTAGGGCCCCACCAGTGGCATATGGAGGTTCCCAGGCTAGGGGTCCAGTCAGATCTGTAGCCACTGGCCTATGCCAGAAGCACAGCAATGCGGGATCTGAGCCACATCTGCAACCTATACCACAGTTCACGACAACCCTGGATCCTTAACCTACTGAGCAAGGCCAGGGATTGAACCCACATTCTCGTGGATGCTAGTCAGGTTCATTAACCACCAAGCCATGATGGGAATGCCTCCTGAGTAAATTCTTTTATCTTCTCAGGGCACCCTATATAGTAACAGGCAGTACCATGATTACATTCTGATCTATGAGGAAACACTGATGTTTCAATGAAGTCTTAGCTGCCACAGAAGGCGTTTCCCCAGTCCCTGCATTAATTGGGCTTTTGTTCTACCCAAGTTCACTCATCAATAATGAGCTGTGAGTCTCTGTTAAAGGAATTTCCAGCCTGACTGAATCTACTCATTTCTTTTATGTGCATTTTCTTATGTTTAGCAAGACTTGACAAGTAAGAGAAGGCTTTCTCACAGTCGCTGCATCCATAAGGTCTCTCTCCGGTGTGAGTTCTTAGATGGACATTGAGTACTGACTTTGTGGTGAAGGCTTTCCCACATTCTTCGCACTCATAGGGCTTCTCTCCTGTGTGTATTCTCTGATGGGTAATGAGACCGAACTTGCGGGAATAGAATTTTCCACACTCAGTACATACAAAGGGTGTCTTTCCCGTATGACACCTCTCATGCTGTATGAGGTATATCTTTTGGCTGAAGGCTTTACCACACTCATTGCATTCATAGGGTTTCTCTCCTGTGTGAGTTCGCTGATGTATAACAAGGGCGTGCTTTGTGGTGAAGCCTTTTCCACAGTCGTTACATATGTAAGACTTCTCTCCCGTATGAGTCCGCTGATGCATAATCAGATAGCGTTTCAATGTGAAGCCTTTCCCACATTCACTGCAGACATAAGATTTCTCCCCTGTATGTGATCGGTGATGTACAATGAGGTTACTCTTCACAGTGAAGCCTTTTCCACATTCATTGCATAAATAGGGTTTCTCCCCAGTATGAGTTCGCTCATGCACAACAAGGTAGCGCTTCATGGTGAAGCCTTTTCCACACTCACTGCATACATAGGGCTTCTCCCCCGTGTGAGTGCGCTGATGCACATTGAGATTGCTCTTCACAGTAAAGCCTTTTCCACACTCACGGCATACGTAAGGTTTCTCTCCACTATGAGTTCGCTGATGGGCGATCAGATAGCGCTTCACTGTGAAGCCTTTTCCACACTTATCGCATACGTAGGTTTTTTCTCCTGTGTGGTTTTGCTGATAGACAGTGGGACTGCTCTTCACAACAGAGAATCTTCTGTATTCACTGGTTAAATGAGGTTTGTGTCTTGTAGGAGTTTTTGGGTATTTAATGAACATGACACTTCTGAAGGATTTCCCACATGGATCACACCCATGGGGTTCCTCTCTGGTATGAATTCTCTCATGATAAATAAGCTGAGACTTCCTGGTACAGGTTTTCTCACTTTCACGGCAGGCTTCAGATTTCTCTATTTTGTTAGTCCTCTGACGCTTAAAGACTTGGAATTTAGTGCTGATGTGCTTTACACTTTCAGCACATTCAGTTCCAGAATACAACTGTTCCTGATTACCATGTAGAAAGGATTTCTTATCTCCATTAAACTCCACAGAGTTCTTTATTGTATATCTTCTATTCTGGTTAACTAAACTTGATTTCAAAGTTTTGCTGTATAAGTCAAACAAACGATTCTGCATTAGGGCAAAATGAGTTTTGCTCAGATGAACACTCTTTCTTAATGCATTCTGTTCACTGCATTGTTGCATGCTCTTCAGAAATCTTTGGTTTTGAGAGTGCTCTGGCAAATAACTATTAATTCTCCCAATTCCTGGGAAAAAAAGGAAATAAGTTATTTCGTGAGACTAGTATGGAATGAAAGTGCTTAAAAGATGACATAGTGGGGGAGGCTGGCTCTTTGTTGTCTACTATATGGTTCCAATATTAATATTATACGAGTTCCTGTGTGGCTCAGTGAGTTAGGATCTGGTATTGTCATTGCAGCAACTTAGGTTCAGTCCCTAGGCCAGGAACTTCCACATCCTGCAGGTACAGCTAAAATAAATAAATTAATTTAATTAAATAATAAAGCCATAAGAGGAAATAAACAAATATCAGATCCAAGAAGGGACAGGAGGATCACCTGCTGTGGTGCAATGGGATCAGCAGCCTCTTGAGAGCACTGGGATGTGGACTGGATCCCTGGCCCAGCACAGTGGGTTAAGGATCTGGTGTTGCCATAGCTGTGGCTTAGGTGAAGACTGTGGCTAGGATCTGATCCCTGGCCTGGGAGCACCATATGCTGCAGGGTGGCCAAAAAAAGAACAGACGGGACTATATTTAAAGCTGAATACTCACTAAGAAAGAGTTCTCTTCTGGAGAGATGAATATGTGCAGCAGCTGTTGAGGGGGGCCTTGGCCATCCCTTAATGACTGGAATAGACTTCCCTGGCAACTCCCCTTGCTGCCTCTCACTCACTCACCTGGACAGGTTCTATTCTGGATTTTATCCTCTATTATCCATGGTTCCCCATGTTTCAACTTGGAGAGTGTATCTAGTTTTGTAGGTTGATACCCTGTTTTTGAGAAATGACTAGGGTACAGCATGTCAAGATGGAAAAATATTGCATTTTAGAGACAAAGAAGTTTCTTGAGGGGGCACTGAAAATCTGGCTCTTCGGAAGATCACAGACATTGCAAAGCTTTCATCAGATGATAGAGGAAAGACCAGTGACTGGGCACCACTAAGTGACACAGGGAACTGTCCTTACCTAGTGACAATAAATTGTTATAGTTTTCCAGCATTACATCCCAGTACAGGTCTTTCTGAGCAGGGGCCAGGAGCTGCCACTCCTCCCAGTTGAACTCCACAGCCACATCCTCCAGTGTCAGCAATTCCTATAATAAGAGTCCTGTTTAATGATATGAACTCCATTTATTCATATGGGAGAAGCATGAGGGAAGTTCTAATTTTCTCTCCACCTACCCTGCATCTATATACTTTTCTCAAACACATTTCCTGTGTGTGTGTGTCTTTTCTAGGGCCTCAACTGAGGCATATGGAGGTTCCCAGGCTAGGGGTCCAATCAGAGCTGTAACCGCCAGCCTACGCCACAGCCACAGCAACAAGGGATCGGAGCTGCATCTGCGACCTAAACCATAGCTCATGGCAACGCCGGATCCTTAACCCACTGAGAGAGGCCAGGGATCGAACCTGCAACCTCATGGTTCCTGGTTGGATTCGTTAACCACTGAGCCACAATGGGAACTCCTCAAACACATTTCAGTGGGAGCAAAATCCTACTTTCCTACCTGCATATTTTATCACTTATTTCTAATTGCATACTAAAAATATGCAAATGAAATCAGCACAAGTAAAACATTCTGACATTACCACGAAACCTCATAGCTAATATGAGGATCAACAATGAACAGACTCCAGATCCAGAACTGACAAGATAGTGGGTTTTTTCCATTTCCATTATGATTTATTATAGTACACTAAATATAGTTCCCTGTGCTATACAGTAGGACCTTGTTGTTTATTCATTTTGTATATATAACAATTTGTTTGTGGCAATCCCAAACTCTTAATCCATCTCCCTCCTACCTCAAGATAATGTTGTTTTTTTTTTTTTTTTAGCTGCATCCGCAGCATGTGGAAGTTCCTAGGGCCAAGGACTTAATCCAAGCTGCATATACAACCTAAGCCACAGCTGCAGCAATGCCAGATTCTTAACCCACTGTGCTGGGCTGGAGATCAAACCCAAGCTGCCTTAAAGACAAAGCCAGATCCTTAATGCACTATGCCACAGTGGTAACTCCAAGACAGTGTTTTTAATAAATGTAAACAAACCCAGAAACTATACAAGGTATCATAAAAGTTGATTAGAAAGATTCGAAAACAAAAACAAAAAGCCTCCAATAGACAAACATTTACACACGTACACCTATTAACAGACAGACCAGCAGTATCTTAAATAAGGTGTAGAGAACTGGACTATGTAACGAAAGCCATTAAATGAATTCCCACTTAGCATCGCCAGATCCTTAACCCACTGAGAGAGGCCAGGGATCAAACCCGCAACCTCATGGTTCCTGGTTGGATTCGTTAAGAACCTGACATAGTCTCTGTGAGGCTGAGGATTCGATCCCTGGCTCAGAACCTTCCATATGCTGCAGGTGCAGCCAAAAAAAAAAAAAAAAAAAAGTTATGAAGTATGAAGAGAAAGACTGACAAATTTTAATTTCAATCAGAAATGAGGAGTTCCCATCATGGTGTAGTGGAAACAAATCCAACTAGGAACCATGAGGTTGCAGGTTCTATCCCTGGCTTCGCTCAGTGGGTTAAGGATCCAGCGTTGCCCTGAGCTGTGGTGTAGGTCACAGAGGTGGCTCAGATCTAGCATTGCTGTGGCTCTGGTGTAGGCAGGCAGCTATAACTCTGATTGGACCCCTAGTCTGGGATCCTCCATATGCCACTAGTATGGCCCTAAAAAGCAAAAATAAATAAATAAATAAAATTTTAAAAAAAGAAAATTATAGGCCAATTTCACTGATGAACATAATGCAAAACTCTTCAACAAAATACTAGCAATCTGAATCCAACAATACAGTAAAAGGATCGTACACCATGATCGAGTGGGATTTATCCCGGAGATGCAAGGATTCTTCAATATCTGCAAATCAATCAGTGTGATACACCACATTAACAAACTGAAAAAATAAAAACCATATGATCCTCTCAACAGACTCAGAAAAAGCTTTTGACAAAGTCCAATACCCATTTCTGATAAAAACCCTTCAGAAAGTAGGCACTGAGGAAACCTGCCTCAACATAATAAAGACCATCTATGACAAACCCAGAGCTAACATCATTCTCAGTGGTGAAAAGCTGAAAGAATTCCCACTGAGATAAGGGACAAGACAAGGATGTCCGCTCTTGCCACTACTATCCAACAGAGTTTTGGAAGTCCTAGCCATGTCAATCAGAGAAGTAAAAGAAATAAAAGGAATCCAAATTGGAAAGGAAGACATTAATCTATCAATTTTTGCAGATGACATGATACTCTACTTACAGAATCCTAAAGACTCTACCAGAAAACTGTTAGAGCTCATCAATGAATTTGGCAAAGTCACAGGATACAAAATTAATACAAACAAATCAAATGCATTTCTATATACTAACAATGAAAGATCAGAAAGAGAAATTAGAGAAACCATCCCATTTACTACTGCATCAAAAAGAATAAAATACTCAGGAATAAACCTACCTAAAGAGACAAAAGACCTATACTCTGAAAACTCTAAGATGCTGATGAAAGAAATCAAAGACGACAAAAACAGATGGAAAGATATACCATGCTCTTGGACTGGAAGAGTCATTGTTAGCAAAATGACTATACTGCCAAAGGCAATCTACAGATTCAATGTAATCCCTATCAAATTACCAAGGGCATTTTTCACAGAACTAGAACAAAATATCTTGAAGTTTATTTGGAAGCACAAAAGACCCAAGATAGCCAAAGACATCCTGAGAAAGAAAAACGGAGATGAAGGAATCAGGATCCCAGACTTCAGATTATACCACAAAGCTACTGTCATCAAAACAGTGCAGTACTGGCACAAAGACAGAAATATAGATCAGTGGAACAGGATAGAAAGCCCAGAATTAAACCCACGCACCTATAGTCATCTAATCTATGACAAAGGAGGCAAGAATATACAATGGAGAAAAGACAGCCCCTTCAATAAGTGGTGATGGGAAAACTGGACAGCCACATGTAAAGAAATGAAATTTTAGAATACTTCCTGGAGTTCCCTCAGTGGTTAACGAATCCGACTAAGAACCATGAGGTTGCAGGTTCGATCCCTGGCCTTGCTCAGTGGGTTAAGGATCCGGCATTGCCGTGAGCTGTGGTGAAGGTTGTAGACGCGGCTTGGATCCCGCGTTGCTGTGGCTGTGGCGAAGGCCGGCAGCTACAGCTCCTGTTAGACCCCTAGCCTGGGAACCTCCATAAGCCTCGGGCGCGGCTCTACCATAAAAGGCAAAAAGACCAAAAAAAAAAAAAAAACTTCCTAACACCATACACAAAAATAAACTCAAAATGGATTGAATACCTAAATATAAGACCATATACAATAAAACTCTTAGAGGAAAACATAAGCCAAACCTCTCCAACATAAACCACAGCAACATCTCAGATCCACCTCCTAGAGTGATGACAATGAAAACAAAAGGAAAAAAAAGGGACTTAAAAGTTTCTGCACAGCAAAAGGAAACCCTAAACAAAACGAAAAGCCTACCCACAGAATGGGAAAAAATATTTGCAAATGAAGGGACTAACGGGATTAATCTCCAAAATTTATAAACACCTTCTGCAGCTCAATACCAAAAAAAAAAAAAAAAAAACAACCCCATCAAAACATGGGCAGATCTAAACAGACAGTTCTCCAAAGTAGACATTCAGATGGCCAAAAAACACATGAAAAGTTGTTCAACATCACTCATTATTAGAGAAAGTCAAATCAAAACCACTATGAGGGAGTTCCTGACATGGCTCAGTGGTTGATGAATCCGACTAGGAACCATGAGGTTGCGGGTTCAATCCCTGGCCTCTCTCAGTGGGATAAGGATCCGGCGTTGCCATGAGCTGTGGTGTAGGTTGCAGACGCAGCTCGGATCCTGCGTTGCTGTGGCTGTAATATAGGCCGGCGGCTACAGCTCCGATTTGACCCCTAGCCTGGGAACCTCCACATGCTGCGGGTGCGGCCCTAGAAAAGGCAAAAAGACAAAAACAAAACAAACAAACAAAAAACACTATGAGGTATCACCTTACACCGGCCAGAATGGCCATAATCAAAAAGTCTACAAACAAATGCTGGAGAGAGTGTGCAGAAAGCAGAACCCTATTACATTGTTGGTGGGAATGTAAATTGGTGCAACCACTGTGGAAAACAGTATGGAGATTACTCAGAAAACTAAAAATAGAATTACCATTTGATCTAGCAATCCCACTCCTGGGCATCTATCCAGAGAAATCCATGACTCAAAAACATTCATTGCAGCCCTCTATACAATACCCAAGACATGGAAACAACCTAAATGTCCATCAACAGAGGAATGGGTAAAGAAGATGTGGTACATATACACAATGGAATACTACTCAGCCATTAAAAGGAAAGAAATAATGGCATTTGCAGGAACATGGATGGACCTAGAAATTATTATGCTAAGTGAAATCAGTCAGACGATGAGACACTAACATCAAATGCTATCACTTACATGTGGAATCTTAAAAAAGGACACAATAAACTCCTTTGCAGAACAGATACTAACTCACAGATTTTGAAAAACTTATGACTTTCAAATGAAACAGGCTGGGGTGTGGGAGATGCGCTGAAGGGTTTGGGATGGAAATTCTATAGGTTGTGATGATCACTCCTAAATGTAATAAAATCCACTGAGTAATTAAAAAAAAAAAAAAAGGGAGTTCCCGTCGTGGTGCAGTGGTTAACGAATCCGACTAGGAACCATGAGGTTGTGGGTTCGATCCCTGGCCTTGCTCAGTGGGTTAACGATCCAGCGTTGCCGTGAGCTGTGGTGTAGGTTGCAGACGCGGCTCAGATCCTGCGTTGCTGTGGCTGCGGCGCAGGCCAGTGGCTACAGCTCCAATTAGACCCCTAGCCTGGGAACCTCCACATGCCGCGGGTGCGGCCATAAAATGACAAAAGGCAAAAAAAAAGGTTCCCAGGCCATGGGTCAAACCCACACCACAGCAGCAACCCAAGCCACAGCAGTGACAATGCTGGATCCTTAACCTGCTGAGACACCAGGGAACTCCCTATACTTCTTTTAGTTGAAGGAATTTTTTTTTTCAGGTCACCACAAATCCATTAGACAACAAAGGAAAGATACAACAACCAGAAATCACCTGAGCCTTGTTCATATTCTTCTGCACTCAGGAAATGATGAGTAACGTGGATTCTGTCTTTCGTCTCTTCTGCATCTGCCATACAGTTCTTAGAGACAGAAATCCTGCTGTCCAGTTAACGTCATCCCCAGAAATGATGATATCCAACTCCAAGAACCTCCTCTTTCTTCCCCCATTCCTTCACTTGATTGCTCTTTCTCCTGAGGAGCCAGGACCTGTGGGCTGAAGGGCAAAATGACTTTAAGTGTACATTCCCCCGGGCCCTGAAACTGTCACTGGTAATAAGCACTTAAATAAGGGACCCTAATATTTCCAACTGTTCTTTTATTTGGTGTCCCAGAGGCAATCCTACTCTGGGGCAATAAAACAAGGTTTTGAATGTGTGAAAGGTAGGCCTTTCTTTTGTGAAGAGCAACTGGCATGACTATTAAAGAGGAGGAGGGAAAGCAGAAGCAGCACAACACGATGCCTCAAGGCCAGTGAATGCTCCGGCAGATCAAGCTCAAGGAAGAGGACACATGGAAGGATCTGGTTCCAAGGATCTGGACATTGTGTTTTTAAAAAGCATGTGTGTCCACAAACCGCTTCAAAAGTCTTTATGTGCTCAGCGGGTTATATATCTGTTTGAAGACCATTGTACTAAGTGAGTCATTAAGGTTTCTTACTTCTCTTTATGTATTAAAGGATTGACCTTGCCCAACAGAGGTCTGGCTTTGTCCTCAGTTCTGGGAGGGAACCTCTATGCCATTGGAATGTCTCACCTAATAAGAATGGCTCTGCTTACCTTGGAGCCTACAATAGGGCCATACATGATAGTCTATGTAAATGACGTGATTTATGGTGAGGGCTTTGGACCACACGGTATCAGCTAGACCTCTGGAGAGGCTGGAGACCAAGTTCAGCCACATAAGCAGCCAATCATGTCTATGTTCACTGAACCCCAATAAAAACTCTGCTCCCTAAGGGTTAGGTGAGTTTTCCCTGGTTGGCGATAATGATAAAACAAAAACAAAATCAGCAAGAATTTAGAAGACTTGAACAATATAAGCAACCAGCTTAAGTGGTACATTTAATACTACACTCAACAGCAACAAAATATACATTTTTTCAAAAGTACATGAAACATTCTCCAGGAAAGATCATTTATGTTAGGATATAAAACAACTGTCAATAAATTCAAAATAAAGATATGTACGGAGTTCCCTTCGTGGCTCAGTGGTTAACAAATCTGACTAAGAACCATGAGGTTGCGGGTTCAATCCCTGGCCTTGCTCAGTGGGTTAAGGATCCGGCGTTGCCGTGAGCTGTGGTGTAGGTTGCAGACGTGGCTCAGATCTGGCACTGCTGTGGCTGTGGTGAAGGCCAGCGGCTACAGCTCCTGTTAGACCCCTAGCCTGGGAACCTCCATATGCCGCGGGTGCGGCTCTAGATAAAGGCAAAAAGACAAAAAAAAAATTGTATAAAAAGTTTTTTAAAAAGTGTATGATTCACACACAAAAACATTCAAAATATATTTTCCAACCACAACAGAACCGAATTATATATCAACTTCAGAGTGACATTTAGATGAAATAGTCAAATGCCTAGAAAGAGACAAAGATTTTTTAAATTTTTTGAATAGCTATATAACACAGAAAGAAACTGATTAGTAGTTAAAAATCATTACACAACGAAAAACCTACTCTCAGAGAGCTTCACTCAATAAAGCCATTATTATCAAGATACCAAAGCCAGACCAGGGCATAGAGAAAGAATACTCGGGCCAATCTCTTTCACGAATATAGGTGAAAAATTGTAAACAGTGTATTAGTAAAACAAATGCAGCATAAATATAAAAAGGATTATAGACAACAACTAAGGGGGACTGATCCCAGGAATGCAAAGTTGGCTTATCAGGGGAAAATAAATTTATGGAATGCTCCAAATTAATACAAAAGATAAAACCCACATGTTCTTCTCAACAGACATAAAAAAGGTACGCAACAGCATTTAATACCCATTCAGAATTAAAACTTTCAAAAAACTAGAAACAGAAAGTAAGTTACTCAAATTATTAAATGGCATCTATGAAAAACCAAAACCAACATCATACTTTTTTTTGTCTTTTTTTTTTTTTTGTCCCTTTAGGGCCGCACCGGCGGCATATGGAGGTTCCCAGGCTAGGGGTCTAATTGGAACTGTAGCCATCGGCCTACGCCACAGCCACAGCAACACAGGATCCAAGCCGTGTCTGCAAACTACACCACAGCTCATGGCAACACCGGATACTTAACCCACTGAGCGAGGCCAGGGATCGAACCCGCAACCTCATGGTTCCTAGTCGGTTTCGTTAACCACTGAGCAACGACAGGAACTCCCAACATCATACTTAATGGTAAAATTCTGAATGTTTTTCTCCTAGAATTGAGAACAAGGCAAGGTTGGGTGCTTTAACCAATTCTGTCCATTACTATACTAAAGGTTCCAGCTAGCTCAACAGGTAATAATGACATCCATATCAGAAATGCAGAGTGTTAACTATACTTATTCGTAGACAATATGATTTTGTACACTGAAAATCCTAAGAGGAGTTCCTATCCTGGCTCAGCAGAAACAAACCAACAAATATCCATAAGGACGCAGATTCGATCCCTGCCCTCGCTCAGTGGGTTAAGGATTCCGCGTTGCTGTGGCTGTGGCGAAGGCCGGCAGCTACAGCTCCTGTTAGACCCCTAGCCTGGGAACCTCCACATGCCGCAGGTGCGACCCTAGATAAGGCAAAAAGACAAAAAAAAACAAAGAGGCTGATTCTAAAATTTGCATTAAAAGGCAAAGGATCTCAAACTCCAGGTCAGTTGTAAAACAGAATTATAAACTAGTGAGTGCTTTTACTAATTTATTTAAAAATTT
>PVHT021183540.1:1188215-1260727 GCA_004024745.2 Catagonus wagneri | reverse complement strand
GGGTTAACGATCCGGCGTTGCCGTGAGCTGTGGTGTAGGTTGCAGACGCGGCTCGGATCCTGCGTTGCTGTGGCTGCGGCGCAGGCCAGTGGCCACAGCTCCGATTAGACCCCTAGCCTGGGAACCTCCACATGCCGCGGGTGCGGCCATAAACCCGCGGCCATAAAATGACAAAAGGCAAAAAAAAAAAAAAAATTTACTTTAAAGCCACAGTAATTAGGTACTAAGCTGGCATAACAATAGATACATAAAACAGTACAACAGAATTGAGAAACAAATTCTAGTCAGCTGATTTTCAACAAAGGTGCAAGACAAAGCAATGAGGGAAAGGATCGTCTTTCCAGGAAATATACTGGAACAGCTGAATATCCATTTCCCAAAAAAAAAAAAAGAACCTGGATCTTTACGTCACAGCATACATTAAAAAAATTCAATTAGAGAGTTCCCGTCGCAGCTCAGTGGTAACAAATCAACTAGAATCCATGAGGACCCAGGTTTGATCCCTGGCCTCGCTCAGTGTGTTAAAGGATCCAGCATTACTGTGAGCTGTGGTATAGGTCACAGACACAGTTCAGATCTGGCGTTGCTGTGGCTGTGGTGCAGGCCCATGGCTATAGCAACAATTCAACCCCCGGCCTGAGAACTTCCATAAGCCACAGGTGGAGCCCTAAAAAAAAAAAGGAAAGAAAAGAAAAAGAAATATTAAATTAAAATAGATAATACATTTAAATATAATATCCAAAAATATATGCTCTATCAAAAAATTGGGTAGAAAAGCCATGGGCTAGGAAAAAATATTTGCAAAAGACACATCTGATAAAGGACTATTATTCTAAATATACAAAGAACTCTTAAAAACTTAACCAGAAAATACAACCTGGAGTTCCCACTGCGGTGCACTAAGTTAAGAATCTGATTGCAGCAGCTTGGGTCTCTGCGCGGGCACAGGTTCAATCCCTGGCTTGGGAAATTCCATATGCTGTGGGTGTGGCTACACCAAAAAAAAAGAAAGAAAGAAAACACAACCTAATAGAAAAACAGGCAAAAGACCTGAGCTGACAACTTACCAAGGAATATACATGGAAAACAAGTAAGCATATGAAAAGATTTTTAACGTCATATGTAAGAAGGGAATTACAAATTAAAACACAGCAATGAGATACCATTGCCCATGTATTAGAACAGCCAAAATTCAAAAACTGATACCACCAAATGCTGCAGAGGCTATGAAGCAACAGGCACTCTAATATACTGCCAATGGCAAATCGGTACAGCCACTTTGGAAGACAGTTGGACAGTTTCTTACAGAACTGTATTTGTTGGAGACCACTGAACTGCTGAACTCTGCAGAAGGCAAACGGCGCACGTGCATAAAGCACAAGCTAACGAATGCTGATGCAAAGTTCTAAGGAACTGGGTCTCCTTCAAAGGTAAGATAAGGGAGTTATGCATTAACCTCTAGCAGAGGCACTATGCCCTAGAGGTATGCGCATGTAACCAGTTGCTAGTGGTTTCCTTTGTTATTCACTGAGATGGCTTTGTCATTGCCTGCACCTATTTTGCTCATTAACTTACCTCACCTTTCCTAATAAAAGTCAAGAGGACTAAAGCCTAGGCGCTTTTGTTCTGCGGAACATTATGCCTCCTGGTCCCCCACTTTCTAACTGTAAAAGAGTCTTGTGTGTTTTGTTATACCCCACCGTATCTCTTTCAGGATCTCCCATTGCCCTGCAGCGCTGGACGCCCCAATGTGGGAGATAAAAAGAAAGTTTTTAGTAAAGTCCATGAGGGCAGACTTGAAGGAGGGAATTGTATTTGAATGAACTGGAGAAATGCAGCCCACAAGCCTGTTTCCAGCGTTCAAAGTTTGATCCTAAGCCAGCCTACCGATTCCTCAGGGGACCCTGAACCTCCTCAAATACTGACAACGCCCAGCAGGAGTCTCTTGACTGAGTCCTATATTAAATGCCACATTAAACTCCAAACACGGAAAAGAAACCAACAGGCACATCCCCCTAATCCGGGCTTCTCCAAAACGGAGTCCCACGTTAAATCTGGAACCAAGACCAGTCACCGCGTTCTAACTTTTCACCACTTTTTCAACCATTGAGTCTCTTAAGCAGAGTGATCCAAGTAGACTTCCAATCGTGCCAATCGGACTTTCGGCCGACGACTTCTTCAGACTCTTATCACTGACTGCCAAAGGCTTCATCGTAAACGCCCAGTGGCTGAATCTAAATGAAATCCAAATAACGGTCCTTCACAGACGCTCAACTTCCATGAATCCAAGCCCAGAACCCGACTCACCTGATCTCGAACAACCAAAGGCTAAGCCCACGACCAGAAAACCACTTTCCGTCTGGACGCCCTCCTTTGCGGTCCCTAGGGACGCTGACAACCTGGGACTAGGGAATCCCACCAGAACCTTGGCGCGTTGCCGGGTTTCCGAGTTTCAACTGCGGGCTCCGCTCTATGACGTAACACGGCCACGCCCACATTAACGTCCTGATGGGAGAGGCCATTACTGCTGTGGGAAGAAATTGTTCCTGGCCAGCTCAAAGCTTTCACCTCCTGGTTGCGAGGGACAGTCAGCAATGACGTACTAAGTGTAAGATTTCAGAGGCCGATGGCTATCCAAGGCCAACATGACTCGTTCAGCCGGCTGGGGAACAAAGAAAGATGGCGAGGCCCTGTTTGTACTGTAGAGTGGAGGCGTTATGGAATACCATGGGCGCGGCCATCGTAGAATAAGGTTCGTGTCTGTACGGCAGAAAAGGGCTCAGATCCTGGGGGACATGGAAAGATTTTAAAAGGTAGAAGCCGAGACCTCACTGGAAAGGCAGCGGCGGCAGAACTGATAAAAGCAGTGGTTACGTAAACTCTTAGATTTGGAGAGAGAGCAGTTGTGTGTGGAGTGGGTCAGGTCTTTGTAGTTTAGAAGGAAGCAAGACAGCCATTGAAGAGGTGAAGCCCGAGTTCCTCTTGCGGCTCAGCAGGTTAAGGAACTGGTGTTGTCTCTGCTGTGGCTTAGGTCGCTGCGGTGGCGCAGGTTTGATCCCTGGCCTGGGAACTTCTGCAAGCCAAGTGGGTGTAGCAAAAGAAAAGAAAGAAAGAAAAAAGAAAAGGTGAAGCCCAGGCAGAACTGGATAAAAATGCTAATACCCACGTGGGAGTGGATACAGAGCAACCGCTAGTGGACAACGGGATGAAGTGAAGGTGCAAGTCTATGTAGGGGTTTTCTTCCAAAAATAAATGACGCTCCTCCATTACAACCATATAGTAGGCTTAAAATTTCTCCATAGCATTTATCACAACTGACGTTCTACTGTTTTACTCAGGAGCCTTCACTAGACTGTATGTTCCATGAAGGCCATGACTTCGCTTGTTTTGTTCATTGAACTCTCTTCAGAGACTAAAACAGAGCCTGGCAAAATATTGCTCAAAAATCATTTTTACTTTTTTTTCTTTTTAGAGCCAAACATCCGGCATATGGAAGTTCTCAGGCTAGGGGTCGAATCAGAGATGCATATGAGGACTAACCCACAGACACAGCAACACTGGACCTGAGCAGCATCTGTGGCCTACGCCGCAGCTTTCCCCATCTCCAGATCCTTAACCCACTGAGTAGGGCCAGGGATCAAACCTGCATTCTGGAGTTCCTGTTGTGACTCAGTGGTTAATAAATCCAACTACTAGTAATTATGAGGACACGGGTTCAATCCCTGGCTTCACTCAGTGGGTTAAGGGTCTGGCATTGCTGTGGTTGTGGCATAGGCCAGCAGCTACAGCTCCATTTCGACCCCTAGCCTGGGAACCTCTGTATGCTGCAGGTGCAGCCCTAAAAAGACAAAAACAAAAAAGCTTGTATCCTCACAGACACTATGTAGGTTTCCTAACACACAGAGTCACAACGGGAACTCGTCAAAAAATTTTTTTTGCTTTTTTAGGGCCACACCCACATCATATGGAGATTCCCAGGCTAGGGGTCCAATCAGAGCTGCAGCCACCCGCCTGTACCACAGCCTCAGCAATATCAGATCCAAGCTGAGTCTGCGACCTACACCATAGCTCATGGCAACGCTGGATCCTTAACCCACTGAGTGAGGCCAGGGAACAAACCAGCAACCTCGTGGCTCCTAGTCAGATTCATTTCCACTGAGCCACAACAGGAACTCCATCAAAAAACATTTCTAAAGGAATGAATTACTCAGCACAGAGGTGGGATTGAATACTGCCACAACACTGAATGGGAAATTTTCATATTTTTAAATTTTTTGGTTAAAAGCAGAATTCACCTTTTGTAAACTGGATTAAATATTACAAATATATATATATTTATATATATATTTTTTTGCCATGCCCCTGTCATGCAGAAGTTCCTAGGCCAGGGACTGAACCCATTCCACAGCAGTGACCAGAGCCACAGCAGTGACAATGCAAAGGAAATAATTCTGGATAGAGACAAGAGCTCTACTGCAAAACAAACAAAAAAAAACCCTAGAATTTGTTGCCAGCAGACCTATTTAAAAAAATCTGATAAAGGAAGTTTCAACAAAAAGGCAAAAACAGAAGGAAACATGTCACATCAGGAATGAAGAAAAAGGCATGGGAAGGGTAAATATATCAAATATAATAGGCTAGTCTCCTTTTTTTGTAATTATGCTTGATGGCTACAAGTAACATGATATGCTTCTCAATGTATGCAGAAGTGTTGAATATCATTTGCTGTTAGGGAAATGTAAATTAAGGCCATCATTACATACTACCACACACCTGATAGCATGGCTGGAATCAAATATGACAGTGCCAGGAGTTCCTGTTGTGGCTCAGTGAGTTAAGGACTTGATGTTGTCCCTGTGAGGATGAGGGTTTGATCCCTGGCCTCACTTGGGTTAAGGATCTGGCTTTGCTACAGGTTGCAGATACAGCGTGAATCTGGTGTTGCCGTGGCTGTGATGTCAGCTTCCAGCTGCAGCTCTGATTCTACCTCTATACCAGGAACTTCTGTATGCTGCAGGTGCGGCTATAAAACATATATATATCACATATATATATGTAGTACTGCCATATATATACGATAGTGCCAAGCGCTAAAAAAGATGGGAATGTAAATTAGTACAGTCACTCTGGGAAACTGTGGCCGTTTCTTATAAAGTTACACACAAACATAACATGTGACTCCTGGTATTTATCTCAAAAAAACAAATACTTATGTTCACATAAAACTGGGCCCACAAATGTTCAAAGATTTTTATTTATAACAGTGAAACACTGGAAACCACCTAAACATCTGTCAACAGTGAACAAATAAACCATGGCACCTCCACACAGAAGAATATTATTTGGCAACAAAAAGCAAAACTATACACCTAACAAATTGGATGAATCTTAAGGGCAATTTGCTAAGTGAGATAAATCTGACCTCAAAGGTTACACACTGTGTGATTCCATTTTAATAGAATTCTTGAGATAACAGAGTGACGGGAGTTCTAATGAGTGTTCACCACCGGTCACCGGTAGGAGAGTGTAACTATAAAGGAGTAGAAGGAGGATGTTTCTTTGTATTGGCACAATTCTGCATCCCCATTGTAGCGGGGTTTACATAAGTCTGTATGTGATAAAATTTCTTAGAAATCTATCAAAAAACAAAACAAAACCTGTACAAATTAGTGCATGCAAAAACTATTGAAATCCAAATAAAGTCTTTAGTTTACTCAGCAGTGTTGTACTAATGTCATTTTATTGGTTATGATATAGTTTGGTTGTGTAAGATAATATCACTGAAGAAGCTGAATAATGGTACTTGGGAACTTTGTATATTTTGTAATTTCTTGTGAGTCTAAAACTATTTCAAGGTTTAAAAACAAATTTTAGAAAAATCATTTTAAAGTGTTTTTGTAAACTACTTACTGCTACTTATAAACTTGGATAAATACATCCCAATACATTTAATTATATCTATGAACATATTCCTTTTTCTTTTGAAGTATATAACAGACTAAAAGAGATGAATTTAGAGCCTAAGAAATGCAAGAGCAAATCATATAATGGTTAGAGGTGGACACAGAACACTGCTGCATCATTTATAACATTAAAATTTAACCAGTATTGAGAACAGCATACTTTAAAATTATGGAATCATTAAGAGTATGGTTCAAAGTATCTTGTACCAAAATGAACAACAGGTATATAAGGTTAGACTTGTAATAGCTTAAGTATATGCCATTTTCATGAGGCTCCTTTCCTTCAGAATTCTGATAATTTACTAAAGTTATTCTGTGTTTAGTATGTAAGTTTCATTTCTCTGTGAATTCATGAGAAGTGATGAGATGGGACTATATCACTGAAATTCTGCCATATTTATTGCCATCTGAAAATTTTCCTCCAGCGTGAATATTGGCAATGACTAAAGTTTTACTTCTAGGTATAGACCTTGCCACGATCATCATATTCCTACTATGATGATCTTTTATGATAATAAGACAGGGTCTTTATTCCCACAGAAGGCTTTCTAGACTCTCCATTCGTAAGATTTATCTTAGTATATTCTTTTCAGGTGTATAATCACCTAGAAATGTTTCCTCAAGGCTTTTCTTCATTGAATGTATCAAGAGCTTTTTTCCTACATGTTAATGTTAACAATGTGAGGTAGCAGATCACTGAAGGCACTGGCACATTCCCTACAGTAAGTAAATTTGATTCCTGTGCAAATTCCATAGTTCCCCAAGGGTGACCTCTAGCGACAGGCTCATCCACACTGACTATATTCAGCTGTGTGAGGAGCCCACTGATGTTTATTGCACTCACTGACCTGTCATGGTTTGTACCCTGAACGTGTTCACTTGTATATAAATGACTTCAGACTCTCTGCAAAGGATTATGTACCTTGACCTATGCATTTGTTTCTCATGTGTATTCACAAGGCTTGACAAATGAAAGGTTACCCTCATTCACTGAATCCACAGTCTCTCTTATGAGTTCTTCGAAGTACAATGGGTGCTGAATCTGTGTTGTAGCTTTTTCATATTAACTACATGCGGTTTGTCTCCTGTGTAAATTTTCTGGTAGGTAATGAGAACAATACCAATTTCATCCAATAAGAATAGGATTTTTGACAGTCAGTTCATATAAAAGTCTATCTTGTGTGAAATCTCTGATGTTGGACAAGGCGTGTTTTCTTCCTGTAGGTGTGACCACATTCACTGCTTTGTTAAGGTTTGTTTCCATTATGAGTTCTCTGATGTACAAGGAGATTCCTCTTTGAGGAGAAGCTTTTTCCACATTCACTGCATACAAAAGGCTTCTCTCCTGTGTGGGTTCGCTGATGAACAACTAGACGGCTCTTCACTGTGAAACCTTTGCCACATTCATCGCATGCAAAAGGTTTCTCTCCAGTGTGAGTCTGTTGGTGTAAAATGAGCTCTGT
The DNA here is from genome assembly GCA_004024745.2 of Catagonus wagneri. Classification (NCBI taxonomy): domain Eukaryota; kingdom Metazoa; phylum Chordata; class Mammalia; order Artiodactyla; family Tayassuidae; genus Catagonus; species Catagonus wagneri. Next base: position 1,253,301 of record PVHT021183540.1, on the reverse strand, counting down.
TTCCATGACAAAACCTTTCCCACATTCACTGCATATATAGGACTTCTCTCCTGTATGAATTTGCTGATGTACAATGAGATAGCGTTTCATGGTGAAGCCTTTTCCGCATTCACCGCACATAAAGGGTTTCTCTCCAGTATGAGTTCGCTGATGCACCACAAGATTGCTCTTAAAGGCAAAACCTTTTCCACATTTATTGCATATATAGGGTTTCTCTCCAGTATGGGTTCGCTGATGTAACATCAGTCCGCTATTCACAATGAAACCTTTCCCACATTCGCTGCATCTGTAAGGTTTCTCTCCAGTATGCGTTCGCTGATGCACAACCAGCCGGCTCTTCAACGGAAAGCCTTTCCCACATTCACTGCAAATGTAGGGTTTCTCTCCAGTGTGAGTTCGCTGGTGGATGATAAGCATGCTCTTCACGGTGAAGCCTTTTCCACATTCACTGCATACGTAGGACTTCTCTACTGTATGATTTCTCTGATGTACAATGAGATTACTCTTCCTGGGAAAGCCTTTTCCACATTCACTGCACACATACGGTTTCTCTCCTGTATGGGTTCGCTGATGTTCAATCAGACGACTCTTCATGCTGAAACCTTTCCCACAGTCGTTGCATATGTAGGGTTTCTCTCCTGTATGATTTCGTTGGTGTATGATGACATAGTGCTTTGTGGTGAAGCCTTTCCCACATTCACTGCATATGTAGGGTTTCTCTCCTGTATGAGTTCGCTGGTGGATGGTAAGCATGCTCTTCCCAGTGAAGCCTTTTCCGCATTCACTACATATGTAGCATTTCTCGCCAGTGTGATTGCGCTGATGTACAATGAGATTGCGCTTCCCTGGGAAGCCTTTTCCACATTCATTGCATACGTAGGGTTTCTCTCCAGTGTGAGTTCGCTGGTGTTCGATCAGACGGCTCTTCATGGTGAAGACTTTTCCACAGTCACTGCATATAAAGGATTTCTCTCTCCTGTGAATTCTTTGGTGTTCATTGAGCCTGGACTTCCGGGAGAATACTTTTGTACACATACTGCACCCATAAGGTTTCTCCCCTGTGTGAACTCTCTGATGATCGGTGAGCTGAGACTTCTTAACAAAGGCTTTCCCACATTCACTGCATACATGGGCTTTCCCGGTGTTATGAGTTCTTTGGTGTTTAATGTCTTGGGACTTATTGCTGATGGGTTTTACACTTACAGGGCATTTAACTGCAGGATGAAATTCTTCATGCTTAGCATGCAGAAATGATTTTGCATCTCTGTTACATTCAGTGGAGTTCTTAATATCATAGCTTTGGCTCTGGCTGACTAAATCTAAATCTGATTTCAGAGTTTTTATGTAGAACTCAAACATATCAGAATTTTGCCTGAAAGGAAAATGACTTTTGCTTTGAGGAACAGGATTTCCAAATGCATTATATTCCTGGTATTGTTCTATACCTTTTAGCATTCTTTCATTTTCCCAGTCACCCAGAAGATGATTACCAACTTTGCCAATTTCTAGGAAAGAGGAGAACAATGAATACTCGCATAATCCTGTTTGGAATAAAATTGCTTTTAAAAATTCCTTGGTGTATTTTTTTAAATGGTACTTAAGTGACAACCCTATAACAAACCCAGAGTTCCCGTCGTGCCTCAGTGGTTAATGAATCCAACTAGGAACCATGAGGTTGCGGGTTCGATCCCTGACCTTGTTCAGTGGGTTAAGGATCCAGCATTGCCGTGAGCTGTGGTGTAGGTTGCAGACACGGCTCGGATCCCACGTTGCTGTGGCTGTCGTGAAGGCCAGCAGCTACAGCTCCTGTTAGACCCCTAGCCTGGGAACCTCCATATGCCTCAGGTGCAGCCCTAGATAAAGTAAAAAGACAGAAAAAAAAATACCAAAGAAATGTCATGGGAGTTCTCCAGTGGTGCAGTGGGTTAAGGATCCGGCACTGTTACTGCAGTGGCTTGGGTTGCTGCTGTGGCATGGGTTCATCCCTGGCCCAGGAATTTCTACATGCTGCAGGCACAACCCCCCCCCCCGAAAAAAGATAAAAGAAACACCATGAATGAATGTTTCTTATTTTTTTACCAATTGAGATGGAGATCTCGTCTCCAATTGAGATGAAGATTATTGCAATCCACAACATGTAGGGGAAAAGTATGCACTGTAACCTCAATGATGAGATGATATTAACTGTACCAATAAAGTTAGGCAGTTGACAACCTATGTAGATTTGACTGTTTCCTAAATTGGAAACTGCAAAACACGCAGAGATACTAAAACACAAGCAAGTCATTTGTTAGCAGCAAATAACAGGGTTTGGAGAAATATCATTCCACAGAACATGGAAAGACACAAGACCACAGAGGTGGAAGAGACAACTGATCCAAAAGGATGAGGATTGCATCTGTTCACTTCAGAGCTATTTATTGACTGGCTGCCATGTACAAGGTACTATGTTGGTGTTTGCGATATATACAATATGCTTTATTTTCATTTCTCATAAATTTCTGTCAGGGAAACCCAAATAAAGAAGAAAGAAAAAAAAGTAGAGAGTTGGAGATTGTTAAATGTGATTTGAGGTAGCAATGGAGACAGTGAAAAGTGGAGGCAATTAGGATATACTTGCATAAAGGAAAGGAAAAGGCTGGTGTTCCCAAAGTGGCTCAGCGGCAACAAACTCGACTGGTCTCCATGAGGACGCAGGTTCAATCACTGGCCTTGCTCAGTAAGTTAAGGATCCAGCGTTGCCATGAGCTGTGGTACGGGTCACAGATGCGGCTCAGATCTCAAGTTGCTGTGACTATGGTGTAGGCCAGACCAGTGGCTACAGTTCCGATTTGACCCCTGGCCTGGGAACTTCCATATGCCGCGCCTGCAGCCCTAAAAAGACAAAAGTAAAATAATGAAGTGAAATGAAATGTTAACTGAAGGGTTCAGTGGGGACAGTGGTCCTTGAGGGTGAGGAGCCCAAGATTACTCTGCTAACTATATGGCTTGAGCCACTGGGTTGGTAAAAGCATCTCCAATTGAGATGAAGAAGATTACTGCAATCCACGACATGTAGGGGAAAAGTTTGCATTGTAACCTGAATTAACTGTAGTACGGAAGTTAGGAATCAGGCTGGTATGATGGAAGATAACATAAAAAGAAGTATAAGTGGAGGTAATGTCGAAATAATCAATATGTGCTTAGTAGTCAAGAAAGGAGGACTGAATGATACATTGGGAGGATGTGTAGAATGAAAGATAGGAGATCCTGCTGTGGCGAAACAGGACTGGCAGCTCTCTGCTGGGTCACAGGTTTGATGGCCAGCCCAGCACAGTGGGTTAAGGACCCAGTGTGCCACAACTGTGGCATAAGTTATAACAGTGGTTCGGATCCCATACCTGGCCCAGGAACTCCATATGCTACAGGGCAGCCAAAAAGAATAATAATTTTTAAAAATGATGGTAGATAACCAAGGTTTTAGATATGCCAACACTTTGAGTTTGCAGTTTTCTTTTCTTTTTTTTTTTTTAAAGGGCCACAATCCGCGGCATATGGAATTTCCCAGGCTAGGGGTTGAATCAGAGCTACAGCTGCTGGCCTACACCACAGCCACAACAACATGGGATCTGAACCACGTCTGCGACCTACACCACAGCTCAAGGCAATGCTGGGTCCTTAACCCACTGAGCGAGGCCAGGGATCGAACCCACAACCTCATGGTTCCTAATGAAGTTTGTTAACCTCTGAGCCACAAAGGGAACTCCCGAGTTTTGGAATTCTTTAATCTCACTTAGAGGATTCCAAATTTCTTTTCATTTTTTGGCTGCTCTGTGGCATATGGAGTTCCGAGGCCAGGAATCAGATCTGGCAATGCCCGTTCCTTAACCTACTGTGCAAGCCAGGGATGGAACCTGCAGAGATGCTACTGATCCCGCTGCAGCACAGCAGGAACTCCAAGGATCCAAACACTGTCTGTAGAGACTGAGGAACTATGCATACCAAGGTGTAGAGAATACAAGTATTTGCTACCTGGCAGGTAAAATTGTAAGGTCCTCAGACAGACTTTTGCATAGTAATCCTCTTCCTCAGTCTATAGACTGCCATCAAACTAACTTTCCAAAATCACCAGTCATGTTAGTGGACAACTCTCATATAATTAATTGATGCTCCAACCTTTAGCTGTGTCACGGGATCCTATGCTCCATTCATAATGCAACATGGCAATGATGACTGTTGGAAAATTTTGCCACTGGCCACCATCCCATCATCTTCAGAGGCCAGTGTGCTACTGCATGGGAAATGGAAACTGCTGTCTTTTTTCTTTTTTTCCGCCTTTTAGAGCCACACCCACAGCACACAGAGGTTCCCAGGCTATGGGTCAAATCAGAGCTGCAGCTGCCGACCTACGCCACAGCCACAGCTATGCAGAGACTTCCTAATAACACTAGCTTTCATTTGCCTGACTTCAGGAACTTTTTTTTTTTTTTTTTGGTCTTTTTGTCTTTAAGGGCTGCACCCGCAGAATATGGAGGTTCCCAGGCTAGGAGTCCAATCGGAACTGTAGCTGCTGGCCTACACCACAGCCACAGCAATGCAACATTCAAGCTGCATCTGCGACCTACACCACAGCTCATGGAAATGCCAGATCCTTAACCCACTGAGCGAGGCCAGGGATTGAACCCGTATCCTCAAGGATGCTAGTCAGGTTTGCTAACCACTGAGCCACAATGGGAACTCCAGACACTCTTTTGATAGTCCCATCGATAAATCTCCCTCCCTCCCTCCTTCCCTCACTTACTCTGTCTCCCTCCCCCCCCCTTTTTTTTTTGTCTTTTGGCCTTTTCTAGGGCCATACCTGTGGCATAAGGAGGTTCCCAGGCTAGGGGTCTAATCAGAGCTGTAGCCACCGGCCTACACCACAGCCACAGCAACACGGAATCCAAGCCACATCTGCAACCTACACCACAGCTCATGGCAACGCCGGATCCTTAACCCAGTGAGAGAGGCCAGGAATCGAATCCTCAGCCTCATGGTTCTGAGTCCGATTTGTTAACCACTGAGCCATGACGGGAACTCCTCTCTCTCTCTCTTTCTTTGTATTGGCCCAGCCTGTGGCATATGGAAGTTCCCAGGCCAGGGATTGAACCTGCACTGCAGCAGTGATGTGAGCCAAGGAAACCCTTTTTTTTTAGCTGCACCAGCAATGTGTGGAAGTTACCGGGCCAGGGATCAAACCCACACCACAGTTGCAACCTGCGCCTCAGCTGTGGCAATGCTGGATCCTTAACCTGCTGCAGCACACGGGAACTGATGATACTTTTTTAAAGTAACGAAAATCTTTCAAAATTCCTGGTGGTAATGGTTACACAACTCTGTTGATATTACTACCCAACACTAAATTGTATGCTGTTAGTTGGAAATTGTAACATATGTGAATTATCTCAATATAGTAAAAAGAAAAAAAAAGAATGGGAAAAACAAACGATTTAGGAAAATGAATACAGTGCTTACACCTAAGATGAACCAAATGAAGATCGGAAATATCACATGTATGAAGGAAGTAAATTGAAGCAGATGTAAGCCGTGACTCAGGCTAGAACCAATGTAGACATAAAACAGCATTTTCTAGTTAAAGTCAACAGCAGAGACCCCTAAGATGAGAAGGATGGCGAGAACATTCAAGATAACACCAGAATGGTCAGGATAAGACGTGCGATATGAAAAGAGAATGTAACATTAAAATGGGATGATAGACCTTGCTGTACAGCACAGGGAACTATATCCAGTCTCTTAGGAAAGATCATGATGGAAGAGAATATAAAGGGAATATATATACACATATGACTGGTTCACTTTGCTGTACTGTACAAATCGGCACAACACTATAAATCAGCTATACCATAATTTTTAAAAATGTGGAGTTCCCATTGTGGCTCAGCAGTAACAAACCCAACTAGCATCCATGAGGATGTGGGTTTGATCCCTGGCATTGCTCAGCAGGTTAAGGATCCGGTGTTGCCGTGAGCTGTGGTGTAGTTTGCAGACAAAGCTCAGATCCCGTGTTGCTGTGGCTGCGGTAGAGGCCAGCAGCTACAGCTCCGATTCAACCCCTAGCCTGGGAACTTCCATCTGCTACGGGTGTGGTGCTAAAAAGACAAAATAAAATAAAAAAGTAAAACAGTAAGTGGGAACAAGTTTCACAAAACAATATTTACCCTTACTATGTGCAGTGTATTCTGATCATTTGTCAATTTAATTTAAAAATGCTTTTGACCAAAATAAAGTAAGAATTTTTAATTAAAAAAATTAATTAATTAAATAGGCTGGTGTTTCCAACTGTACAGCTCAGGAACTATATCCAGTTTCTTGGGATGGACCATGATGGAAGATAATACAAGACAACATTTAAATCAACTATACTCTAATAAATTTTTTTAAATAAATAACTAAAATAAAATAGGATGGCGGAAAGAGTTTTTTGTGGAGAGATGATGATTCTCCTCCTCACACAGAAACTCAGAAGTCCTAGGCCAGTAAAACATCTAGAACTCAGAGTGTATAGACAACAGGAAGAGAGGCAGCCATTTGGCATCTCATCCAGAAAACAAATACAGCTGAATTCATAAGACTGAAGGAGAATGTTAAGGATTGGGAATACAGCAGAGAAATTGGGAAACAAAACCTTTGAGGAACCTCAGAATAAGGGGGTTGGAGGAGGAAGGAAGGTGGCGGCGGGGAGGGCAGGCTGCAAAACTAAGGCCCAGGACTGATGCACAGAAACTGGGTTTCTGTGAGGGTGCAACGGGCCTGGGGCAGCGGGACGGCAGGAAAGAAAATCAGCATTTCTCAGTGGGGCAGGAGAGGCTGAGAGTCAGAAAACTGTGATGAATTCAAAGACCTCTCCTGGCAGCGAGGCCTGGAAGGTGGAATTTCATAACCAGAGAGGTGGGAGAGAGGACAAGGCAAGAGAATACAAGAAATATAGGCAAGCCAAGCGAAATGCAGATGTACAATAAAATTGGCAGGATCAGATCTCAGGAGAGGAAAAAGGGGGTCTATTTCTCCCTAAAGACCTTCAAGTTCTTTTACAGGGAGAGACCCACGGAGGCGCTGTTTCCGCGCCCTTGGGCACCCTCCCGGCCTCCTCTCACCCACCTATGACTTGCGCCTGCCAGTGGCTCCTCTCACCCACCTGCACGGGTTCCACTGGGGGTTTCCTCTTCTCTTGTCCATGGCTCTTCCCTGCGTTCCAACTTGGAGAGCATTGCTGGTTTGCTGACTTGATAGCCTGCTCGTGGGAAACAATGACAGAGGATTCAGACCCACTGAGCTGGGCGGGGATCTGTCAAGGTAGGAGAATGAGGACGTTCCCATGGAGGCTCAGCAGTAACGAATCCTGCTAGTGTCCGTGAGGATGCGGGTTCGATCTCTGGCCTCGCTCAGTGGCTTAAGGATCCAGCATTGCTGTGGCTGTGGTGTAGGCTGGCAGCTGTAGCTCTAATTCGATCCCGGGCCTGGGAACTTCCATATGCAGCACAAGTGACCCAAAAAAGATAGAAAGAAAAAAAAAGGAATGAGGGACCAGTTTTCACATCTGTAAAGTGAAGGTTTTTTATTCATAAGAAACTCAGGGGATATGGTGATAGAATAATATATATTTGGTCTCTGCCCCTGGTTCCTGGCACAGCTTCTAAACACCTGTTGTGTGACAGGTATGGCAGCAACATCTTTTTTTTTTTTTGTCTTTTTATTTAGGGCCACACCCAAGCATATGGAGGTTTCCAAGCTAGGGGTCAAATTGGAGCTGTAGCTGTTGGCCTACACCACAGCCACAGCCACATGGGATCTGACCTGCGTCTGCAACCTACATCACAGCTCACGGCAACACCAGATCCTTAATCTGCTGAGCGAGGCCAGAGATTGAACCTGTGTCCTCATGGATGTTAGATTCGTTTTCACTGAGCCACGATGGGAATTCCACACAATATCTTTTATTCCAATATTTGGTTTAAGTTCCTGGTGTGTGTGTGTGTGTGTGTGTGTTTTTGCCACACCCATGACAGAAAGAAGTTCTCAGGCCAGGGATCGACCCCACGCCACCAGAGGCAATGCTGGAACCTCATCCTGCTGTAAAACAGTGATGCATATCTTCTATATGCTAAGGAGAAGACTGGTGACCAGGGGCCCTGAGAGAGCTTCTGGGTGGAGGCTGGCCACCAGAAAGACCAAAACATGAGAAGTTTGGAAATTTCATCTCTAACCCCTACCCCATCCAAAGGGAGGGAAGGGGCTGGAGAATGAGTTAACTACAACTGGCAAATGACTTAAGAAATCATGCCTAAGAGTCCTCTGGTGGCACAGTGGGTTAAGGCTCCAGTGTTGCCCCTGCTGTGGCTCGGGTTGCTGCTATGGTGCGGGTTTGATCCCTGGCCCAGGAAACTTCCACAGGCCACAGGTGTGGCCAAAAAAAAAAAAAAAAGGAAGTGTGGGTACCCTGGGCACCTGATAAGTTCGACTGGCATCTGAAGTGAGGGCAGTCCTGTGGGACTGAGCCCAGAAGCCTGTGGGGTCTGACACTGACTCTGGGTGGTCAGTGCCAGGAAAGGATTGAACTGCAGGACACCTGGTGGGTTCCTGGAGAGGAGAACTAGCTACTGGTGTAGAAAACCTCCACACATCTGGTGTCAGTTGTGTTGACAGTAAAAACAGCTCACATGGAGTTCTCTTCGTGGCTCAGTGGTTAGCGAATCCAACTAAGAACCATGAGGTTGCGGGTTCTATCCCTGGCCTTGCTCAGTGGGTTAAGGATCCGGCATTGCCGTGAGCTGTGGTGTAGGTTGCAGATGCGGCTTGGATCCCGCGTTGCTGTGGCTGTGGTGTAGGCCAGCAACTACAGCTCCTGTTAGACCCCTAGCCTGGGAATCTCCATATGCCGTGGGTGCGGCTCTACGTAAAAAAGGCAAAAAGACAAAAAAAAAAAAAAAAAAACAGCTCACAGCACACTCCTTCTATCAGGAACCAGAGGAGGCAATGAGAATCTGCTGCTAGGGCACTGCGGTGACTTCGAGGTACAAACAGCTGAGAAAAAAAAGGCCACAGACTGGGGACCCCCTGAGGGATAGAGAAGAGCTATCCTCACCCACGGCCACCAGGTTGCTGTAGGTCTCCAGCATCACGTCCCGGTACAGGTCCTTCTGAGCGGGGGCCAGGAGCTGCCACTCCTCCCACGTGAAGTCCACGGCCACATCCTTGAATGACAGGGTTCCCTGTAATAACAAAGTCTTATTTAACACAAGTGCTTTTCTTTGATCCTTAAGGAATATAAAGGAAGTTGTCCTCAGACTGACTACGATTTTGGGGAGGACCACATCCGTGGCATATGGAAGTTCCCGGGCCAGGGACTGAATCCAAGCCGTAGCTTTCACCTACGGCTGCAGCAACGCCAGACCCTTAATCCACTGAGCAAGGCCAGAGATTGAACCCGCATCTTCACAGACACTATGTCAACTTTCAGCCACGGTCCCTGACCATCTTGCCTTACCTTCTGTATCTGCACCTCCGTGGCACATGGAAGTTCCCAGGCTAGGGGTCGAATCAGAGCTGCAGCTGCGGGCCTACACCACAGCACAAGGCAACACTGGATACCCAATCCACTGAAAGAGACCAGGGATCGAACATGCATCCTCATAGATACTAGTTGGGTTCTTAATGTACTGAGCCACAGTGCAAACTTCAAGACTGAATTATTTTAAAAGGAAACTGATTTTGAACCTATCTTTGCACTCGGCTTAACTAAGTTTATGAAGATGACCAAATATTTTACAAAACCAACTTCAAAAGTTAGTTTTACAAAATCTGTAATCTGAAATCATTTACTTCCCCAGTATCCTTTATCTAACCCCTCCCAGTAAAAACATTTAATGTAACCATATTTTACTGCTGAGTCCAGGAAAATGACCTTGGCAGTATACTGTTAACTCCTAACCTTTGGGGTTTAGATTTCGCTAGATTTTACATATTTTACATGATTTTTTTGTTTGGCCGCACCTGGGCTAGGGATCAAACATGCACCATAGCAGTGACAATTCAGGCTCCTTAAGCACTAGGCCACCAGGGAACTCTCCTAATTTTTTTAAAGTTTGTAATTCTAAGGTGCTTCATTTTGTTTGTTTTCTGGCTGCACCTGTGGCATAAAGAAATTCCTGGGGTAGAGATCAAATGCACCTGTGGCATAAAGAAATTCCTGGGCTAGAGATCAAATGCAAGTCATAGCAGTGACAATGCTGGATCCTTAAATGCTAGGCCACCAGGGAGCTTCAAGTATAGGGATTTTGTGTAACCACCACCCGCAGGACATAAAACTCTTCAACACAGACTCTTCATGCCACCTTTTCATGCTCACACCCTCTATCGAAACCTACCACTTGTATGCTTTCCATCAGTACAATTTTGTCATATATGAAAGTTACCAAAATAATTTTCAACTGGATTTTCTACATTTTATGTAAATAGGTTATATTTATTGATACATATTTATAACTTTTTGTTAACAGAGAACACGTAAGCTTTTTGTTTTTGTCACTCAGTAAATTGCTCTTAAGACTTATTTGAGTTGAACTCATTAATAGTATACATACTGGATGTACCAGTTTGTTTAACCAATTCACTGGTCAAATAAATATGTATTGTTTCCTAGTTTCAACTGTTAATAAAGATGCTATAAATTGGCATCCAGGAGTTCCCGTTGTGGCTCAGTGGTTAACGAATCTGACTAGGAACCATGAGGTTGCGGGTTCAAACCCTGGCCTCACTCAGTAGGTTAAGGATCCGGCAATGCCGTGAGCTGTGGTGTAGGTTGCAGACGCGGCTCGGATCTGGCATTGTTGTGGCTGTGGCATAGGGCAGTGGCTACAGCTCTGACTAGACCCCTAGCCTGGGAGCCTCCATATGCTATGGATGCGGCCATAAAAGGACAAAAAGATTAAAAAATAATAATAAAAAAAATTTTTTTTAATTGGCATCCAGCTTTATGTGAATGTAAATTTTCACTGTTCTATAATAAATATCCAGATGTGTGATTATATGGGACATATGGTAAGTTGTGTTTAGCTTTATAAGAAACTACCTCTGGAGAGTTCCTATCGTGGGTGAGTGGTAACAAATCTGACCAGCATGCATAAGGATGTGGGTTTGATCACTGGCCCTGTACAGACTGGGTTACAGATCCGATGTTGCCACAGCTTCAGTGTAGGTAGCAGACACAGCTTGGAACTGATCCCTGGCCCAGGAACGCCACATGCTGCAGGGTGACCATAAAAGGAAAAAAAAAAAGACTTGCAGCTTAGAATTCTCTGGTGGCTCAATTGGTTAAGGATCTGTCATTGTCACTGCTGTGTCACGGGTTCAATCCCTGGCCAGGGAACTTCCACATACTACAGGCACAGCCAAAAGAAAAAAACTGTTTTTTAAAAATTTTAGGGAGTTCCCTTTGTGGTGCAGCGGTTAACAAATTAGACTAGGAACCATGACGTTGCAGGTTTGATCCCTGGCCTTGCCCAGTGAGTTAACAATCCAGTGTTGCTGTGAGCTGTGCTGTGGGTCGTAGATGCAGCTTGGATCTGGCGTTGCTGTGGCTGTGGCGTAGGCCGGCAGCTTTAGCTCTGATTGGATCCCTAGCCTGGGAACCTCCGTATGCTGCAGGTGCGGTCCTAAAAAGCAAAAAAAAAATCTAAAATTACACAGTTTGAATTGCTTCTTCACCTTTCGGCTTAGATCAAGCGTAGTATCTGTTCTTAACAGTTTAATATCTGATACATCCTCTCTCTGAGAACAATAAATTAAATGGATTTTTTGGAGCTAGGAGTTGGAATAGGAGCTTGCTCCGTCCACCCCATGCATTGACCTGGTATCGCAGTACTTCCAGGAACAGTGCACCCCCTGTGGGGGAAATAATTGAGGTTTAAAAAGCAGCAAATAGGAATTCCTGTCGTGGTGCAGTGGAAACGAATCCAACTAGGAAACATGAGGTTACGGGTTCGATCCCTGGCCTTGCTCAGTGGGTTGGGGATCTGGCATTGCCATGAGCCTGCAGATGCGGCTCGGGTCCTGCATTGCTGTGGCTGTGGTGCAGGCTGGCAGCTACAGCTCTGATTAGACCCCTAGCCCGGGACCCTCCATACGCCACAGGTGCAGTCCTAAAAAGACAAAAGATAAAAAAAAAAAAAAAAGTATACAATTTGATAATGTCTTATTATTAAGTACCGGCAAAGATTTAAGGCATGGGTGAGCTCACACATCACTCAACATATAGTAGGCACTCATTTAAATGCTTTACAAGTTCGACTCGTTTTTTTTTGAGTATGAGTATAGACAAACGGAATTTTATTTTGTTTTATTTTATTTTGTCTTTTGTCATTTTAGGGCCATACCCGTGGCAGGTGGAGGTTCCCAGGCTAGGGGTCTAATCGGAGTTACAGCTGCCAGCCTGCACCACAGCCACAGCAACGCCAGAACCGAGCTTCATCTGCAACCTACACCACAGCTCACAGCAACACCGAATCCTTAACCCACTGAGGAGGCCAGGGATTGAACCTGAAGCTTTATTGTTCCTAGTCAGGTTCATTTCCACTGCATCATGACTGGAACTCCAGACATATGGAATTTTACATAGCTAATGTTCATCAACAACAGCAGTCACTTTTCTTCTGAATTCTTAAAATTATAACATCTTGGGCCAACAGGTTGTTCTTTAGAGTATAATTGCAATGATGCACAAAGCATCCTACCAGATGTGTTTATGTACACAGGTACATGAACCCACATACATCTGCAAACAGACACACATATTCAGGTGCACACACAGGGTCAGTGACACATTATGTTGCAACATTAGTCATTTATTAAGAATCACTGAACAGTATATTCTTGATCCTACTTTGCCATGATGTCAGAGTTAGATTCGAAGTTTAGGGAGTTCCCATTGTGGCACAGTGGAAACGAATCCAACTAACATTCATGAGGATGGGTGTTCCATCTCTGGCCTCTCTCGGTGGGTCAGGGATCCGGTGTTGCCATGAGCTGTGGTGTACGTCACAGACGCAGCTCGAATCCCGCATTGCTGTGGCTGTGGCTGGCAGCTGTAGCTCCCATTCGACCCCTAGCCTGGGGACTTCCATATCCCATAAAGAAAAAGAAAAAAAAAAGTGATTCAAAGTTTCTCTCTAGATACTGAACTGATTTCTTTATAGGCTTATACAAATCCATTAACAAATAAAGGAGAGTGGAGTTGCCATCATGGCGCAGCGGTTAACGAATCCGACTAAGAACCATGAGGTTGCGGGTTCGATCCCTGGCCTTGCTCAGTGGGTTAAGGATCCGGCGTTGCCGTGAGCTGTGGTGTAGGTCGCAGATGCGGCTCGGATCCTGCGTTGCTGTGGCTACGGTGTAGGCCGGTGGCTATAGCTCTGATTAGACCCCTAGCCTGGGAACCTCCACATGCCGCGGGTGCAGCCCAAAAATGACAAAAGGCAAAAGAAAGAAAGAAAAGAAAGAAGAAAGAAAGAAAGAAAGAAAGAAAGAAAGGGAAAGAAAGAAAAGAAAGAAAGAAAGAAAAGAAAGAAAGAAAGAAAGGAAGGAAGGAAGGAAGGAAGGAAGGAAGGAAGGAGAATAATACAAGAGTTACCTGGGCCTGGATCATTTTCTCCTGTTCTCTGAAAATATCTGGCAATGCAGAGGCTCTGTCTTTGTGTCTTGATATACCTGAGATTCCTAGTTAGATATCAGAGTCGCCAAAGTGTCACCAGAAATAACAGTATCTAGGTCCTGGAAAATCTTCTTTCCTTGTTCATTTCTTGTCACTTGTTGGGACTTTTTAGCTGAAAAGCAAAATTACTTTTAAGATTATATTCCTTCTTGCTGCGTACTTACCTTAACACGTGGTCCCCAGTATTTCTGTCCCTTATTTGGTTCCCCAGGAGATTTTACATCTCGGGCCAATAAAACTTAGTCTCTGAATATGTGGAAATGGTATGAATTTGAAAGGGAAAGTGGCAAAGGAGAATCAGCATAGCACTGAATTTCGGTGGCAGGTAATTTTCAGAAAAATTATAGAAACGAGATCATATGGGCAGTGAGGAAGTACAAATTCTTCCTTTAAACTTTGTTGCTCTCATAACTCCTTCCTCGTACACCCTGTTTATATGCACACTTCAATATGGGGAACCACGGCCACACCAAAAAAAAAAAAAAAAAAGAGAGAGAGAGAAAGAGAAAAGGAACATGAGCTATAAATACAAATGTAAAAAATAATTCAAAAATATAAATACTGGGAGTTCCCGTCGTGGCTTAGCAGAAACAAACCCAACTAGCATCCATGAGGACACGGATTTGATCCCTGGCCTCGCTCAGTTGGTTAAGGATCCTTCATTGCTGTGAGCTGTGGTGTAGGTCACAGATGCAACTGGCATTGCCGTGGTCTGGCATTGCTGTGGCTGTAGTGTAGGCTGGCAGTTACAGCTCCAATTTCACCCCTAGCCTGGGAACCTCCACATGCCACCGGTGTGGCCCTAAAAAGACAAATACACACACACACACACACACACACACACACACACACACAGGGAAAATTGCGGCCCTTATATATTTACACGTAGAGGCTGAAATGAAATCAGTCAATTAGCAGGGCGAATCTAATTTAAAGCTTATTATAGTTAAATATGCTAAATCGTTCATCTTCCCCCAAACTTTCATTTTTGGGGGTTTAAAAGGATAGGGTGATACAGGGAGCCAAAAGGGATGAGAAAATTAGTGGTCGTGAAGAGACTTGGACCTTAAGCTTTTAAGAAATGTTAACGTTCAAGTCTGTCCCAGCAGCCAAAGTCTGAGCTCACCATACGCACATACCAGGACTCCTGAGCGTCCAAACCTCCTGCTGTGGCACCTCTCTGCACAGAAGACAGTGATAACCGCCCCACCGGATTAATACCAAACCAGATCTGATACACGCGCACGCGGACCTCCCTTAACGGTTCCTCGACCGTTGGGTTCCAAATCCTTTGAGAACCTGAACAAGAAGCCGCATTCATTCGACAGGCACCACCTCACCAGTTGTCAGTCACCGACAGGCAGAGTGACCCGTGAAGGCCCTAAACGCTGCCCTCAAGACAGCTTGATCTGTTTAGACGTTTAATCGTTAACCGCCGGAGTCCCCCTTCATTGACCCCCCAAAGACACACCGATCACTGACACCCAGTACAGACTCTTCCCTTTTTCTTTCCAAAAAAAACAAACAAAAAAACCCAAATCAAAAAATCACCGTCCCCACGCTACCTTCACGGACTCAGAAAAGCCACAACCCACCGAAAGGCCAACAGACCTTCCCCGGTCCCCGCCTATTCTACATACCGACCCACACACGACCTGGTTCTCTCCTGAACCTGCAGCGACCTCTTCAGGGCTTAACTTTCTTCCCTAAACTTCTTTCACTTCTGGTCCCCCTCGCCCAGCCCCCTCTCCCGAGACCAACGGACACCGGTCAACGGCTTTTTATCGCGTTTCTATGGTGAACGGCTTGGGAGTTTCCGGCTTTTCTTTATGAGGTAATATATGCGCGCCGCCGCCATTGCTTAGGAGCCCTGGGGGGCGCCATCTTTGCACGCCTGACGTACAGAAAGCAAAGCGAAGTCAGGTACCAGGGCTGAAACTCTCCGATTTCCTGGCACCTCAGTCCTTCAAGGAAAACGGGGAGACTATCAGAGGCTCGAGTTCACACGGTGTAAATATGACGTGGGGGTAGAGTCATTTGAATGGACAGGTCCTGTTAGTTGTAGGGGACAGTGAAGGTCGCACATTTTTCTAAGACCGGAGTCCATCACGACCAAAAGGGCGCGGCGTACATTCTCAGCGGCTCTAATGGCTGGGATGTCTCAGCTCGGTGAAAAATTAAAATTACCTCTGGATATTTCTATCACTAATTTCGAAAAGATTTAAAGGCCCTATAAAAACTGTCGCATGCGTGGCAAAAAAAAAAAAGCAAAAAACCGGCGGCCCAGGGTAGCACATACGGTTTTCGCCGTTAAACAGAAGCACCATGGGCGCGGCCATCTTGGAGGAAACTGTCCGTACTGCAGAGCAAATGCTTTCTGCGAACTGGCGGGTGAAAGTGTGTGGGGAAGACCGGTGTTTGAGAAAGTAATAGCACGGGGGATCCAGCGATCACAAAGTGAGCAGAGACAGTGGATGTTGTGAGCCTTTACTCAACCTTGGTCCTTACCCCACCCAAATGCAAAACATGCTACATGCTAGCCACTGAACCGCCTTTGGCCCTTATACATTTGCGTTCTTTCCATGAAATTACTAGTATGTGCAGCTCCTGCTGTGCCGCATGGGTTTGGCGGCCTCTTGAGAGTGCTAGGACACAGGTTTGATCCCTGCCGGCACAGTGGGTTAAGGATCCAGCCTTGCGGCAGCTGTTACCACAGCTGCAGCTTAAGATAAAACAGTGGCTGGGATCTGATCCCTGGCCCTGGAACTCCAAATGCCGGGAGGAAGTAAAAAATGAAAATAAATAAAAATAAAAACAAAATTAGTAGTATGTGCTTGCTTCTTTCACATACCAAGATTGTTTTTAAAATCATCGACTTTAAAGCAACAGTGGTTCGGACTTTTCCGTTGCTTAGTATTCCACTGTTGGATACTCCAAAATGAGATTTTTTTTTTTAAGGGCCACACCTATGGCATATGGAGGTTCCCAGGCTAGGGACTGAATCAGAGCTACAGCTGCTGGCCTACACCACAGCCATAGCAACGTGGGATCCGAGCCACATCTGCGACCTACACCACAGCTCATGGCAACATTAGATCTTTAACCCACGCAACAAGGCCAGGCATCCAACTTCATGGCTCCTGGTTGGATTTGTTTCTACTGCGCCACAATGGGAACTCCAGGTTATCCTCCTAAAACACAAATCAATCATGACATTTTCCTCCTCTTAATGATCTAATGACTACATTACAGAATAAATATTGAAACAGCCAAGTTTAGGTACTTGCATAACTATGTTTACCCCACAATCTACACTTTGTGATGGAAATGTAGGGCAGCTATGTTTTCATAATAAATTTCCATATCTTGTTCTCTAAGCAAGACTCAGGGTGTTTTAACAGGATTTTGTTTTTGGATCAAGGGAAAGACTTTGAAAAGAGAAGAGGGGACAGGAGCTCCAATCATGAGTAAGAAGGAATGGAAAAAGAAGGAAAAGCACATAGCCCATTAAGCAGGTCACAGAGGGGGTGGAATACTTGAAATGGTGTTAACTCTCAAAGGTAACTGGCATAGGAACAAGTAAATAGGTTTCCATCTTGGGCCAAGGTTCCTGTGCCTTTGTCTATCCTGGGAAACCTATTCCTTTTCTGCCCCTCCCCCACCTTTATATTCAGACAGACATGGAATCTAATATCACACACACACAAAATTTTCTTGAACAATTCCATTCTCTAGAACTGCCTTCCAAATGCTCATCTTCTATAATGGCAAAATACTTTCTCCTTTAGTCCAATCACCTTCTTCTTCCAAATCAACAGATAATTATTTGGAGTTACCGTTGTGGCTCAGGGGTTAAGTACTCATGAGGATTCGGGTTCAATCCCTGGCCTCTCTCAGTGGGTTATGGATCCGGAATTGCCCCCGAGCTATGGTGTAGGTTGCAGTTGCAGCTCAGATCTGGTGTTGCTGTGACTGTGGCATAGGCTGGCAGCTGCAGCTCCTATTGGACCGCTAGGCTGGGAACTTTCCATATGCTCTGGGTGTGGCCCTAAAAAAAGACAAAATATGCATGTATATATATATAATTATGTTAACTTTTTCACGTCATGAGGAATGTATGATTCCATAAACCAGCACCACTCAACAGACTGTTCTGTGACAACAGAAATGTTCTACATCTGTACCTCCCGGGAGGGTAGTCACTGGCCACAAAGGACAGCTGAACTCTTAAAATGTGGCTAGTGATAATAAGGAACAAAAGTTTTACTTTAATTTTTATTTACTTTTAAGCAGCTACATGTGACTAGCAGCTACTGAATCAATGTATAATCAGTGTGGGGAGATAAGACAAGGCCATTTGGGGGGGGGCAAGCATGCAGCATGCAGCATGTACAAGTTCCCAAGCTAGGGGTCAAACTGGAGTTGCAGCTGCCAGCCACAGCCACAGCCCCAGCAACGCAGGATCCGAGCCGCATCTGCAACCTACACAGACTCTTGGGGCAATGCCAGATCCTTAACCCACTAAGCGAGGCCAGGCGTTGAACCCCAGGAATGTCAAGGACAATATGCTGGGCTCTAAATCCACTATGCCACAACAGGAACTCCAACACGGGCTTTTTTTTTCTTTTTTTTTTTTTTTGCCTTTTCTAGGGCCGCACCCGCGGCACGTGGAGGTTCCCAGTCTAGGGGTCTAATCAGAGCTGTAGCCGTCGGCCTACGCCATAACCACAGCAACGTGGGATCCGAGCCGCGTCTGTGACCTATACCACCCGCTGAGCGAGGCCAGGGATCGAACCTGCAACCTCATAGTTCCCAGTCTGATACGTTAACCACTGAGCCACAAAGGGAACTCCACCAGTGCTCTTTCTTAATCTACTTTAGTCAATTCTCATCTTTCTAAACTGTTAAAAGACTTTAAAAAAAAGAAAAGAAAAAAAATGGAAAGTGGAAGAAATTTTTCTCATAGCGAAGATGATATAAATTCCTCAATCAAAAAGTCTGAATTCAGGCGTTCCCATCGTGGCTCAGTGGAAATGAATCTAACTAGCATCCATGAAGACGCAGGTTCAATCCCTGGCCTTGCTCAGTGGATTAAGGATCTGGCGTTGCGTTGCCGTGAGCTGTGATGTAGGTCACAGACATGGCTCAGAACTCATGTTGCTGTGGCTGTGGTGTAGGCCAGCAGCTACAGTTCCAATTTGACTTCTAGCCTGGGAACCTCCATGTGCCACGTGTGGGGCCCTAAAAAGACAAAAAAACAACTCTGAATTCATTCAGGAGTTTCTGGAGAGACAATAAAATATACAGCATGGGTGTGTTAATCAGAAATGATGAGGGGAAATGTGAATTTAGGAGTCTTTTTTTGTGTGTGTCTTTTTGCCTTTTCTAGGGCTGCACCCGTGGCATATGGAGGTTCCCAGGCTAGAGGTCTAATCAGAGCTGTAGCTGCCAGCCACAGCCACAGCTGCAGCAACAACAGATCCAAGCCGTGTCTGGGACCTATACCACAGATCACAGCAACACCGGATCCTTAACCCACTGAGCGAGGCCAGGGATCGAACCCACAACCTCATGGTTCCTAGTTGGATTCATTTCCACTGCACCACAATGGGAACTCCAATTTAAGAGTCTTTACAAAGAACAAGGGCTTAACTCATTAGAAGGAAGGACGGATTTAAGGATTATAAGAACAGAGCAGGAAATGGAGAACAGATCTTCTGGGGAATTCCAGAGTGGGTCAAAGTTAAGTCTTAGTCCACTGGAGCTGCTGTTACAAAATACCATAGACTGGGTGGCTTATAAAAGACAGAAATGTATTTCTCACAGTTCTGGAGGCTGAGACGTCCATGGTCAAGGCACTGGCAGATTCGGTGCCTGATGAGAGCCGGCTTCTTCACAGGCAGCACCTTCCAGCCCCAACCTCACACTGGAAAATGGACCAGGGATCTCTCTGGGCCCCACCTCCTAATACCATCGCTTGAGCGCTAGGATTTCAACATATGAGTCGGGGATGGAGGGACAGGAACATTTAATCTACAGCAAGGAGCTCCGATTAGACCCCTAGTCTGGTTCCCCTATGGAACCTCCATATGCCACAGATGTGACCCTAAAAAGCAAAATCACCATCATCACCATCATCATCATCGTCACCATCACCTACAGCAAGAAGCTAAGAAACCATGCAAACACCCAGAGATCAGGTTAGGGTCCGAGCACGGTACCCACTGTGGAGTTAAATGTCAGGAAGGGAAATCACCATTTCCTGGTGGAGCAGCAAGATGCACGAGTTAGAGGACTGGGCTGAATTCAAAGATCTGTGGAGTGAAAGCTGGAAGGCAGAATCTCATAGCAAAGGAGGTGAGAGAAATAGGCAAAGACAAAGTACGAAAAAGGAGAAGATGTGAGACCTCTAGAAAGAAGAGAAGTAGGTGAACACCAGAGAAAAATCAAGATGTATACAAGATAAACAGAGATCGACGGGGTCAGATCTCAGGGGAAAAATGGGCAGAGTTCCCTTTTAGTGCCTACAAAGGAAAAGCTTTTGCATGGGAAGAAGGATACCTGGAGGCACAGCTGAGATGTCCTCAGACATTCTCACAGCCCTGGGACCTTCTCCTACTGACCAGAGTGGGACTTACCTGACCGCCCACCCTGCTGGGTCTCACCCACTCACCTGGACAGATTCCCCTGGGGACTGCATCTTCTACAGGCCACAGTTCCCCCTCGTTCCCACCTGGAGAACATATCCGGTTGGCTGGCTTGAACTCCTGCTCATGAAAAATGAGAGCAGAGTGAGACCTACACAACTGGGCTGGGATGTTCAGGAAAGGATAACGTTACTTTGAGGGAATAAACAGACTTCACATCTGAAACCTCAGGGCTTTTCTCTCAGGAGACGGGATATTGTACCCTCTCGTCTGGGGCAAGAGAAGGATCTGAGACGCGACCATTTCAGAGGAATGCAGTTAGTCTGAAGAACTAAGCAGCTGAGAAAGGCAAGGACATGGACCGGGGACCCCCTGAGGGAAACAGGGGAGCCGTCCTCACCCACGGCCACCAGCATCATCATCCTGGTACAGGTCCTTTGATTGGGGGCCAGGAGCTGCCACTCCTCCCAAGTGAACGTCATAGCCACATCGTCATATGTCAGGGATTCCTGTCATAACATGGTCACGTTTAATATAAAGTGTTTCCCTTTTATCGGTACAGAAGACAGTAAAGGAAGTTAATCTGCTATTTTCACCATATATGCTGCATTAATACAAGTAATTTTTATCTGTTTTCTAGGGCCGCACCTGCAGCATATGGTGGTTCCCAGGCTAGGAGTCTAATCGGAGCTACAGCTGCCGGCTTATGCCATAGCCACAGCAACGCAGGATCCGAGCCACATCTGTGACCTACACCACAGCTCATCATTAACCCACTGACTGAGGCCAGGGATGGAACCTGCAACCTCATGGTTCCTAGCCGGATTCATTTATGCTGTGCCACGATGGGAACTCCCAATACAAGCGATTTTAAAAAAAACACTTTTTTTGGTCTTTTTCCCTTATCTAAGGCCGCACCTGTGGCATATGGAGGTTCCCAGGCTAGAGGTCTAACAGGAGCTGTAGCCGCCAGCCTTCGCCACAGCCACAGCAACGCAGGATCCGAGCCACGTCTGCAACCTACACCACAGCTCACAGCAATGCCGGATCCTTAACCCACTGAGCAAGGCCAGGGATCGAACCTGCAACCTCATGGTTCCTAGTTGGATTCGTTAACCACTAAGCCACGACGGGAACTCCAAAAAGACACTTTTTAATAGAAGGAAAAAACTATTAGGATATTCTGCAATTATTCATTCAGAATTCCACTTACTCAACAAATTAGAAATTTTTATAACGCATAGCCATTAAATCCTCTTGCTAACAATGAACTATATACCTGTAGCTATTATAATTACATACACAACTGTATATATATGCACTTATTTGCCCAACACTATACACATGTGGGTGATTTCAAGATTAAGAAAACATTACAGGAGTTCCCATTGTGGCGCAGCAGTTAACGAATCCGACTAGAAACCATGTGGTTGCGGTTTCGATCTCTGGACTTGCTCAGTGGGTTAATGATCTGGCGTTGCTCTGAGCTGCGGTGTAGGTGGCAGACGTGGCTCAGATCCCGCATTGCTGTGCTCTGGCATAGGCCAGTGGGCTGCAGCTTTGATTAGACCCCTAGCCTGGGAACTTCCATATGCTGCAGGTGCAGCCCCAAAAAGCCAAAAAGAAAGAAAAAGAAAAAGAAAAAAGAAAAGAGAAAAGAAAGAAAACATTAAATTCATCGAAGGCATTACCATTGTGAATCAACTACACTTCAATTAAAACATAAAAATTTAGGAGTTCCTGCTGTGATGCAACGGGATCCACAGCATCTCTGCAGCTCCAGGGTTCAGGTTCAATCCCCGGCCCCGCACTGTGGGTTAAAGGATCCCATGCTGCTAAGCTGAAGTGTAGGTCGCAACTGCAGCTCAGATATGATCCCCGGCCTGGGAACTCCATATGCCACGAGGCAGCCAAAAATATTGATTAATTAATTAAGGGGGAGCCTTCCCAGACTTAGTGGATCAGAATTCACCATGTGGAGAAAAGAGATGCAGGAATTACAAGAGATGACGTGTTTAATAAACGTGTTTAAATGTAATAAGGAAGAAAGTGTTTTAAAATGGGAGTTCCCGTCATGGCTCAGCGGAAATGAACCTGACTAGCATCCATGAGGATGCACGTTCAACCCCTGGCCTTGCTCAGTGGGTTAAGGATCCAGTATTGCCATGAGCTGTGGTGTAGGTCACAGACGCGGCTCGGATCCTGCGTTGCTGTGGCTGTGCAGCTACAGCTCTGATTCATCACCTAGCCTGGGAACCTCCATATGCCACGGGTGTGGCCCTAGAAAGACAAATTAATAATAAGAAGAAGAAGAAAGGGAAGATTAGGCAGGTCTGAGAAAAAAAAAGTATTTTAGAAAAAAGAAACATGCATGCACATAGCATTCATCCACACACATGTCCAAAGCTTATTTATATGTCTCAAAGGGATAATTAGTGAATTAGACATTACCCAAAAGGCAACACACAGCTACCGCAGTTGGGGACAACACTCCATAAGACCATGATAATTCGCTAGAGGGGCTCAGAACACAGACAGCTCATTACAGTTAAAGGATAGAGATTAACATCAGCCAAGAGAAGAGGCTTGAAGGGTACGGTCCAGGAAAGTGCCAAACATGGAGCTTCCAGCTGTGTTCCCACAATGGAGCCACGAGCAATGTGACTTTCTTGGCATCCTCCAAACTCCCAGGGCCTCTCACCTGCCAGCCTGTATCTCAAAAATCAGGATTTGAGGTTGAAGCCCCAGAACCTTCCTACACGACTCTCTGCAACACCATTAAAGAAAAAACGTGTATAGCTCCAATGAAGTGCTACGAGCACGTGCAAGTTCTCAGAGGCAGCCGGGGTATATTCCTTCAAAAGTCAGCTCTTCTCTTCCCATGAGCATCCAGTGTTCCTCCACTGAGGCACAGCTTCCCCTTCATTCCGCAGCTCTTTGCGTACAAACAAATCTCCCCTCTTAACTGTATGCCTTATGGTTCCCGAGGGACCAACTACTTTTGCAGAACATACATGTGTCTGCGTATATGTATATAGTGTGTGTATGTGTATATATATCCTTAAAGCCGGGCTTAAGACATACTTGAAGGACATGGGAAAGTAATGCTCATTGTCGGTCCCAGCAGCCTGAGCCTCTAAAGCTTCAGCCTCTCAACCAGACACACACGGGCCTCCCTAGATGCTGACCGTATGACCCTATGTTAATCGTCAAACCTGGAAAAGACACAACCATTCACTGATGACCCGACAGCTCCGTCAGATGGCCCGATATAAATGTCCAAACTTGAAGGCCATTCATTGACAAAGACCCCTATTATAGGCTTAACTGTGTTCCCCCCACATCCATTTAAAGTCAAAACCTCTAGGACCTCCGAATATGACTATATTTGGGGACAGGGAGGTAATGAAGTAAAAGTACCTTCAAGGAGGTAATGAAGTAAAAATGAAGTCATTACAGAGGACCCTAGTCCAATATAACTAGTATCCTTTTATGGGGGGCCACGCCCACAGCATATGGAAATTCCCAGACCAGGGATCAAACCTGAGCTGCCCGGAGACAACACCAGATACTTAACTCACTTCACTGCAGCAGGTTAATTTTTAATTAACTAAATTAATTCAATTTTAAAATTAATTTCCATTACTTTTTTAAAAATTCTAGTTGATTTACAATGTTGTGTTAGTTTCAGGTATACAGCAAAGTGGTTCAGATATATACATATATATATGTTTGCTTTTTTAAGGCCACATCTGTGGCACACGGAAGTTTCCAGGCCAGGGGTCGAATCGGAGCTACAGCTGCCAGTCTATACCACAGTCACAGCAACACCAGATCTGAGTGAGCCATGTCTGTGACCTACACCGCAGCTCATGGCAACGCCAGATCCTTAAGCCACTGAGAGAGGCCAGGGATAGAACCCGCATCCTCATGGATCCTAGTTGGGTTCGTTGACTGCTGAGCTATGAAGGGAACTCCTCAGATATATTCTTTTTCAGATTCTTTTCCCTCATAGATTATTACCAAACATTGAGTATAGTTCCCTGTGCCATACAGTAGGTCCATGATGGTTTTATACTTTCTGTATAGTGGTGTGTGTGCGTTAATCCCAAACTCCTAACCCCACCCCCTGCCTTTAATAATCTTATTTACCTGGGATGCCAATCTCTGAAAGCTGAGTTCAGCACCTGATCCTCAGACAGCCCACTGGGGAACCCAGACTGACGATTTTGGTGGCCAAGAGTCTATGACTGCCATGATGACATGTGCAATTCACAAAGGGCGGAGAGGACCTGCAGTCCGAGTTGAAGACTCCATTTCTGATACTTTGCTGCAGAGAATCTGTCCTGAATCCTTCCTTAGAGGCCAGTACTTTGCATGTTTTGCTCACCAGGGTATACTGCATCTAACAGTGCCTGGCACAGTGAGATGCTCAAAAATTTTTTTGTTGTAGTGAGTTACACACCCAGAGTTTGGAATTCAATTGAGACAGCCACTTCATGGTAATAAATTTCCACCTTTTTCTTTATAGGCCGGACTCACTGTTTTTAAGCTGGATATACCTTTATTGGACCAAGGGAAGGAATCTGCGGTATAGAAGGACAGGGCCCCATTTGCAGGAGAATTTGAAGGAATGATGAGGCTAAATCACGTCTCAGTTTATCAAGTTACAGAAAGGCTTAGATCTTGGAAGTGGTGGCAACTCTAAAAGTTGACAGGCCTGTGGACAAAGGTAAAGGTTCTTGCGTGACATCCAGAGAGCTCACCATTCACATTTTTGAAGTTATTTTCTTCCATTACCCAGGCTTATTCCATGAATCCTATTCCTTCTCTGATCTGCCCCTTTGATATTCTGACAGGAGCCTCTATTCAGGCTTTGTGTGTGTGTGCTTGTCTTTTTAGGGCCGCACCCAGGGGCACACGGAGGTTGCCAGGCTAGAGGGCGATTCGGAGCTGTAGCCAGCGGCCTACACCATAGTCACAGCAACGCCAGATACGAGCCATGTCTGTGACCTACTCCACAGCTCATGGCAACACTGAATCCTTAACCCACTGAGCAAGGCCAGGGATTGATCCTGCGTCCTCATGGATACTAATGAGATGGGTTTCCACTGAGCCACGACAGGAACTCCTATTCAGGCTTTTTAAAAAATAAATGTTTCTTGAAATAATACAGATCCTCAGAATCGCTTTCCAGTAGCTCCTCTCCTTTAGTGACAAAAATAATGTTGACTGGTTAATCCACTAGTAGCACATTGACCTTCATTCACTTTTTTTTGGGGGGGGGGTTCTTTTTAGGGCTGCACCCGTGGCATACAGAGGTTCCCAGGCTAGGAGTCGAATTGGAGCTGTAGCTGCCGGCCTACACCACAGCCACAGCAATGTGGGATACAAGCAGGGTCTGCGACCTACATGACAGCTCATGGCTCCTAATCAAATTCGTTTGCACTGTGCCACGACGGGAAATCCGATGTCAACATTTTAAAAAAGTACTGATACTCTCTTTTCTGTAAGTTAACTGAATCCTTTCCCCATCTTCCTCCAATATGTCCCTTCAAGTGAAAATTATCAGGATACATTGTTCCTTATGCTACATGTCCTATTCAACTAATGCAGGTGTACAAATCCTTTGATTATCTTTGCTGGAGGGTAAAATTGCTATAGGCACGAAATCTAGCTTTAAAAAAAATTGCCAGGAGTTCCCTGGTAGCCAGCAGTTGAGGACTTGGCATTGTCACTGCTGTGGCTCAGGTTCAGTCACGGCCCAGGAAATTCGGCATGTGACAGGCACGGCCAAATATATATATATATATATTGCCAGCTCTGCAGTGGCAAGGACTTTCTGTTGAGTTCATCACTGTCATCATTTATAGGTCCTAGAATAGAGCCCGGTCAAGGAATAGTTGGTAAAGATTTTCTGAGTGGAGTGTGTACAGGATGGGAACTATCTTCCTGGGCGGGAGCTTGGCTGATAGGTTATTCATGAATTCTGAGCTTTGTTCCTCCATGTGAGAATTATGAAGTTAACCAAACTTGCTAAGTTACATTAGTAAGTTAAACGGGACAGAGGGTACCACTGATAACCTGGCCGCATTTACTGACTTCAAAGGTCCATCGGTTTCCCTCCTGTGTGAATTCCCTGTTACCTACTACAGTCTTACTTCTGGGGAAGGACTTTTCCACGGTCATTAAATTTCTAGCAATTATGACCTTACTATAGGAATGTAACCAATTCCTAGGCCCTGACAGGGTCTATCTTTCCGCGAAAGGCTTTCTCAGTCTGTGTTCAGACTCTTTGTCCCAGAATACACTCGCCAGCCAGAGAATGAGCTAGAAGGTTTTATTGAAGGGTTTTCTACCTTGACCGTATCACAGTTTATGCCAGCGTGGTGTCTGTGACATAAAGTATGACGTAACTGATCACTGAAGGTACCACCACATTCACCGTGTTCATTGGGTTTCTCTTCTGTGCAACTTCTATTACCTGCTGATGGTCGGTGCACATCTAGCACCTGGCTGTCCCACCGCAGCTCCGTTCCTGTCTGCTAGGAACCCACTGAAGTGTAACGGGGTCTGAGCTGCCACAGAGGGCGTGTGCACAGTCACCACACTGACGGAGTTTTTTTCCTGTATGGCATCACGTGACTGTGATGAGCTGGGGCTTTTTGAGAGAGGATTTTCCAGCTTGACCGAACCACCACGTTTCTCTCGTGCGTGCAGCATCCCCTTGTGATACACAAGGCATGACAAGTGGGAGAAGGCTTTCCCACAGTCAGTGCATCCATAGGGTCTCTCCCCGGTATGAGTTCTCCGATGCCTATTGAGGCACGACTTATCCCGAAAAGCCTTCCCACAGTCGCTGCACGTGTAGGGTTTCTCTCCCGTATGAATCCTCTGATGGTTAATGAGACCGGACTTATGTGAACAGGATTTTCCACACTCGGTACACACAAAGGGAGTCTTTCCAGTGTGAAATCTCTGATGGGAGATGAGGCATGTTTTCTGGCTAAAGCCTTTCCCACATTCGGTGCATATGTAGGGTTTCTCTCCAGTGTGAGTTCGTTGATGTATAAGGAGGTTGCCCTTCTGGATGAAGCCTTTCCCACATTCGCTGCACACATAGGGTTTCTCTCCAGTGTGGGTTCGCTGATGTACAACGAGATTGCCCTTCTGGATGAAGCCTTTCCCACAATCACTGCATATATACGATTTCTCGCCTGTATGGGTTTTCTGGTGTGCATTGAGCTGTGATTTCCAGCGGAAGGCTTTGTCACATTCAGTGCATTCATATGGCTTTTCTCCTGTATGAGTTCTCTGATGTTCAATGAGCCTGGACTTCCTGGAGAATGCTTTGTCACACAGACTGCATCCATGAGGCTTTTCTCCCGTGTGAACTCTCTGATGATTAATGAGCCGAGACTTCTTGATGAAGCCTTTTCCACATACGTCACATACGTAGGGTT
This sequence comes from Catagonus wagneri, assembly GCA_004024745.2. Classification (NCBI taxonomy): domain Eukaryota; kingdom Metazoa; phylum Chordata; class Mammalia; order Artiodactyla; family Tayassuidae; genus Catagonus; species Catagonus wagneri. The sequence goes on along the minus strand of PVHT021183540.1, from coordinate 1,225,447 downwards.
TCTCTCCTGTGTGAGTTTTCTGATGAATAAGTAGCCGTGATTTCTTGGGAAAGGCTTTGTCACATTCAGTGCACGCATACCGTTTCTCTCCTATGTGGGTCTTCTGATGTTCAGTGAGCCTGGACTTTCGAGAGAAGGCTTTCCCACATATACTGCACCCATGAGGTCTCTCTCCTGTGTGAACTCTCTGATGATCGACGAGGCGGGACTTCTTGATGAAGGCTTTCCCACATTCAGTGCATACATGAGGTTTATTAATCTTTTGAGTTCCTAGAGGCTTAATGAATTGTGAATTTGAGTTCACAGAACATCCATGCTCAGGAAATTTATTTTCTGGATGAAACTGTTCCTGCTTTGCATGGAGGAAGGATTTCACATTTCCATTAATCTCAACAGGATTCTTTCCTTTATAACTTCTGTTCTGACTTCTTAAACTTAATTTCAGTGTTTTCCCACATAAGTCAAATATATTATGATTTTGCTTTAATGGAAAGTTTCTTTTGTTCTGATGAACAATGTTTCCAAGGGCATTATGTTCGTGACATCGTGCTATTCTCTTTGGACATCTTTGATTTTGCAAGTCCTCCTGCAGATGACAGTTATTTTTTCTCATTTCTAGGAAGGAAGAGAAGAAAGAATCTTGCCATGAGATGGATATAGAATGAAACTAATTAACAAATGCCTGTGTGTAGGCTGACTCTGTGGGGAGAAATCTTCCTGATATATTTTCTAAACCCTAAGGAAACTATAAGTCAGGGGCTGGAGGGAACTGGCTCAGTGAGTCATGCATTAACTGAGAGGACAAGGTGTCGACTTTGGAAAACCAACCAGGTCAGCTCAAGGCAGAAAACTGCCTGAGCAGCACCCATTACTCCTCAAAATGCTACATAGATAGCTAACGCCATAGGCTTATCGACATCTTTTAGATGTAGGATGTTAAAGGTCAGAGTTAAAATAAATGTGAATAGAGGCAAAGGGTCTTGGGGTTTCTATTTTCTCACTTTATTTGCATTTCTGAGAGCACAATAAAGGCAATGAGGCATCAGCATTCTGGGCTCCTAACCCATGAGGTCTTGAGTTTCCTGGTCCCATCTTTAAGCTTTATTCTTGTCTTTATGTCTTTCTTTGTCGCTGTTTAACATTTCTTAAGCTTTGCATGCCTGTCCTTCACCCCCTGCTCACTGAGCTGGTCTCAGCATGACTCTTTTTGGACAACACTGACCTCAGTTTGCCCATGAAGTTCAAATAGAAAAGGGGACAGTCCCATACTATTGGTGGGAATGTAAATGTTCAGCCACTATGGAAAACAGAATGGAGGTTCCTCAGGAAACTAGGAAACATGACCCAGCTAACCCACCACTTGGCATATATCTGGCCAAAACTATAATTCAAAAAGATATATGAACTCCTGGAGTTCTCGCTGTGGCTTAGTGGGTTAAGAACCCAACTAGTATCCATGAGGATGCAGGTTCGATCCCTGGCCTGGCTCAGTGGCTTAATGGATCTAGCATTACCACGAGCTGCAGTATAGGTCGCAGATTCAGCTCAGAACTGGGTTGCAGCGGCTGTAGTGTAGGCTGGCAGCTGCAGCTTCTATTTGACTCCTAGCCTGGGAACTTCCAACTGCTGCAGGTGGAGCCCTAAAAAGAAAAAAAAATACATACATTCCTATGTTCATAGCAGCACTAATCGCAATAGCCAAGGCATGAAACAGCCTACATGTCCATCGACAGATGAACAGATAAAGAAGATGTGGTAAATGTATACAACGTAATACAACCTACCCATAAAAAAGAGTGAAATAATGCAATTTGCAGCAACACAGATTCTCATACTAAGTGAAGTAAGTCAGAAAAAGAAGGATAAATAGCATATATCACTTATATGTAGAATCTAAAATATGGCACAAGTGAATCTATTCACAAAACAGAAACAGACTTTTGGACATAGAGAACAGGCTTGTGGTTGCCAAGGGGGACAGGAAGAGAAAGGGGTGGAATGGGGAGTTTGGGGTTAGCAGATGTAAGCTATTACATTTAGAATGGATAAGCAATGAGGTCCTGCTGTATAGCACAGGGAACTATATCCAGTCTCTTGGGATAGACCATGATGGAAGATAATATAAAAAAGGGAGTGTACATATATGTATGACTGGGTCAATTTGCTGTACAGCAGAAATTGGCAGGAGTTCCCGTCGTGGCTCAGTGGTTAACGAATCCGACTAGGAACCATGAGGTTGTGGGTTCGATCCCTGGCCTTGCTCAGTGGGTAAGGATCCGGCGTTGCCGTGAGCTGTGGTGTAGGTTGCAGACACAGCTGTGGTGAAGGCCGGCGGATACAGCTCCGATTAGACCCCTAGCCCGGGAACCTCCATATGCCGTGAGTGTGGCCCAAGATAAGGCAAAAAGACAAAAAAGAAATTGGCAGAACACTGCAAATCAACTATAACTAACAAAAAGGTTTTTTGTTAAAAAAAGAAAAATTTTTTCTTTTTGTTGTTGTAGTTCATTCATACTGTCAGTGCCAGTGTATAATAGCTTAACCAAACATTTCTAGTAATCAAAAAATATTTAAAGCAATGGACAAAGAAAAGATTCTCAGACATGGAAAACACTGGGGAGATGCTTTTAAACATAGTTGACCCTGGAGTTCCTGCTGTGATGCAGTGACTTAGGAAGTGGTTTTAGGCATTCCTGTTGTGACTTAGCAGTAATGAACCTCACTAGTATCCATGAGGATGCGGGTTCGATCTCTGGCCTCAGGCAATGGGTTGGGGATCTGGCATTGCCGTGAGTTCTGATGTAGGTCACAGACTCAGCTGGGATCCCGAGTTGCTGTGGTTGTGGTGTAGACTGGCAGCAGCCACAGCTCTGATTTGACCCCCAGCCTGGGAACTTCCATATGCTGTAGGTGTGGCCTTAAAAAGAAAAAAAAGGGGGGGGGAGTAGCTTGGGTCACTGTGGAGGTGCTAGTTTGATCCTCAGCCCCGTACATTGGGTTAAAAAGAATTTGGCATTGCCATAGCTGCGATGTAGGTGTGTGGTCATAAAAATAAAAAATTAAAAAAAAAAAGGGAGGTTCACTTGTGGCACAGTGGGTTAATGATCTGGCATGGGTCACTGCTACGGCACAGGTTTGATCCCTGGTAAGGGAACTTTCACACACTATGGATGCAGTCAAAAAAAACCCCAAACAGAGTTCCTGTTGTGGTGCAGAGGAAACGAATCTGACTAGAAACCATGAGGTTGTAGGTTCGATCCCTGGCCTTGCTCAGTGGGTTAAGGATCCGGCATTGCCATGAGCTGTGGTGTAGGTCACAGATGTGGCTCAGATCTGGCGTTGCTGTGGCTGTGGTGTAGGCCGGCGGCTACAGCTCTGATTCAACGCCTAGCCTGGGAACCTCCATATGCCGTAGGTGTGGCCCTAGAAAAAGGCACAAAAATAAATAAATAAATAAACATAGCTGATTTAGAGTTTAGGAAAAAGAAAGCAAACTGCGTAAGTAAGGTGACACCATATCTTGGAAGTCACTGACAGATCAGAAATTTCTATTTTATATGACTGGTAATATGATTACTTAGGACCTAATGTCATTAGCCCATCATAAAGTTTTGTTTTTAATTTTTAAAATTTTATGGTGGCATCCACGGCATATGGAAGTTCCCAGGCCAGGGACTGAATCAGAGCCACAGCTGTGACCTACACTGAAACTGTGGCAATGCTGGATCCTTTAACCCACTGAGCTGGGCCAGGGATTGAGCCTGCACCTCCACGACAACCCAAGCCACTTCAGTCAGATTCTTAACCCACTGTGCCACAATTGTGGAACTCCAAGAAAAGGAAACTTTTAAGGGAATGAATCCAGGAATATCGTTTTAAGATAAGGTAAAGTACTGATCAGAATGAACAGTTATACAAGAAAATTAAAGCAAAGCAGGCATGTGATTCAATGATGTGGTTTGGGCTGGGAACAGCAAATGAAAAATTTTTTTTTTGTCTTTCTAGGGCTGCACCTGTGGCATATGGAGGTTCCCAGGCTAGGGGTCCAATTAGAGCTGTAGCCACTGGCCTACACCACAGCCACAGCAATGCCAGATCTGAGCCGCATCTGCGACCTATGCCACAACTCACAGCAACACCAGAGCCTTAACTCACTGACTCTGGTCAGGGATTGAACCTGCATCCTCATGGATGCTAGTCAGATTTGTTTCCACTGAGCCATGACGGGAACTCTGAAAATGTTTAAAAAAATAACTGGTGGCCTAATGGTTAAGGATTTGGCAGTGTCACTGCTGTGGCTTGGTTTTGATCCCTGGCCCGGGACCTTCTGCATGCCACAGGTGCAACCAAAAAAAAAAAAAAAGAAAAAGAAAAAACAGGAACAGCAAAGAGTTTAAATAAGGAAGCTGAAGAGGGAGGGAAGCATTTCGGAAAAAACTTATTTCACCTGCTCCTGGTTTCCAGCACGGTGCTCCTAAAACCCTTGTAGTTTCCTAGGTGATAAGAGCACATGGAGCATCTTTTGTTCTAATATTCGCTCTTTGACCCCGGTTCCTGATAGAGTCCCTACATCCTTTGGCATTCCTTAGGTGATAGCAGTGTCTTTTGTTCAATGTGTCCTCATGGATGCTAGTCAGATTTGTTTTCACTTAGCCATGACGTGAACTCTGAAAATGTTTAAAAAATAACAAGAGTTCCCTGGTGGCTCAGATCCTGTGTTGCTGTGGCTATGGAGTAGGTCAGCAGCTGCAGTTCTGATTTGACCTCTAGCCTGGGAACTTCCATATGCCACAGATGGGGCCCTAGAAAGAAAAAAGAAATTACAGAAATATAGGGTTCATACTCTAATAAAAATAACATTTTTAAAATCTAAAAAAAAATCAAATTTCAGGGAGGGGGTGAGATGGACTGGGAATCTGGGGTTAACAGATGCAAACTATTGCCTTTGGAGTGGATAAGCAATGACAGCCTGCTGTAGAGCACTGGGAACTGTATCTAGTCACTTGTGATGGAGCATGATGGAGGATAATTCGAGAAAAAAGAATGTTTCTATGCATGTGTGACTAAGTTACTTTGCTGTACAGTAGAAAGTTGACAGAACACTGTGAACCAGCTAAAAGGGAAAAAATAAAAATCATTTGAAAAATTAAAAAAAATGAAAATAAAAATTCAAAAAATAATACGGGGTTCAGAGAGCTTCCAGGTTGGTGAACATGTGAAGATTTGGGGAGAACGGCACACAGAGAACTTGACACCCCCTTTCCCCACACTTCGTCCTAAGCCTCTCTTCCACCTGGCTGTTCTTGAGTTATTTCCTCTTATAACAAGTGATTGTTCAGGAGTCCCCATCATGGCTCAGCAGTAATGAACCTGACTAGTACCCATGAGGACTCGGGTTCAATCCCTGGCCTTGTCAGTGGGTTAAGGATCCGGCGTTACCGTGAGCTGTGGTGTAGGTCACAGACGCAGCTCAGATCCCGCGTTGCTGTGGCTGTGGTGTAGGGCAGCAGCTGCAGCTCCGATTTGACCCCTAGACTGGGAACCTCCATATGCTGCATATGTGCCCCCCCCCCAAAAAAAGGAATGTTCTAGTAAGCAAAATGTTTCTCCGAGTTCTGTGAGCCACTCTCAAAAGTTAATCTAGCCTTAGGAGGGAGCCTGGGGAAGCTCCAGTCTACAGCCAGTCAGTTAGCAGCACACATGACAACCTAGATTTGTGTCTGGCCTCTGAAGGGGAGGTGGGGACAGTCCTGAGTGACTGAGTCCTTAACCTGGGGAGTCTGAGGCTTTCTCCAGGCATCAGAGAAAGTGTCAGAATTGCCTTGAATTTTAAAATATTCAGCTGGTGTGGCAAAGAACTGCTTATTATGGGGGGGGGACCCCCACACATACCTGGTGTCTGAAGTGTTATGAATGTGTTGGTGGTCGGAGGGGAAAAGGGAAACACAAGAGGAAGGACAAGACTTTTCCAGCGCAGCCAGGATATATGATGAAAAAACAGCAAGTACCCGAGACTACTTTGTTCCCTGCCCCCAATTTATATATCAAAATCCTGACCCCTAATCAAAGATGGTGTGAATGCTAAAAATGCAAATCAGTATTATCCAAGGGGGCACGAAGGTGCAGTAGCCAGAAGACAATGCTAAACTCAAACCTCTTTTTTTTGGTGTTGCTTTTTAGGGCCGCACCCGCGGCATATGGAGGCTGCCAGGCTAGGCGTCCAATTGGAGCTATAGCTGTCAGTCTGCGCCACAGCCACAGTAACGCAGGATCTGAGCCACGTCTGCAACCTACACCACAGCTCATGGCAACGCCGGATCCTTAACTCACTGAGCGAGGCCAGGGATCGAAGCCGCAACCTCAGTTACTAGTCGGATTCATTTCTGCAGAACCACGACGGGAACTTCTCAAACCTCTCTCTTTAGAGAGTGGCATGGAAGGCGGAATTTCACAGCAAGAAAAGCAGAAGGAACAGGGAGTGATACAGTGCTGGGGGAGGAAGGACAGGAAGGTTGGAGAATTCTTTTTTTTTTTTTCCTGGCTTTCTGCCTTGATCTAGAGCCACACCTGCGGCATATGGAGGTTCCCAGGCTAGGGGTCTCACAGGAGCTGTAGCTGCCGGCCTTCGCCACAGCCACAGCAACGTGGGATCCGAGCCACGTCTGCGACCTACACCACAGCTCACGGCAACGCCAGATCCTTAACCCACTGAGCAAGGCCAGGGATCGAACCCGCAACCTCATGGTTCTTAGTCAGATTCGTTAACCACTGAGCCACGAAGGGAACTCCAAGGTTGGAGAATTCTAATAAGAAACCTAGAAAGGAAAAAAATAAAAAATAAAAAGCAGTCCTCCTGTGGCGTAACGGCATTGGTGGCATCTAGGGAGCACTGGGACTCAGGTTCGGTCCCTGGCCTGGCACGGTAGGTTAGGATCTGGCGTTGCCGTAGCTCGGATCTGATCCCAGTTCTAGGAACTCCACATGACACGGGGACAGTCAAGAAAGAAAAAAAAAAAAATCAAAACCTAGGGGAAACAGGGATCAAATCCAAGAAGAGCTACGTCCTTCTGTACCCCTAAAGGACAAAGAGTTCCTCTGTGAGAGACTCGTGGAGGCTGCTTCCATGTCCCTAGACACTCATGGCTGAGGCATCTCTGAACGACTAGAATATGAGTTCCTTGGGCGCTCCCTGTGCTGGTCTTCTCTTACTCACCGGGATAGATTCGACCAAGGATTTCATCTTCTGGCCACAGCTGTCCTCGTTCCAGCCTGGAGAGCACGTCCGGCTTAAGGGCTTGATACCCTGTTCGGAAGAAATGACAGAAAGGAAGAGCTCTCTCTTTTTTTTTTTTTTGTCTTTTTGCCTTTTTAGGGCCACACCTGCGGCATATGGAGGTTCCCAGACTAGGGGTCGAATCAGAGCTGTAGCCACCAGCCTACGCCACAGCCACAGCAACACGCGATCTGAGCCGCATCTGTGATCCACACCACATCTCACATCTCCTTAATCCATTGAGCGAGGCCAGGGATCGAATCCGCAAGCTCATGGTTCCTAGTCGGATTCGTTAACCACTGACAAGAACTCTGGGATGGGCTCTTGAACTGGGCTGTGGTCTGCCGATGTGGAAGAATGTTCTGTTTTACGAACCATGTGATTTGCAGCTCAGCCAAGGAAAGGCACACCTCTCAGGAAAGGACATCAGACACTAGCGTCTGGGACCAGAGGAGGAAATGACACTCATCTGTCTCTTCAGAGCATCACACACTCCAGAAATGACAGAAGCTGAGACGGGAAGGGCCGTGGACTGGGGACCCCCCACCACCACCCCGCCTGAGGGACACAGGGGAGCCGTCCTCACCCACGGCCACCAGGTTACTGTAGGTCTCCAGCATCACATCCCGGTACAGGTCCTTCTGATCGGGGGCCAGGAGCTGCCACTCCTCCCACGTGAAGTCCACGGCCACATCCTCCAGTGTCAGCGATCCCTGTAACAACACAGCCCTTTTTAATCAAGTGTTTCTCTGGGTATTGAAACAGAAAGCAAGACAAGGAAGGTGTTCAGCAATTTTTCACCATTTAGGCCACAACTTTACACAGACGTGTTTTGAGTTTTTGATTAGTTATTTACTTATATCTTTGCTTTTTAGGGCTGCACAGACTAGAGGTCCAATCAGAGTCACAGCTCCTGGCCTACGCCACAGCCATAGCAACACAGAATCTGAGTTGTGTTTGTGACCTACGCCACAGCTTATGACATAGCCAGATTTCCGACCCACTGAGGGAGGCCAGGGATCGAACCCACTTCTTCATGGATACTAGTCGGATTCGTTCCCACTGCACCACAATGGAACCCCCCCCTTTTTTTTTAACTGCATTGTCAGAGGCAAAATCTACCATGTTCAAACCTAGGTCTATCAAAATATTCAAACCTAGGTCTAGCAAAATATTCTATAATTTTGTAGTCAACCACCATTCGACAAATCAGAAGCTTCTGCAATAAGCAGTCATTAAATTCTCTTGCTAAAGTGACAACATTTGCAAGATAGAGTTGAAACATTTGCCATACATCCAGATTTATATATATATTTTTGAAGGAAGTACATATTTGCCAAGCATTAAATATATTCCAGTGACATCAGGATGAATAAAATATAATCCCACATTCATCATGATCATAATCAAGTGTGTAGAAGCTCCAGACACTATAATTACAAGACAGTACATATCAAATAAGTATATTTTAGGGAGTTCCTGCTGCGATGCAGTGAGTTAAGAATCCAACCATATCGGCTTGGGTCTCTGTAGAGGTGCGGGTTCGATCCTTGGCATGGCGCAGTGGGTTAAAGGACCCAGTGTTCCCGCATCCTGGATTCAACCCCTGGCCTGGGAACTTCCATGTGTCGTGTGTGCGGCCATAAAAATAAAATAAGTATGTTTTATGTTAGAAGGAATAAAGACATCAGTCGACAACAGGTCCAAAGAACCACAGACTATTAAAGAACATCATGCAAACTAGGAAAAAAAACAGCATCTGTAGAAAAACACAAAAATACATGTATACATACCTTTATTATTATTATTCTTTGCTTTTTTTTAGGGCTGTACCCACAGCATGTGGAGGTTCCCAGGCTAGGTATCCAATCGGAGCTGCAGCCACCGGCCTATACCACAGCACAGCAACACAGGATCCAAGCCACGTCTGCAACCTACACCACAGCTCATAGCAACACCAGATCCTCAACCCACTGAGCAAGGCCAAAGATGGATCCTGCAATCTCATGGACCCTAGTCAGGCTCCTTAACCACTGAGCCATGAAGGGAACTCCCAGACCTATAGCATTTATATTTATGTTACCAGTTATATTTATATTATTTATTATTTATGTCAAATAATATATAATAAATATATTATTTATATTTATTCACAGCACAGGAGATACACTGGAGAGAAAATGAACTGGAAGGTACCACTAAAAAAATTACTCAAAACACAGCCCAATACAAAAGGACAAAAAAAAAAAAAAAACACAGCCCAAGGACCAAATGATGCAATATATAAAAGACAGAATAATAAATACAGGGGACAGAGTGAGGTCTAACATTCCCCAATTGTGTTTACGAAAGAGTAAATAGAGAAATAGAAATGCACCATCAAAAGACCGAAGACTTGAGTGGGACGCATCCACAAACATCTGTACAGGCACAAGTGTACCCACAGCACAGTGACCGAAAGTACACACCTGCCCATGTATTAAGGGGATCAGGAAAGAAAGAAGCCTATGAAGAGGAATCTTACCTTTTTTTCTTTTTACAGCCGCACCTGCAGCATACGGAAGTTCCTGGCCTGGGGGCTGAACTGGAGCTACAGCTGCCAGCCTACACCACAGCCACAGCAACACCAGATCCGGTGCGACCTCTGCCACAGCTTGTAGCAAAGCAGGATCCTTAATCCACTGAATGAGGCCTGGGAGCGAACCTGTGTCCTCATGGGTACTAGCCAGATTCGTTTCCACTGAGCCATGACGGGAACTCCCCATCTTTTACTTTTTTAATTGAAGTACAGTTGACTTACAATGCTGTGTTAATTTCTGATGTACAGCAAAGCGATTCAGTTACACACATATATATATATCTATATATATCTATATATAGATATATATATATACACACACACATACACACACTTTTTTATATTCTGTAATTACTGGAGTTTTAAAAACGTATCCATATACATTCATATTATTACATTTTTTTAAAGGTAATAAAAGATGAGCTGGGGAGTTCCCTGGTGGCTCAGCAGGTTAAGGATCAAGCATTGTCACTGCTGTGGCAGGGGTTTGATCCTGGTCCAGGAAGTCCTGCATGCTGAGGGTGCAGCCAGGAAAAAAAAAAAAAAAAAGGTGAGGCAGTAGGGCTAGGCTTTCAACACAATGAGGGAGCATGGACTATCTTAAATATCAGGACATTCTTTTTTTGTTTTTTTCATTTGAAGTACACTTGATTTACAATGTAAATCAAGTGTGTATCTCTTAATCCCAGACTCCTAACTTATGGCCCCCCTGCCCTTCCCCCTTTGCTAACCATAAATTTTGTTTTCCATGTTAGCAGGAAGCTCTAAAGCAAAACCTCTGGGATCCTACCAACATTACCAGACAATGGCAGTCACCTCCCTCCTGCCAAATCAAGCTGTACACAAACACATAGTGCAGCTACCTGTTCACACAGGACCCTGGAAAGTCGTGCCATCCTTCCATTTTCCTGTGTCACTTAGATTTTATTCCAAATTAACGCTGAGCCACAAGGCTGGATCCACAGGTCACCTTGCTATAGTCCCAGGAAGAACTGTGCCCGCTGGGTTCTCTTGGTCTCTGCCCACAGGGGTCTCTGAGGAACCTGGCTTTTGCATTTTTGTGAGAAGGCTGGAGTGAAGGGCACCATCTACCATACCACCTCTAGGAAGGACCATTTTAAAAAGTCCTGGGACCTGAGTGCCACGAAATAGCTGGTGGCATCCTCTGAAGAACTGGGGTGCTTTCTCCCCAGAGTCGGCACACATCCTGTGATCAGGATCCTCTGGCTTGGAGTTCCCGTTGTGGCTCAGCAGGAAGGAACCTGACTAGCATCCATGACGATGCAGGTTTGATCCCTGGCCTTGCTCAGTGGGTTAAGGATCCGGCGTTGCTGTGAGCTGTGGTGTAGGTCACAGATGTGGTTCAGATCCTTCATTGCTGTGGCTGTGGTGTAGGCTGGCAGCTACAGCTCCAATTGGACCCCTAGCCTAGGAACCTACACACACCATGGGTGTAGCGCCTAAAAAAATATTAAAAAAAAAAAAAAGGCTCCCTTGTCAGAGATACTAGACAGAAGGTGAGAGCGAAAATAACACAGACACACATGATATTCCAATGTTAGTTATATAGCAGAGATCCCACGAGCAATACATTCTGGTTCTACTTTGCCTTGATGTTGAAATTAGATCTACATTTATTTCTGCACAAGTCCTACTTTACCAATTTGTTATTCTGTATTTAATTCCACTGCTTTTTTTTTTTCCTTTTCAGGGCCACGCAATGGCATATGGAGGTTCCCAGGCTAGGGGTCGAATTGGAGCTACAGCTGCCGGCCTACACCACAGCCACAGCAATTCAGGATCCAAGCCACATCTATGACCTAAACCACAGCTCACAGCAAGGCCGGATCCCTGACCCACTGAGCGAGGCCAGGGACTGAACCCACGTCTTCATGGATACTAGTTGGGTTCATTTCCATTGCACCACAACGGGAACTCCCTCCCTCGCTTTTTAAAGTCCCCCAGAAATCAATCAGAGAACGAAGGAAAGAATAAGACAAACCAAAAGTCACCTGGTCCTTGATCATTTTCTTCTGTTAGTAGGAAATGGCCAAAGACTACCACGTCTCCAGAGTCTCTTCTTGAGCTGCCCTAAACTTGGTCCCACAAATGATGACAGCCAAGTCCTGCAACTTTCTCACGCCAGTTAATATATCTTGTTCTGGGAGCCGGGACCTATGGGCTGAAAAGTAAATGCACTTTGAGTGTTCATGTCCTTAGGGCCCAGATGCTGTCACTGTCACTGTCACTCCCCTGATTTCTAGGCCGGGTATCCTTTTATTTGAGGTCCCAGAGACTATTACATTCTGGTGCAATAAAATAGAAGACGGTGAACGTGTGGATAGCATTTCTTCTTTCTGTGAGGGGGGAATGGGGTGACTGTGAAAGGGGAGACGGGGAAGGAGAACCAGCACTCGGGATGTCCCCACAGCAGGAGGGTTATCACTGACCAGCTTTGACAAAGAGAACACATAAAAGGTGAGGACGTGGACAGCTGTTCCTTTAAGATCATGTGTGCCCATATATCCGTTCTAAAGTCTTTGAGCCATCTTCAACATTCATCATTATATGAGGAGTTCCCTTCGTGGCTTAGCAGTTAACGGACCCAATTAGGATCCATGGGGATGCAGGTTTGATCCCTGGCCTCGCTCAGTGGGTTAAGGATCTGGCGTTGCCGTGAGCTGTGGTGTAGGTCACAGATGCGGATCGGAACTGGCGTTGCTGTGGCTGTGGCGTAGGCTGACGGCTGTAGCTCCAATTCGACCCCTAGCTTGGGAACCTCCAGATGCCATAAGTGTGGCCCTTAAAAAAAAAAAAGAAAGACTCCAACTAGGATCCATGAGTATGTAGGTTCAATCCCTGGCCTCGCTCAGTGGGTTAAAGGATGCAGCACTGCCGGAAGCTGAGGTCGCAGATGTGGCTTGGATCTGCTGTTGCCATGGCTGTGGCGTAGGCTGGCAGCTGCAGCTCCAATTCGACCCCTAACTTGGGAACATCCATAGGCACCAAGTGTAGCCCTAAAAGAAGAAAAAAAAATCAACTAAGGGTCATCAGTATCAGATAAAAGGAAGCAAATTATGTTTCCCAATAAGATTAAGCAGAGTTTCAAAGATTCTAGTGAATATACATCAAAAATGAGTTTTTAGTCAGATGGCTAATACAGAATATATATCAAAAAATTGTTAGCATTCTGGAATTCCCATTGTGGCGCAGCAGAAACAAATCTGACTAGTATCCATGAGGACTCAGGTTCGATCCCTGGCCTCGCTCAGTGGCTTGGGAACTAGCGTTACCATGAGCTGTAGGTAGGTCATGTGGTGTAGGTCACAAACACAGCTCAGATCCCGAGTTGCTGTGGCTGTGGTGTAGGCTGGCAGCTACAGCTCTGATTTGACCCCTAGCCTGGGAACCTCCATATGCTTCAGGTGCGGCTCTAAAAAACCAAAAAAAAAGAGAAAAAATTGATAGCATTCCAAACACACACTTTTTTTTTTTTTTAATGACCACACCCATGGCATACGGGGGTTCTCAGGCAAAGGACTGAATCCAAGCTGCAGCTGCAACCTACGCCACAACTGGGGTAATGCCACATTGCACCAGGCCAGGGAGCGAACCCAGGTCTCTGCAGTGACCTGAGCCACTGCAGTGGGATTCTTAACTCACTGCTCCACAGCGGGAACTCCCAAAGCACACACTTCTTACAGCAGTGTAACATGACTGGATATTCGGGAGGGAATAGTGTAACACACTATACTGAATACTTTCAACAGAGATTAGCAAAACCAAAAAATCTACTAGGAATTTTTGCAAAGGCACACACATGCAAAGTTGATGTAAAAGTATCTTTTACATCTATTAATAGAGGATTCATTGACAAGTAAAAAGTACATAAATCCAGTGAAATACTATGCAGTGATTAAAAACGCTAATCATCCATATTTAGTGAAGAGCTATGTACCTCAAGGTTATATATTGTCTAAGGATGTGAAAAGACGCTCAACGTCATTACTCTTCTGGGATATAAAAATCCAAACAATTGAGACACCATTTCACACCCTTCACTTAGATGGCTGTAATAAAAACACGAGGAGTTCCCATTGTGGTTCAGTGGTAATAAGCCTGACCAGTATCCATGAGGATGAGGGTTCAATCCCTGACTCCACTCAGTTGGTTAAGGATCCAGTGTTGCCAAGAGCTGTGGTGTAGGTCAAAGACTTGGCTCAGATCCCTTGTTGCTGTGGCTGTGACATAGGCCGGCAACTGTAGCTTTGCTTTTTTGTGTGTGGATTTTTTTTTTTAACTTTTCTAGGGCTGCACCCGCGCATATGGTGGTTCTCAGGCTAGGGGGTCTAATCAGAGCTGTAGCCACTGGCCAATGCCACAGCCACAGAAATGCAGGATCCGAGCCGTGCCTTCAGCCTACACCACAGCTCATGGCAATGCTGGATCCTTAACCCACTGAGCGAGGCCAGGGATTGAACCTGGAAACTCATGGTTCCTAGTCGGATTTGTTAACCACTGAGCCACAACGGGAACTCCCAGAAACTGTAACTCTGATTTGACCCCTAGTCTGGGAACTTGCATATCCCATGGGTGGGGCCCCCCAAAAAAAACAAAAAATAAATAAATCAAATAAAACAAAATTAAAACACAAAAATAACAGGTGTTGGCAAGTATGTGGAAGAAGCAGAACCCTCTTAACGCTACTGGTACAGATGTAAAATGGTGCAGCCACTTTGAAAAGCAGCCTGCCAACACCTCAAATGATTAAACATATTTACCATACGACCAAGCAATTTCACCTCAGGTTTATAACCAAGAGAAGTAAACCTACATCCACACAAAAGCTGGTACACAAATGGTTATAACAACTTTTTTTTTTGTCTTTTTATCTTTTCTAGGGCCGCATTTGTGGCATACGGAGGTTCCCAGGCTAGGGGTCTAATCACAGCTATAGCCGCTGGCCTACACCACAGCCACAGCAACACCAGATCCGAGCTGTGTCTGTAACCTGCACCACAGCTCATGGCAACGCCGGATCCTCAACCCACTGAGAAAGGCCAGGGATTGAACCCACAACCTCATGTTCCTAGTCGGATTCATTAACCGCTGCGCTATGACGGAAACTCCCAGAACACTTTTTATTTTAAATGGATGGATTGTACAGTGTGTGAATTAAAAAAAAAAGGTGCAATTAGAAAAAAGCTATGCTTGGAGTTCCTGCTGTGGTACAACAGGATTGGCAGCGTCTTGGGAGCGCCGGGATGAAGATTCAACCCCAAGCCTGTCACAGTGGGTTAAGGATCCGGTGTTGCCACAGATATGGCTTGGGTCCCAACTGCGGCTTTGAAGTGATCCCTGGCCCAGGAACGCCATATGCCTTGGGGTGGCCAAAGAAGAAAAAAAAAAAAGCTATGATGATGGAGTTTCTGTTGTGGCTCAGTGTCTTATGAACCTGACTGATATAGCTGAGGGAATGGGTTTAATCCCTGGCCTCTCTCAGTGGGTTAAGGATCTGGTGTTGCCGTGAGCCACAGTGTAGGCTATAGATGTAGCTCAGATCTGGCATTGCTGTGGTTGTGGCACAGACTGGCAGCCGAAGCTCTAATTTGACCCCTGGTCTAAGAATTTCCATATGCCACAGGTGCAACCTAAAAAGAAAAACAAACAAACAAACAGCAAAAAGCTATGAGTAGAACTGTATGTTCACTAAAATACGTAGGGGAAATGCAAAACTTTCTATGGCTCACAATGAAATATACTAAAAAATATAAAAAGGTTGTTATACATGGATATATATACATGATAAAGGAAACAATAAAATCATGAAGATAAAATCTAGTGGTGGAGTTCCCATCGTGGCGCAGCGGGTAAATGCAGAATCATACCCTGTTCTCAACTGTGATAACTTAATATTTCAGCATTTGGGAGCTTCTGTCATGGCTCAGTGGAAACGAATCCAACTAGTACCCATGAGGATGAAGGTTCCATCCCTGGCCTTGTATGCCTGCCGCTGGTTAAGGATCCAGTGTTGCCGTGAACTGTGGTGTAGGTCACAGACGTGGCTTGGATCCCGCATTGCTGTCGCTGTGGCGTAGGCCGGCAGCTGCAATGCTGATTCAACCCCTAGGCTGGGAACATCCATATGCCACAGATACAGCCCTAAAAAAAAAAAAAAATATTTCAGCATTTACATTCTATCTACATTCTAAATTGAGTGATTATAGCCCATAATGGTGAAAGTTTGCCTCCCAGTATACTGTTAACCGCAATTTTTAAAAAACAACTCCTTTTTTTTTGGGTGGGGGAGGAACACACAGAATGTGGCGTGTGTAACTTTCCTGGCCAGGAATCAAACCCGTGCCATAGCAGCGACCCAAGCCACAGCAGTGACAACGTTGGATCCTTAACCCACTGAGCCAACAGGAAGTTCCTTAAAAACCAGTTCTTAAAAGGAAAACACTTTATGAAATGTTTATTACAAATATTTATGATAGAAAATTAAACGAGGCAAAGTATACCCATATTTTGGCAACTAATTGGAATTGTAAAAATCAAGCAAAGAAAAATGAAGACTAAAAAGGAAATAGGAGTTCCCGTCGTGGCTCAGTGGTTAACGAATCTGACTAAGAACCAGGAGGTTGCGGGTTCGATCCCTGGCCTTGCTCAGTGGGTTAAGGATCCGGTGTTGCCGTGAGCTGTGGTGTAGGTCGCAGACACAGCTCGGATCCCACGTTGCTGTGGCTGTGGCGAAGGCCGGCGGCTACAGCTCCTGTTAGACCCCTAGCCTGGGAACCTCCACATGCCGCGGGTACGGCTCTAGATAAAAGGCAAAAAGACAAAAAAATAATAATAATAAAAAAATAAAAAGGAAATATATGAAAAATTTAACAAACGTTATCACTGGAGAATAGAACTGGTAATCGAAATGTTATTTTACTTACATTAAAACAGGTCTCAAAAGAAATATTACAGGTGTGTGTATGCACACACACAGTAAACTTGCAGGAAAGTCAATATCCTCATCTTTAGTAGAAACCTTACCACTTTGGGCTTAATCCTCAGTCTCCAACAGCGCTTTCATTTCTACAGGGTCCAGAGGAAGAGATGCGGAAAGCCAAAGCCGATTTGCAAATGAGACCTCGGACTTGAGGAACTGAAGGGGAAAGAGTTACGTTTGAATCTCATCCTTCCACCGACCAGCTTCGACTCTCAAACCTTTCAATGACTCATACAGCTGGACCTCCCCCACAAACACTGGTCACACCCACTCGGAATAATTCTGAAACCGGGCTAAATACCCAGGTTCCCTGATTCTAAGCGTCCCGCTCCTGTCACTGAGACGCCTATTAAAGCCCGAATCCAAACCAGACACCGCTTTCATTGACAAAAAGCATTCCCTACCTCAGTTTTCAATCATTAAGAACTGCGGACAGACACAAAACCCTGACCACTGACTTTCAATCCTTGATCTCGACCGGTCTTTAATCACTGACCACCGGAATCCTTCAGAACTGACTGCAACGTAACCCCAATCACAGGTACCCTAGTCACCGAAGTCCACTTGCTTCCTCTCCTTCTAAAGGACCCCATGGCTTCACCCCACCCGGACACCCACAGACACCTCCGTCCCCTCATCCCGTCCCACCTAGAGATCCACGCACGGACCTGACCCCCACAGCAGCTTCCTAGAATCCGCACTTCCACGAATTCTTTCACTGCGGCGCCCTAGCCGAGCAGCCGCACTGGACAACCGGGGTCGACGAGGGTGTGCGGCGTCTGTACGGAGGACGCACACCTGTATTTCCAGCTTTTCCTCTGAGGTAATATGTCCGCGCCCATCCTGCCAAGGATTCGGGGGCCGCCATCTTGAAGGATTTGACGTACAAAAACTGAAGTGGCCGCTTTGGCTCAAGTAGCCAGGGAAGGCACGGAACGGACAAAAGCCACCCAAACTACCCGCATTTCACACCTTAAACCCTGAGCCGCAAACTGCATTGATCTGCAGAAATTCGAGCTCACACAAGGCAACCATGGGCTAGGCTACGTCCGCCTCACAGGGCCGGGAAAACAAGAAACCCGCGTTGCACAAAGACTGGGAAACCACACCATGGGCACAGGCATCTAGGCAGTTAGGTGTCCTTACAAAACAAACAAACCGTCTTTTCAGCGGAGGAAAACAAGGCGACGTATAAGCGGAAAAGCAAATACCCCGAGGACGCTTCTGGCTGAATGTAAGGTGAAGATTTTGAGGATACATAAGAGTCCGGAGAAGCGTTCACCGTAACGGGGACAGCGACAGCGCCGTCAAAGGCAGGCAAAAAACAGCAACCAGAAGAACCCTAACCTTTGGTGGGTGGGACATGGTGACCGCCCATTAAAGGTGGAGCCAACCTCAGGGGCTCCACTTCCTGAAAACCAAAGGCCAGAAATTCTCTAAGCATTTAGTAAGGATTCTCCAGGGAGAATAAAAAGTTGTACAAAGAAAAAGAAAAAAGAGGCGTTCCCGTCGTGGAGCAGCGGAAAGGAATCCGACTAGGAACCATGAGGTTCCGGATTCGATCCCTGGCCTTGCTCAGTGGGTTAAGGATCCAGCGTTGCCGTGAGCTGTGGTGTAGGTTGCATCCCGCGTTGCTGTGGCTGTGGTGAAGGCCGGCGGCTACAGCTCCTGTTAGACCCCTAGCCTGGGAACCTCCATATGCCACGAGTGCGGCCCTAGATAAAGCAAAAAAAGAAAAAAAAAATTGAGTTGGGAGGCCTGGAAGGGGAAACTCTCTTGCTCTAGCACTTGATACCTGCGGAGACCAGCTCAGTGAGCGGGGGTGAAGGATGGGGCACTGCAAAGCTTAAGAAATGTTAACCAGCGACAAGAAAGACACAGTGACAGAATAAAGCTTAAGGATGGGACTCCAGATCTCAGGGGTCAGGAGCCCAGAATGCCTATGCCTCATAGCCTTTATCGTGCTCTCAGGAATGAATAAAGTGAGAAAATAGGAACCCCCAGGTCCTCTGTCTCTAGTCGCATTGTATTTTAAATCTGACTTTAACATCCTACATCTAAAAGGCATCAATAAGGCCTAAAGGGCACCTATAGGGCAGGTGGCAGCTATCTATGCAGGGCATCTTGAGGAACAAAAGGTGCCGCTCAGACAGTTTTCTGCCTTGAGCTTACCCAGTTTTCCAAAATCAAAAGTCGACACCTTGTCCTCTCAGTTAATGCATGACTTGCTGAGCCAGTTCCCTCTACTCCCTCACTTACAGTTCCCTTAGGGTTTACAAAATATATCAGGAAGATTTCTCTCCACAGATATAAATTACAAACCCAACAGGAAAAGACGTACAGTTCTGCCTCCAAGAGGATAGTTTACTGTTTTACTACCCAAAGGCCTGGCAACAGCCCAGCCATTGAAAGACTGTCCAATGAGAGACACAGCCAATAAACTGCCACTACACTTCGAACAGCTAGTTTCATCCAATGGATTCTTTTTTGGGGCGGAGGTCTTTTGGTCTTTTTAGGGCCGCACCGGAGGCATATGGAGGTTCCCAGGCTAGGGGTCTAATTGGAGCCGTAGCTGCCCGGCTATGCCAAAGCCACAGCAACTTGGGATCTGAGCTGCGCCTGCGACCTACACCACAGCTCACAGCAACGCCAGATCCTTAACCCACTGGGTGAGGCCGGGACCGAACCCGCGTCCTCATGGATGCTAGTCGAGTTCACTAACTAACCGCTGTGCCACGATAGGAACTCCAATCCAATGGATTCTTCTTAGCAGACCCTCCCAACGCCTACTTCTCTATAAAAGAATGTTCCTTTCCTTTGTTCTCTGCGAACTCAACTGTGGTTTTCCATAGATTTGCATGTTCTGAATTACAATTTCCTTTTTTTTTTTTTTGTCTTTTTACAGGCCGCACTCTCGGCTTATGGAGGTTCCCAGGCTAGAGGTCAAATAGCAGCTGAAGGTGACGGCCTACGCCGAGTCCGCAACCTACACCACACATCACAGCAACTTAAGATCCTTAACCCACTTAGCAGGTCCAGGGATCCAACCTGCGTCCTCATGGATACTAGTCTGCTGAGCCACGATGGGAAATCCCTGAATTACAAATCTTTGCTGCTCCTAAATAGACCCATTTTGCTAGTAAAATTATTGTTTTAGGTCAAAAATCAGTATATACCTGTTACCTAAAGAATCAAAATCTTTAAAAAAAGAAAACGTCTTACAAAGACTCTTTAACTTCTAAATTTAAGAGAATTAGAAAATAAAACTGAGAACCCCCTAAGGAAGCAGTTCCACTCCTAGATATTTACTCAAGAATGCTGAAATGGAGTTCCCATCCTGGCTCAGCGGAAACAAACCTAACTAGCATCCACAATGATGCAAGTTTGATCCCTGGTCTTGCTCAGTGGGTTAAGGATCCGGCATTGCCATGAGCTGTGGTGTAGGTTGCAGATACGGCTCGGATCTGGAGTTGCTGTGGCTGTGGTGTCAGCAGGCAGCTACAACTCTGATTTGACCCCTAGCCTAGGAATCTCCATATTCCGAGGGTGGGGCCCTAAAAAAAAAGCAATAAAAAAAAAGAAGGAATGCTGAAACCATGTCCTCACAAAGACTTATACAAGACTGTTTATAGCACCTGTATTCATAATAGTTCCAAATGATAAATAATCCAGCTGTACATCGACAGATGAATGGACAAGCAAACTGTGATATAATCATACGATGCAATACTACACAGCAGTCATAAAAGAATAAATTACAGATGCATGAAATATAAATAAATCTCAGAAATACTATGCTGAGGAGTTCCGTAGTGGCACAGCGGTTAACGAATCCGACTAGGAACCATGAGGTTGCGGGTTCAATCCCTGGCCTTGCTCAGTGGGTTAACAATCCGGCGTTGTCTTGAGCTGTGGTGTAGAGTCGCTCACGCAGCTCGGATCTGGCGTTGCTGTGGCTATGGTGTAGGCCGGCAGCTGTAGCTCCAATTAGACCCCTAGCCTGGGAACCGCCACATGCCGCGGGTGCGGCCCTAAAATGACAAAAGACAAAAAAAAAAAAGAAATACTATGCTGAGTAAAAGAAGCCAAATGGGAACAGAGTACAAACTATATGATTCCATTTATATGAAATAACAAATGTTGGTGAGAATGTGAAAGAACTGGAAAACTCATAAACTGTTGGTGGAAGGTAAAATGGTGCACTGTGGTATTGTAAAACAAATACATATTGATCTTCATCCCAGCTCCTGGCCAGAACTCCTAAACCTCTTGAAATTTCTTAAGCAATGGAAGTAACAGGAATATATTTGGTTAGAATATTTGGTTTTTGTCCCCAGTTCATGGAAACCCCTCAGGATGGGGGCTGATTGCCACAGAATCCACTCTCCTGAGAGGGGAGAGGGGCTGAAGGCAGAGTTAATTACCAATAGCAAATTACATAACCAATCATGCCTAGCTAATGAGGACACTATTGAAAAAAACAAACAAACAAACAAAAAAACCTAACCAGAGAGATTGGGAGAGCTTCTTGATTGCTTAAAACAGGAGGTGTTAGGAGAACACCCAGAGAGACCATGGAAGCTCCATTCCCCTTCTCCCACAACTTGCCCTATGCATCTGTTCCATGTAGCTGTTCCTGAATTGTTTCCTTTTATAACCCGATAATGTAGTTCATAAACTGTTTTCCCAAATTCTGTGAGCCAGTCTAGCAAATCACCAATTCTGAGAAGGTCAAGGAAATTCTGATTTATAGCCAATCAGTCACAAATACACAAAGCCTCTCCTCATAGTTGACATGTGAAGGGGAGGGCAGTATACTGAGATGGGTACCTTAACTTCTTCTTTTTTTTTTTTTAGGGCTGCACAGGCGGCACATGGAGGTTCTCAGGCTAGGGGTCTAATCGGAGCTACAGCTGCCGGCCTACACCACAACGTTAGATCCTTATTAACCCACTGAGCAAGGCCAGGGATCAAACCTGCAACCTCATGGTTTCTAGTCAGATTCATTTCTGCTGCACCACGACGGGAACTCCCCCGGGTACCTTAACTTATGAGGTCGCACTAACTCCAGGGAGATAGTGTCTGAACTGAAATGAGTTGTACTATACCCAGTTGGTGTCCATAGATAATTAGAAAATTGCTTGAGTTCCTGTGTGGCCCAGCAGAAACAAATCCAAACAGTATCTGTGAGGATGTGGGTTCAATCCGTGGGCTTGCTCAGTGAGTTAAGGACCGGGTATTGCCATGAGCTGTGGCGTAGGTTGCAGACATGGCTCAGATCCTATGCTGTGTCGTAGCACAGACCGGTAGCTGTAGCTCCACTTGGACCCCTAGCCTTGGGAACTTCCATACACTGCAGGTACAGGAGAAAGAAAAGAAGGAAGGAAGGAAGGAAGGAAAGAGGGAGGGAGGAAGGAAGGAAGAAAAAGAGCAAGAGAGAGAGGGAGGGAGGAGGAAAAAGAAAATTGCTTGTAATGGAAAAAAATCCACACACCTGGCGTAAGAATTCTAGGGTAAAAGAAAGTTTACCTTTAGGTGGAATTCCTTTTGTGCAGCTCCTTTGGAAAACAGTCTCACAGTTCCCCAAATAGTAAACAAATTTCCCATATGACCCAGCAATTTCCCTCCTAGCCTTATAACCAAGAGAAATGAAAGCATAGCTTCACACAAAAACTTGTACACAAATGTTTACAGCAGCATTATTTACAATAGTCAAAAGTGGAAACAAACATCCGTTAATTAAGGAAAGGGAAAAATAGAGTGTGCTACATATTCACACAATGAAATATTATTCGGCTATAGAAAGGAATGAAGTGCAGAACCATGCTACAACATGGATGAGCCTTGAAAGCATTATGCTAAGTGAAAGAAGCCAGTTACAAAAACTACCTATTATATGACTGAACTTATAAAGTATCCAGAATAGGCAAATCTATAGAGACTGAAAGTGAATTAGTGGTTGCTCAAGGATGGGGAGAATGGAGGTTGAATTGATGGTTATAAACATCCACAATATGATTAAGAAAAATATAACCAACCTAACATAGAAAGTAAATAAATAATTTATAAAATGTTTATTCACCCTGAGGATGGGCAAAGATTAAAAGATTGAATCAGCACTCCCCACCACATCTAAAATAAGGGTAATATTTACGTCCACCATCAATAGCTTTCAGAATATTAAGATAATACCATTATTATGTTTGAAATAGTCCCTCATTCAAAAAAAAAATGTGTAGACACTTAATAAAAATTACCTCTTACTTTTCAGTTGGAGTTCTTGGGGGAGGATGGATAACAGCCAGAAAAGTGTTTCATTAATAGAACATTTTTGGACAACAACCTGGAAAAAAATCAATCCAATTAAAAGTTTTCATTCTCGTTCACTCAATAATTCCAATTCTACTAATTTGTTCACCAGAAAAAATTATGTAAAAATGACTGAATTGAAATAAAGTCTACACAGAAATTTCTACCAAGAATTTCTATTTCTCCCCATTTGACCACCCTCCACCTCCCTCAGAAACAAGACCCCTCTCTCGCTGTCAGCTCTGTCCTCCCAACAGCGCTCTCACCTTTCTCCCTGGAGGTGTCACCAAACTTCCACCACCAAGCTTTTCCTTCAACAAAATTTGTTTACTCTGGGCCCACCGTGGGGCACCCTACCTCCCTGGTACCACTGTGACTTCTCCAAACCCTACACTGTTCTAGAAAAGCATTCCTGGAAACCGCTCCACAGACTCCCAACTCCCTAAAGAACGACTCCGTTTCCCTTAAGGATATGCGCACTTTTTTCAACATGGCCGCGCCCACCGTGGTTGTGTAGCTTCGTACGTACAAGCGACAATTTGGAAGCGGACATCTTTGGGCTTGCTGCGCCTTTCTGGGCTGAGACCCGGGTCCCCCGGAGATGGGCTAGAGCCCTTTGCGACACTGCGATTGGCGTTAAGCCAAGTTTTTTTTTTTTGCGGGGGGACGCAGGAAAAGTGATTGTACGGCGATCTTCAAAGATGGCGGTGCCCGTGTAAATCAGCTAACAGGGTGCTGCCATACTCTGTCATGGTGTCTTTGTCTAAAAGACGCGAAAGCTAAAGGGAATCTTCGTCGATCGAAGCTTGGCAGCTTGCAGACTCGAATGCTAAAGAAGCTAAACTTGATCTGCGAGGTGGAACAACTAAGTTTGTGAATCAGCTGGTACGGGAAGGATCTACTTGGTGGGGGGCGGTCTCAGTTTCGGGTTCCGGGGGCAGAAGCAGGTTGGGTTTTGTGGAGATAGGAGCTTTGAGGTAGGGGAGGGCTACAGGGAGTCTGTGAGAGGAGCGAGTCCATGTAGGGCATAGGATGCGTTCCATGATTCAGAGAGCGGGATGGTCAGAAATGAGGAAGGCGGAGTTCCCGTTGTGGCTCAGTGGTTAACGAATCCGACTAGGAACCATGAGGTTGCAGGTTTGATCCCTGGCATCGCTCAGTGGGTTAAGGATCCGGCGGTACGGTGAGCTGTGGTGTAGGTCGCAGACGCGGCTCAGAACTGGTATTGTTGCGCCTGTGGCGTAGGGCAGCAGCTACAGCTCTGATTAGACCCCTAGCCTGAGAACCTCCATATGCCTTGAGTGCGGCAAGGCCCTAGAAAAGGTAAAAAGACGGAGGAAGGAAGGAAGGCAGGCGGGCAGGCAGGCAGGCCTGAAGAGGGTCGGGATGTTGGGAAAGATTGGAGTTGGCGTGGGGTTAGCATTTGTGGGAGAGGTCAGTGACTGGGTGGCATTGGAGGCAAATCAGTGTTTGCCGATGACCTGGGGAGTGGGTCCATGATTGGGATGCACTTGGGGGAATAGGTCAGTAACAGGGGCATCTTTCGGGGGAGGGTTATTGATTGGGAGTGAATGACAGGAGATCAGTGACTGGGTTGTTCTTGTAGGAAGTCAGGAATTGAGGTTTCTTTGAGGGTGTGTCTGAGCCTGAATAGGTCTTCTGGGGGGAGGATCAGCTCTGGACAGCCTTAGAGGGATGTCAGCGATTGGAGCATCCCTGGAGACAGGTCAGTGACTGGGGAATCCTTGGGGCCTAAGTCAGCGACTGAGTCGTCTTTGGAAAATTCACTAATGGGAGTGCCCATGGCCGGAGGTGAGTGACTGAGACACCTTTGATTGGCAGTTCAGTGTGTTTTTGTTTTTTTTGGGGGGGGCGTTGTCTAACAGGAGCTGTAGCTGCCAGCCTTCGCCACAGCCACAGCAACGTGGGATCGGAGCCCCGTCTGCAACCTACACCACAGCTTGCAGCAACACCGGATCCTTAACCCACTTAGCAAGGCCAGGGATCGAACCCACAACCTCATGGTTCCTAGTCGGATTCGTTAACCACTGAGCCACAATGGGAACTCCCGCAGTTAAGTGTTTTTGATGTCCTTGGCTTAGGTGAGTGTTTTGGGAAGGGGAAGGGGTCAGCAACTGGGGAATTGTTCCAGGTGGTCAGTGAGTGGGGTAGACTTGTGGGTAGATTAGTTCTTGCAGTAGCTTTGTTTCTTGTATTTGAGGGTCCCTAGTGGTCGCTGAGAATCATGGGAATCTGAGTGGGTCTGGATATGCTGATGATAATCTGTTAGAAGTCATGACCTATGTCAGAAAGAGAAAGGCAAATATATGATATCCCTGGGAGTTCCCTTCATGGCTTAGTGGTTAACAAACCCAATTAGGATCCATGAGGTTGCAGGTATGATCCCTGGCCTCACTCAGTGGGTTAAGGATCTGGCATTGCCATGAGCTGTGATGTAGGTCACAGATGCAGCTTGGATCTGGCATGGCTGTAGCTGTGGTGTAGGCTGGCAGCTACAGCTCCAATTCAACCTCTAGACTGGGAACTTGCATATGTTGCAGATGTGGCCCTAAAAAGCAATATATATATATATACATAGAGACAGAGAGTATCACTTATACGTGGAACCTTAAAAAAAAAGATACAGGAGTTCTCTTGTGGATCATCAGGTTAAGGATCTGGTGTTGTCCCTGCAGCGGTTCTAGTCACTGCTGTGACATGTGTTTCATCCTTGGCCCAGGAACACCTACATGCCACAGGTGCAGCCAAAAAGAAAAAAAAATTATTTTCAATTTTCAAATGGTACAAATGGACTCATTTACAAAACAGAAACAGACTCACAGACTTAAAAAACAACTTATAGTTACCAAATGGGAAAAGGGAGATAAATTATGAGTATGGGATTAACATATACACACTACTATATATAATATAAACAACAAGGACCTGTATAGCACAGAAAACTATACTCAATATGTTGTAATAACCTATAATGGGAGAGTTCCAGCTATGGCTCAGCGATAACGAATCCAACTAGTATCATGAGGATGTGGGTTCAATCCCTGGCCTCGCTCAGTGGCTGATGATCCGGCGTTGCCGTGAGCTGTGTTATAGACCTGGTTTGGAAATGGTGTTGCTGTTACTGTGGCGTAGACCAGCAGCTACAGCTCTGATTCTAATTCTAGCCTGGGAACTTCCATATGCCACAGGTGCAGCCCTAAAAACAAAACAAAACAAAAAAACAAATATAATGGGAAGGAACCTGAAAAAAGAGTTACGTGTATATTTCAATCTCTTTGCTGTACACGAGAACCTAACATGTGAATCACGACACTTGAGTTAAAAATGTCAGATCCCACTTTGGCACAATGGGATCTGTGGCGTCTCTGGAACTCTAGGACTCAGGTTTAATCTCTGGCCCAGCACAGTGGGTTAAGGATTTGGCGTTGTGACTTGGATCTGGTCCCTGGCCCCAAGAATACCACTGGGGTGGCCAAAAAAAAAAAAAAAGCCATAAACTGTCGAGATCAGCTCAGCATGCAAGGGGTAAAGGACCAGCGCTGCAAAGTTTAAGAAATGTTAAACGGCGACAAAGAAAGACATAGATACACAATAAGGCTTAAAGATGGGACTGGCAAGCTCAGGGAGGAGCCCAGAATGCTGATGCCTCATGGCCTTTATTTTGCTCTCAGGAAATGCAAATAAAGTGAGAAAATAGAAACCCCGAGTCTCTGTGCCTCTATTCACATTGTATTTTAACTCTGACCTTTACGCTAACATCCTACATCTATAAAAGCCATCGATAAGGCCTAAAGGGCATTGATAAGGCTGGCGATAAGGCTGGCGTCAGCTGTCTACGCAAAGCATTTTGAGGAACCATAGGTGCTGCTCAGGCAGTTTTTGGCCTTGAGCTGAGCCGGTTTTCCAAAGTCTTGACACCTTGTCCTCTCAGTTAACTCATTACTTGCTGAGCCAGTTCCCTCTAGCCTCTTATTTATAGTTTCTTTAGGGTTTGGAAAGTATATCAGGAAGATTTCTCCCCACAATAAACTATGAACTGAGGTAGCCAAGTGGCCCATATTTTGGGGATGATATTCTTGGGTGTTGATACCTGAAATATTTACAAGAGTTGGAGCTTGAGAGGTGTCTACATTTTGAAGGATTTTGGGGTTTTAAAGCCCACTCACTTCTCAGACTAGATTCATACCTTCCTCAAAAGCTGCTTTCCAAGTCCCTCTGTCCTTCAAGCCACCTCCTCCTCTCACTGCCTCCACAACAATAAAAAATACTCTGAAGTGATAAAGAGCTCAATAAGTCTAAGGCAAAAAATGCTTATTATGAAAAATGTGGTATCTGGCCCTCAAGTTTTCAAATTTATTGCATATTTTTCTGGTTCCTCCCTTTTTCATCCTTCTGATGCATGAGAGGACATTTCCACATCCCAATTTTTTTTTTCTTTTTTGGCCACACTGGCAGCATGCAGATGTTCCCTGGCCAGGGATCAAACTTGTGCCACAGCAACAATCCAAGCCGCCACAGTGACAATGCTGGATCCTTAGCCTGCTGAGCCACAAGAGAATGCTTCCACATCCAAAATCTTGATAGCCAGATACACACATTGTTAAAATTTTTATAAATTTCCTTTTCCAAACATTCCAATGATTCATTTTATTATAAATATGTGAAAACACTGTATAAGTAGTTTATAACTTGCTTTTTAAAAGAAACTTAACTTCAGAGTTCCTTGGTGGCCTAGCAGTTTAAGAACCTGGTGTTGTCACTGCTGTGGTGCAGGTTTGATCCCTGGCCTGGGAATTTCTGCATGCTGTAGGCATGGTCAATGAAAAAGAAACAGAAACTTAACTTTATATAATGAAATTATTCCAGATTATTAACTTTGGCATAAAATCTTACTAATGGCTGCATGCTATTCTATAATGTGGATCTCTTTGCAGTATTAACTGAAGTTACATTAAATCTTTGCAATAATTTGGATAGGCATGACATTAAAATATTCATATAGGTCTAGGAGTTCCCATGGTGGCTCAGTGGTAACGAACCCGACTAATATCCATGAGGACACAAGTTCGATCCCTGGCCTCACTTAGTGGGTTAAGGATCCGGTGTTGCCATAAGCTGTGGTACAGGTTGAAGACACGGCTTGGATCCCATGTTGTGGCTGTGGCTGTGGCCAGGAGCTTCCACATGCTTCAGGTGTGGCCCTAAAAAGTAAAAAAAATAAATAAAAAATCATGTAAGTCTGGAAATTGCTTGCTAGTATATTCCTAGATTTTATCTATGTTTTCTGCCAGTGTAGATAGCTTCTCATTCCCTTGAACTTTTAAATTACTTATTTTATTGTACTTTATTTTATAGATATAAAAGCACATAATTAAAAACAAACATTTTCTCTTTCTCTTCCTTACTGAACTATTATTATTACTAATGTGCTTAAACTGATTCTTGTAGGTTTTTCCAGGTGAACGGTCAGTGCACCTGCAAGTAAGTGTAACTCAGAAAAGAATATGGATTTTGGATTTGGGCAGACCTAGGTGTTTTTTTAATTTGTCTTTTTGCCTTTTCTAGAGCTGCACCCTTGGCATATGGAGGTTCCCAGGCTAGGGGTCTAACAGGAGCTATAGCCACCGGCCTTCGCCACAGCCACAGCAATGCGGGATCCGAACCGTGTCTGTGACCTACACCACAGCTCACGGCAATGCCGGATCCTTAACCCACTGAGCAAGGCCAGATATCGAACATGCAACCTCATGGTTCCTAGTTGGATTCATTAACCACTGAGCCACGATGGGAACTCCCAGACCTAGGTTTTTACCCATATTCTGCCACTTACTATGTTAACTTGGGCACATTTCTCAACCTGAGATTCTTTCTGCATTTGTTTTTAAGAAGATCTGTGCCGGAAGTTCCCATTGTGGCTCAGCAGGAATGAGCCCGACTAGGATCCATGGGCATGGAGGTTTGATCCCTGGCCTCAATCAGTGGGTCAGGGATCTGGCATTGCTGTGAGCTGTGGTGTGGGTCACAGATGAGGGAGGGTCAGATCCCACATTACTGTCGCTGTGGTGTAGGCCAGCAACTACATCTCTGATTTGATCCCTAGCCTGGGAACTTCCACATGCTGCACCTGCAGCCCTAAAAAGCAAAAAAATAAATAAAAAATAAAAAAGCAATAACTACTACTCATATAGTTAAAGTACTCATATGCATTATATCATATACTAGTACCCAAAACAGGTTAGGAATATATATATACATTATACATTATAATTTTATATTACATATATAATGTATATACACATACAACTCTTTCTCTGGATTTTTTTAGACTTTAAAATTTTTCCTCTTTTGGAGTTCCTGTTGTGGCTCAGTGGTTAACGAATCCGACTAGGAACCATGAGGTTGTGGGTTTGATCCCTGGCCTTGCTCAGTGGGTTAACGATCCAGCGTTGCCATGAGCTGTGGTGTAGGTGGCTCGGATCCCGCATTGCTGTGGCTGTGGCATAGGCCGGCGGCTACAGCTCCCATTAGACCCCTAACCTGGGAGCCTCCATATGCCGCGGGTGCGGCCCTGGAAAAGACAAAAAAAAAAAATTTTTTTTCCTCTTTCTTGTTTAAAAATTTATAATGAGGAGTTCCCTTCATGGCTCAGTGGTTAACGAATCCGACTAAGAGCCATGAGGTTGCGGGTTCGATCCCTGGCCTTGCTCAGTGGGTTAAGGATCCGGCGTTGTTGTGAGCTGTGGTGTAGGTTGCAGACGCGGCTCGGGTCCCGCACTGCTGTGGCTGTGGCGTAGGCCGGCAGCTATAGCTCCTGTTAGACCCCTAGCCTGGGAACCTCCATATGCCGTGGGTGCGGCCCTAGATAAGGCAAAAAGACAAATAAAATAAAATAATTATATTGGAGTTCCCTTGTGGCTCAGTGGATTAAGGATCTGGTGCTGTCACTGCCATGGCTCTGGTTACAGCTGTGGTACAGGTTCAGTCCCTGGCCTAAGAACTTCCACATGCCATGGGTGTGGCCAAAAAAAATAGTGATGTTTTTTATAAACCACCAGGCAATATTTTCTTTCTTTAGACCATCATGTTAACTTACCACCTGAAAAAAAAAGTTAAATTTTGATTTTGATATATGTGTATACATCTAAAATACATATATACACACATACAAATAAGGACTCACAGAACTCAGAAAATTGTCACACTCCCAATTATAGTTTATTACAGCAGTGAATTTCTGTAATCCCTCAGGTCCTGACTTCCCGGGATAAAATAGTTCCAGTGAGGGAAGGAACCAAGATCGTTACATCCTTGACCAGAGACTTCGTACTAGAGCTTCTGGAAGAGCCCAGAGTCAACAAAGGAGCAGACATTAGAGTGGTTGGCGGTCCCTAAGGGCTCCAGAAGATGTCCAAGTCCCAAGTGAGTTGGGTTTTTTGTATATTTATTTTACATTTGGCTTTCCAGTGGATTTTAGGGGGTTAAATAACACATATATTAAAAGCATATGTTTATTCAATATTTCTGAACACTATACCAGATACAGTATGAAGAAATTAATGTCAATTTAGGAAAAAATATGAGACAAAGGAACTTCATAGTCAGGTCACAATGAGAATATGTAAATCATATGTTTACACAAATTGTTTAAAGTTAGAATGTGGAAGTTCTCAATGTGGCTCAGTGGGTTAAGAATTCACCTAGTACATGAGAATGTGGGTTTGATCCCCAGCCTTGCTCAGTGAGTTAAGGATCCGGTGTTGCCATGAGCTGTGGTGTAGGCTGCAGCTCAGATCTGGGGTGGCTGTGGCTGTGGCGTAGGCTGGCAGCTACAGCTTGGATTCGACCCCCAGGCTGGGAATGTCCATATGCCACATGTGTGGCCCTAAAAAGAAAGAAAAACAAAACCAAACAAAAAGTTAGAACGTGTATTTTAGCCTGTGAGGCTCCAAATATTTAACAAAGTTGAGCTGAAAATTGTCTCTAATATCCTGTTCCATCTCTCTATTGCTGCGTAACGAGCCACTCCCGAATCTATTACAACATTTATTTTTATCATCTGCATGGATTCAGTGGGTAAGGAAGCGAAACAGGGCCATATGGTGATGGCTTATATGTTTTGGGGTTCCAAAGATCATCCTCAGGTTCAAATGACTTTCTAGAAGAACTCACAGCACTCAGCAACATGGTTATATTCACAGTTGTAATTTGTTACAATAAAAGCATACTGGTTAAAATCACTGACAGAGAAAGCCTAAGGTCAGGTCCCAGAGACACCAGGCAAAGCTTCCAGTTGTTCCTTCTCAATGAAGTCATGTGGCCACTGTTTCATTTTCCCAGCAATTATTTATTTTATTTTTTTTTAATTTTATGTTATGGCCACATCCACAGCATATGGAAGTTTTGGGGTCAGGGACTGAATCTGAGTCACAGCTGCGACCCAAGCTGCAGCTGTGGCAACGCAGGATCCTTTAACCTACTGCTCCGGGCCAGGAATCAAACCTGCACCTCCACAGCAACCTGACCCACTACAGTGAATTTTTTTTTTTTGTCTTTTTGCCTTTTCTAGGGCCACACTTGTGGCACATGCAGGTTCCCAGACTAGGGGTCTAACAGGAGCTGTAGCCGCCAGCCTTCACCACAGCCACAGCAACGCGGGATCCGAGCCACATCTGCAACCTGCACCACAGCTCACAGCAACGCCGGATCCTTAACCCACTGAGCAAGGCCAGGGATCAAACCCGCAACCTCATGCTTCCTAGTCAGATTTGTTCACCACTGAGCCACGACGGGAACTCCTACAGTGAAATTCTTACCCCTCTGCACAACAGCAGGAACTCCCCAGAAATTATTTGGAACAACATATATTGGATATAGTTAATTTGTGTCTAGGCTTTTTTTTTTTTTTTTGGCTATACCCATGTCTTGCGGAAATTCCAGGGCCATATGTGTATATATAAACTGAATCACTTTGCTGTTCACCTGAAACTAAGACATTGTAAATCAACTATATGTCAATGAAATTAAAAAAAAATTCTTTTAAATAGCATAGCCTAAGGCCTCAGGAGTATGAAAACATTCATCAGCCTGGATATTTCAGGGGTTCAGAGGTTATATTCCAGAAGCCAGTCAAGGACAGGCTTTTCTTTGGACTGTGCAGGGCTTGAGCAACCCAGGTCCACTGAGCGACCCTTTACTACATAGAATCTAAATATAGGAGTTCCTGTTGTGGCCCAGTGGTAACAAACCCAACTGGTGGTATCCATGAGGATGTGGTTTCAATCCCTGCCCTTGCTCAGTGGGTTAAGGATCCGGCATTGCCATGAGCTGTGGTGTAGGTCACAGACATGGCTCAGATCCTGCGTTGCTGTGGCTGTGGTGTAGGCCGGCGGCTACAGCTCTGATTTGACCCCTAACTTGGGAACTTCCATACACCATTGGGTATGGCCCTAAAAAGACAAAAGAAAAGAAAATAACCTAAATATATATACTACCATAATTAAGGTTACAGTTTCTATACTTTCCTTTAACTTGTTATATGTCCTTAACCACTCACCTTGAAAGTCTCTTCATATCAGCATATAAGTAACAGTAGTAAGTGAAAAATATTTTGAGTGTGCCACCTTCTCTGAATTCAGTCATTTAATTTCATCACTTAGGCAGAAATGTATTTTCCGTGTTCTGAATGTCATGGTTTCATTGGGTTGTCATTCAGGTTCTTTGCTTCTGGAATGCCATGCCGCCTCTTCCCTCTGAAACTCACTGTAAAACACAGAATTGATCTCATAAGAATAAGTTTCAGATTCACCTCTGTGAAGTTTGACATTTACAATTTTTCTCCTCTTCATGGGTGTCCAGTTGGTATATATTTCTTACTTGCCATGTATAAATGTACTCTATGTGTTTACATTTCTCTCTTGGCAAGCTGGTATGTCCCTTCTGGGCAGGGACAAATCTTATTTATAAAGGAGTGCCTAATATACTGTCTGACATATAGGTGCATACACATAGGTTGTGGATGGTTTTTAGATTAAAGGATTTAAGGATGGCCTGTAGTCTGTTCTTTTGTGAATGGATGAACATGTTAGCAGTGATTGATTCAGTGGAAGCACAAAGACAGGATATTTTAAGTTAAAAAATGATTTTTCCTACAACATATAATGCCAAAACAGTTATACAGAAAGCCACCAAATAGCTTTCCATGGAAAAATTTACTATATGAAATTCCCTTTTATCTTGGAGTTGCCACCATCGCGCAGTGGGTTAAGAATCCAACTGCAGCGGCTGGGGTCCCTGTGGAGGTGCAGATTCAGTCTGGCCCAGCACAGTGGGCTGAAGGATCCCGCATTGCCACAGCTGCAACCTATGCCGCAGCTATGGCTCAGATTCAGTCCCTGGCCCAGAAACTTCCATATGCCTTGGTTGCAGCCATAAAATTTAAAATAAAGGAATTTCCCATTTATCCTCATAGTATTAACCAATGATAATCCCTTTAGAATGAAGAGAGATGATCATTCTAAACATGGTGAACCGGGGTAATCCCTTTAGAACGAATGAACATAATGTTCTGTTACAGGACTCACTGTCATTCAAGGATGTGGCTGTGGTTTTCACCTGGGAGGAGTGGCAGCTACTGGACCCCATTCAGAAGAACCTGTATCAAGATGTGATGTTGGAAAATTATATCAACCTAGTATCCGTGGGTAAGCAGAGCTTTACCTGGGTAATATAGGCAATGGGTTGCCTTTTCTTTCTCAGGGGTGAAGGGTGGAACCTGCAAGTGCCTTACTTTCATAGACTTGAGTTTAATACATCACAGATTTTAGTAATTTCTGGCCTCTCACAGAGTGTTTTTCTCTCACTTCCAGAGCAAAAGGCCTTTACTTGGCCAAGATGCAAATTGTTCAGCCTCTAAAATATAATCTTCCCCATTTTTCAAAGGCCTTGTATCCCAAGTATTTGGGACCATGGATCCTCTATAATTTTCCTTGAGTAGGGTATCAAGTTACCAAAGCAGATGCATTCTACCAGGTGGAGCAAGAAAGGCCATGGATAATAGAGGAAGAAATACAGAATCGGATTCATCCAGGTGAGTGAAAAACCAACCCTATGGAAGAAGTGAAATTTAAAATTCCAGTTGGTCTGAAAATGGGAGGCACTTCTGAAACGTTGTTTGGAGATATCTTCTTGAAGTTTTTAAGCTCTGACTGTGACTCAGAGCAGCTGACATGAGCTCCCACATTTATTAACATTGACTCCACTTTTTAATCTCTCCATATTAGGTCTCTTCTGCTTGATTAACAAAAAGTTTTCCTTGTTTTATATATTCTCATGAGATTCCTCTCTAGTTCATCTTGGAATTTGCTCTCTTAATTAATCTTTCTCCCTGGCATCCTCAGTTGACCTGCTTTCTCCTTATCTCCAATTCCCAAATTCATGGGTAGAGCTTTTTCTTATGTACTGAGATAATCATAAACTCTCCCCTTCTCATCTCTCCTTTGTCTTATAGTTCACTCCTTTTTTCCAATTTTTTTTTTTGTATCCTTTCACTTATAAATGTCACAGATGTTGGGTCTATACCCACAGCCTCCTTTCCTCTTCTCTCCCTGGCCTTTGCTGAGATTCTACTCCTTCTATTACATGGTCATTGTGGATTCATTCTGTTTCTAGAAGATGCCTGGCAAGTTGATGATCACAGAGACTGGGGCAAAGGAAGCCATGGCAACCTGGAAACTATGGAAAGTCACCATAAAGATAATGCATTCGGAAAAATATCTTCTCTGAGCTTAAACCTTGATGTGTCTTTAGCACAAAGAACTCATACCTTTGACATAATTGAGAAACGTTTGAAACGCAATCCACTGTATATTATTCAGGATAAAAGCCATATAAGAAATGAAGTTGACTTTAATCAATATGACAAATTATTTCTTTATACTAAGCATGAGAAAAGTCAAACTGGACAAAAATACAGTGAATTTAATGGACATGTAAAAGCTTTCAGCCATAAGTTGCAGTTTATTAAACACTGGAAAAGTCAAACAGCAGAGAAACATTATAGCTGCAGTGACTGTGGGAAAGCCTTTTCCCAGAAGTCAGACCTCATTAAGCATCAGAGAACACACACAGGAGAGAAACCCTATGGATGCAGTAGATGTCAGAAAGCCTGCAGCCGGAAGTCCCATCTCATTCTACACCAGAGAACCCATACGGGAGAGAAAACTTATGAATGTAATAATTGTGGGAAAGCCTTTACTGATAAGTCATGCCTTAATGAACATCAGAGAACTCACACAGGAGAGAAATGGTTTGAGTGTCATGTATGTCAGAAAGGCTTCAGCGATAAGTCACAACTCACTTTACATCAAAGAACTCATACAGGAGAGAAACCCTACAGATGTGGTGAATGTCAGAAAAGCTTCAGCAATAAGTCACAGCTCATTATTCACCAGAGATCTCACACAGGAGAGAAGCCCTATGGTTGCAATGAATGTGGAAAAACATTTCCCCTTAAGTTTAGCCTCATTTAACATCAAAAAACGCACACAGGGGAAAAACCCTATGGATGCAATGAATGTGGGAAAGCCTTCATCCAGAGATCTGAGCTCATTAGACATCAGAGAACTCACACAGGAGAGAAACCTTATAATTGCAGTGAATGTGGGAAAGGCTTTAGTGTAAAGTCACTCCTCAATACTCACTGGAGAACTCATACGGGAGAGAAGCCCTATGGATGCAATGAATGTGGAAAAACGTTCTCCATCAAATTTAGTCTCATCCTACACCAGAGAACTCACACAGGGGAGAGGCCCTATGAATGCAGTCAGTGTCAGAAAGCTTTCACTCAAAAGTCACATCTCACTGTTCATCAGAGGTCTCACACTGGAGAGAAACCTTATGAATGCAGTGAGTGCCACAAGGCCTTCAGCCGGAAGTCATATCTCCTCATTCATCAGAGAATTCACTCCGGAGAGAAACCTTATGAATGCCACGAATGTGGAAAGACTTTCTCTCACAAGTTTAGCCTCATCATTCATCAGAGAATCCATACAGGAGAGAAACCATATGGATGCAGTGAATGTGGGAAGACTTTTCCTATCAAGTTTAGCCTTGTGTTACATCAGCAAACACACACAGGAGAGAAACCCCATGAATGCAGCCAATGTCAGAAACCTTTTGCCCAGAAGTCACATCTTATTATACATCAAAGAACTCACACTGGTGAGAAGCCTTACAGATGCAGTCAATGTTGGAAAACTTTCTCCCACAAATTCAGCCTCCTTTTACATCTGAAAACTCATAGAAATCATGAATGAAGTACATACTCAAAAGTTGTCATTGAGAAGGAATAGCTCATTACATCCCAGAGTTTACACGAGTGGAACTTTAAGACAGCAGCAGATGTGGATGTGTTTTCAGATTCACATCTTATTCAGAAAACAGCACTGCAGAGAATGCCAAACAGGAGGAAATACCTTTCCCAATAAATGTCAATTGAATGTAACCCAGAGAGAACAAATAGGAAGGAATTATTGTCTATGTATTAATTGTCAGGATGTTGTCAGTATGAAATTCAGCTGCAGTGGCATCAGAGAACTGACATTCAGGGGAAAATCTTATACTTTAAAAAATCTAGGAGATCATGCTTTCATGAGTATTGGGTTTTTTTGGGGGGTGTCTTTTTTTTTTTTTTTTTTTTTTTTGGCCATACCCACAGCATATGGAGGTTCTCAGGCTAGGGGTCGAATTGTAGCTATAGCTACCAGCCTACACCACAGTCGCAGCAATGCAGGGATCCAAGCTGTGTCTGCGACTCATGGCAACACCGGATCCTTAACGCAGTAAGCAAGGCCAGGGGTTGAACCCGCGTCCTCATGGATACTAGTTGGGTTCGTTACTGCTGAACCACTATGTGAACTCCTCATGGGTATTGTTTTATGAGGGAAGTAATTTTCTGTAATTGTGATATAGTAAACAGCATTATAGAAACTATTAAATATGTAAATACAGTAGTCATAAAACAAAAAAATATCAGAACTATAAGAATATATGTG
>PVHT021183540.1:1076890-1169630 GCA_004024745.2 Catagonus wagneri | reverse complement strand
CTCAGTGGGTTAACGATCCGGCGTTGCCGTGAGCTGTGGTGTAGGTTGCAGACGCGGCTCGGATCCTGCGTTGCTGTGGCTGCGGCGCAGGCCAGTGGCCACAGCTCCGATTAGACCCCTAGCCTGGGAACCTCCACATGCCGCGGGTGCGACCCGCGGCCATAAAATGACAAAAGGCAAAAAAAAAAAAAAAAAAAAGGATGAGGTCTGGGTCACTTTGCTGTACAGCAGAAACTGACAGAACATCATAAATCAACTATAATAGAAAAAGTAAAAATCTTTTAAAAAATTAAAAAATTTTAAAAAAAGGATGAGTGACAGGTATTCTCTTGGAGGGAGAATGACCCACCTACCCAGTGGCTCAAGCCAGATATTTAGGAGTGCCCTTTGATTCCCTTTGTTACCTTTCCTCACATCTGATCTGCTAATGAGTCTTGTTTATCATTTCCAAATAAATTCGATGTCTTCTGCTTCTCGTGTTTTCCTTTGCCTCTTCAATCTCTGTCACACTTGCAACTGCCTACTTTATTCCTCGTTTGTTTATTGTTTCCTTTCCATCCCTAGGATATGACTTCGGTGAAAGTAAAGAATTTTTGTTTCTCTAAAACCAGCACTATGCCTGGTGGTATGGTGGTAGCTATTTAATAAGGATGTATTCCATGAATAAGTATCTTTCACCATTCTGGATCAGGTGTCCCTATAACCTCTGCGATAAGATGCTAACAGTGATAGTATTTAACTGTCCCCAGAGCCCTCTTTATAAAGCAGATAAATCTATATTTATTCATTGTGAATTTACTGTTTTACACGGATGGCTGTTATTTGGGGGTTGTTTGCTGTCTTATATTCCTTTGTTTTTAACCATTTCCAAGAGATAGGGGTTAGTGTTGAATGGATAAAGAGCTTTTTGGTTGGGGAAGATAAAAAAGTTCTAGAGATGAATGGTGATGATGGTGTGAATGCACTTCATGCCACAGAACTCTAGTTAAAATGGTAAAAATTTGGAGTTCCCGTCGTGGCTCAGTGGTTAACGAATCCAACTAGGAACCACATGGTTGCGGGTTCGATCCCTGGCCTTGCTCAGTGGGTTAAGGATCCGGTGTTGCTGTGAGCTGTGGTGTAGGTTGCAGATGCGGTTCGGATCCCACGTTGCTGTGGCTGTGGTGTAGGCCGGCGGCTACAGCTCTGATTAGACCCCTAGCCTGGGAACCTCCATATGCTGCAGATGCGGCCCTAGAAAAGGCAAAAAGACAAAAAAAAAAAAATTAAAATGGTAAAAATTTATCTTAGGTATATTTAACTATAATTTTGAAAAGTTTTTAAAAAATGAGATAAGGCATTTTTATACTTGGAATTTCTCTTATACTTGATATCATAAATTTCCCGTTAAAGAGCCAGCTCATCCCAAGGTATTTTTGAAGCAGTTTTATTCCATATGATGCTCATAGGTTCACTGTTCTCTCTCCTAGAAACTGAGAAAGTGGAAGATTTTGTGCAGTGGCACTGGCAAAAGCAAAATATGCTAAAGAGGATGAAAGAATGTGATGAACAGACTGTATTTGGAAATATTACTCATCGGAGCAAAAGTTCTTTTCCTTTAAGGCCAAATCATGATATATTTGATTTACGTGGGAAAGCTCTGAAATCATATTTAGATATAATCAACCAGAGAAGAAGTTGTGACAAAAAGGAGCCTGCTGAATTTAATGGAGATGGGCGATCCTTTCTCCATGCTAATCAGGAGCAGACTCATACTGAAATTAAACATCTGCAAATAGACAAAACAGAAAATGCTCATGAATGTGGAAAAGCCTTCCTCAAGAAGTCTCGGCTCAATGAACATAAGAGAATTCACACTGGAAAGAAACCCCATGGGTGCAGTGTGTGCGGGAAAACCTTCTCCAAGAAGTTCAAGCTCACTGAACATCAGCGAACTCACAAAGGAGAGAAACCCTATGAGTGTGGTGAGTGTGGAAAAGCCTTCCTCAGGAAATTTCAGCTTACTGAACATCAGAAGACTCATACAGGAAATAAACCCCATGTATGCAGTATATGTGGGAAAGCATTCTATAGAAAGTTCAAGCTAACTGAACACCAGAGAACTCATACGGGGGAGAGACCCTATGAATGTACTGAATGTGGCAAAGCCTTCTGCAGGAAGGCAGAGCTCATTATACATCAAAGAAATGAAAAAGGAGAAAAGCCCCATGGATGCAGTGAGTGTGGAAAAGGTTTCTCCAGAAAATCACAGCTCATCTTGCATCAGAAAATTCACACTGGAGAGAAATCTTACATATGCCGTGAATGTGGAAAAGGTTTCATACAGAAGGGCAATCTTATTATACATCAGCGAACTCACACTGGAGAGAAACCCTATGGATGTGCTGAATGCGGGAAGGCTTTCAGCCAGAAGGCATGCCTCATAGCACACCAGCGATTTCATACAGGAAAGACACCCTTTGTATGTACTGACTGTGGAAAATCTTGTTCTCAGAAATCAGGACTCATTAAACATCAGAGAATTCACACAGGAGAGAAACCCTATGCATGCAGTGAGTGTGGGAAAGCCTTCACGACAAAGACGATGCTCATTGTCCATCAGAGAACTCACACAGGAGAGAGACCCTATGGATGCCACGAGTATGGGAAAACTTTCTCTCACATGTCATGCCTGGTTAAACATAAGAAGATACACACAAGAGAGAAACAAGTGGTAAAGATGGAATGTCCTCCCATAGCCAGTCACAGCTTATTAGATACTAGTAAACTCAAGCAGGGGAAAAACCCTGTTAATATGGTGTCTGGACAAATGCCTTCTATGATCCCTCCGACATCATTAAACATCAGTGGGCTCCTAGCAGATAGGAATGTGGTCCTTACCGAACAGCCGGTTACCAGATGTGCACCCTTGAGAGATAACAGGCAGTTTGTGCAGGAAAGAAGCCTTATGAATGCAGTGAATGTGGTTATGCCTTCAGTGGTCAATTATATCTTATTATACGTCACAAAAAACACATAGGAAAAAACTGGTGCCTTCTATTTGGAAAAGCCTTGAGTAAAAATGTATAGCTGGTTGTTTGGTTATGTATAAACAGAAGGCTATGTTTTGGAAGATAGACCCTATCATCAGTGGTCACCACAGGTCATCAGTGAGCTTATAATGGGTAAAAATATAATGATAGTGGGAAAATCCTTGCCCTCAATAGGTGTCCCTACTGGAGAGAAAGTGTGAGAAGGCAGTGAATGTGGCAGGGTTTTCAGTGGTACATTCTGCCTTATCCATTAGCTGATGAAATCATACACAAGTAAAACGCTGTGAACATACTAATTGTGGAATATCTTATTAAATTTCTTGTGAAGCAAAAGCCTGTGAAGATGAGGGATATTTTAGAGCTTTATGTACCATTTCCCACTATCATTATACATAACATAATACACTTCATGTACATTTTTGGACAGAAAACCTTGAACCATATTCCTAGTTACTGAGCTGATGATTCCATAATTTAAAAGAGATAGTCTTTTAACCAGATAACTGGTTAAAGTTATCACATTATATTCATTTCTCCCAACTGTGGATTCTTTCTTCTTTAAAAAAAATCTATCTTCAGTACCTACCCAATATATGATGATTAGCTATCACATTTCTTTGGCTCTGTATTTTTGGCCATGCCTGTGATATGCAGAAGTTCCAGGGCCAGGGATCGAACCCATGCCACAGCTGGGACCTGAGCCACAGCAGTGATAACACTGGATCCTTAACTCAGTGTGCCACCAAGGGAACTCCAAAATTTAAATATTTCAGACAACTAAATTCTTTCAAGAAAAATACTAAATTCATAAATGTAACAATGTCCTTAGATGAGTTTAATTTCTATTTATAAACAAGACCAATCATTATAAAGGTCCAAGTTTTCTGTCTTGAAAAGGTAATGAAATCAGATCTGCAAAATGAACTGAAAGCCCAAAGGCCATTAGTAATTTCAACCTATAAATTAAATAACAAAATACATTCCATCACAGCTCTTGGCAATTTTTTTCTGAAAACATGAAAATAAGATGGGCAATTTAAACACAAATCAAGATGGCTCTGCTTGCTTCCTGCCTCCCTCCTAGCTCTCCCACCTCTTTGATTATCCATATTATCCTCAGAATCAGGAATATGATCTACACTTGTGGATAACTATCCAGCTGCATTCTTCCCTCTGGGGGTAGTTACCTGTCTGACCCTATTCTTTGCTTCACTGATGGAATGCAAATAGATGCCAGGAAGAATGGGGAGGGGTTCCATTTCTCCTCAACTCAGAGGCACTCTTGAGTCTTACATGCTTGGGTGTCACACGAGGAAGAGAAAAAGTAGACCTTCATAGAATCAGCTCTGTCCTGGTATCTCACAGTACATAGGCCTGGAGAGACTGAATCAAACTGGGAATAGGTCAAAGAGCTCTGGAAGAGTGGGCTGAATTTAGTTCTAGATTGGAATACTAAAGGCTAACCTGGCACATGTCTTCAGAATCTGTATAATTATTGAGCTGTAGCCAGGAGTAATGTCAGTAGGGACTGGCCTAAAATTGATAGAGCATAAGGTTCAGACCAAGTATACTGCTGGAAAACTGGGTTTTGAGGAAGGGCACAAGGTCAGGTCCCTTGTGGAGAAGGTAAGGGGGGAAGCATGTAAATAGATGAGGTATCTTAATGACATTGTAGATGATTTTTAAAAACCAGTACAATGTAAAAACCAACAAAGTCACTTGGAGAGAAAGTCTCAATTGTTAAGGACTTTTTTTTTTTTTGGCCACACCCATGCATACAGAAGTTTCTGAGGCAGAGATCAAACCTGTCACTGGAATCAAACAAGTCACTGGAATCACAGCAGTGACAGTGCCAGATCCTTAACCAGAGGGCGCCGAGGAACTCCTTAAGGATTTTATAAAATATGGAATAGATGAAGATCTTGGGTCATGTGTAAACATTATCAGTTTCAATATAAAGCATATTATAACAACTATCAATTTCCTGAGTTTGTGCTCAAATGTAAGGTTTATTTATTTGGGGGGGGGGGGGCCTGCACTAGCAGCATATGGAAGTCACCAGGCTAGGGGTTAAATTGGAGCTACAGTGGCTGGCCTACACCACAGCCACAGCAACACAGGATTTGAGCTGTGTCTGCGTCCTACCTCACAGCTCACAGCAACGCCAGATCCTTACACTGAGGGGGGTCAGGGATCAAACCCACATCATCATGGATCCTAGTAGGGTTTGTTACTGCTGAGCCACGATGGGAACTCTCAAATACAAGGTCTTGAATGTAAGTTATAGTCTGTAAAAGTTAAGACTGTAAGCTCCACGAAGAAGTAAAAAGTACTTCCGCTATTTAGGGACCTTCTGTTGACCCCTATATACCAGATGTCTGGAATGCCTCACCCAGAGTAGGCATTCGTTGTTAACTGACTGAATCTCATCCATCAAGCAGTTGGGTCTTGCTAAGCTGGGACTTAAAGCAGGATCAGAAAGGACCAAACTGTCTCCAAGTAACTTTAATGTATCTCAAAACAAATCTCAAGAATATTTGTAGGAGTGCAGGAGTTCCCATTGTGGTGCAGTGGAAATGAACCTGACTAGTAACCATGAGTTTGCAGGTTTGATCCCTGGTCTTGCACAGTGTGTTAAGGGTCCAGTGTTGCCGTGAGCTTGGTATAGGTCGCAGACGCAGCTCAGATCCCAAGTTGCTGTGGCTGTGGCATAGGCTGGCGGCTACACCTCTAATTTGACCCTTAGCCTGGGAACCCCCATATGCCGCAGGTGTGGCCCTAAGAAGCAAAAAAACAAAAAAAATGGGAGTTCCCGTGGTTCTGGCATAGGCCCGCAGCTGTAGCTCCAATTAGATCACTAGCCTGGGAACCTCCATGTGCTGCGGGTGCAGCCCTAAAAGGACAAAGGACAAAAAAAAGAAATGAATATTTATAGGAGTGCGGACACATAAAATTGACAATGTTTTTCATCCAACCAAACATTGAGAAAAATCAATCAAGTGACTTGAAACTGACAATTATGCCAGACTGAGCCAACAAGGACATTATGAGAACTGTATAAACAATAATACATGTATTCCATTGGGCCAAAAAGGTATAGAAATGATTAACATGTTAATAATGTTATGGGGTTCAAAAGATATGTCATACATTTTATCTTTTCATATTTTATAAATCCTCCCAAAATATTGTTTTTCATTCTCTATCTTGATCAGTGGAGGGCAGTTTTAAAGATTTGCACTTGGCATTCCTCACAATGATAACTCTTACTCCACAGGCTAAAAATCCAAGGCTTTTCTCTTTTTTTTTTTTTTTTTTTGTCTCTTTGCCTTTATGTAGAGCCGCACCTGCAGCATATGGAGGTTCCCAGGCTAGGGGTCTAACAGGAGCTGTAGCCGCCGGCCTTCGCCACAGTCACAGCAACACGGGATCCGAGCCGCGTCTGCAACCTACACCACAGCTCACGGCAACGCCGGATCCTTAACCCACTGAGCAAGGCCAGGGATCGAACCCGCAACCTCATGGTTCTTAGTCGAATTTGTTAACCACTGAGCCACGAAGGGAACTCCCAAGGCTTTTCTCTTTTTAATTTCTTTCTTTCTTTTTTTTTTTGAAGGGTGGGGTGGGAGCTTTTTATTTTGTCTTTTTAGGGCCGCACTCACAGCATATGAAGGTTCCCAGGCTAGGGGTTGAAATGGAGCTGCAGCTGCTGGCCTATGCCACAGCCAGAGCAATGCCAGATCCAAGCCACCCTTGCAACCCATGCCACAGCTCGTGGCAACACCAGATCCTTAACACACTGAGAAAGGCCAAGAATCGAATCT
Organism: Catagonus wagneri; assembly: GCA_004024745.2. Taxonomy (NCBI): domain Eukaryota; kingdom Metazoa; phylum Chordata; class Mammalia; order Artiodactyla; family Tayassuidae; genus Catagonus; species Catagonus wagneri. Next base: position 1,162,774 of record PVHT021183540.1, on the reverse strand, counting down.
GAGTCCTCATGGATACTAGCTGGGTTCATTATCACTGAGCCACGATGGTAACTCCCCTCTCTTTTTAATAAGAGCTCTTATTAGCTTTGTTCTCTTTGTACTTGAGTTTCTTTTGCCTTTTCATCAACTTTGATCTTTTCCTTTGCATACCAAAATAGGATAAAACTGTTCATACTTTTTAAGGCACCCCCCCTCACGTTTCATTTTGGATAGTTTTTATTGCTGTGTCTTCGAGTTAACTAATCTTATGCAATGTCTAATTGCCATTAATTCCAGCCAGTGGGTGTTTTATCTCATTGTTACATCTAATTTCTAGAAACTTGACTTGGGCCTTATTTCTTTTATCTTTCATATCTCTATTTAACATGGTTTACTTTTAACCTATTTATCACAATATTTAAAGTGGTTTTCTAGTAGGCAGCAGATAGGTAGGCCTTGCTTTTTCACAGTTGACAACGTCTTTTTATTGGAGTATTTATATCACTTATATTTAATGTGAGAATGTGGTTAGTTCAGACTGAAAACAGGCAGCTTACTATTTATCTCAACTGTTATGTTTTTTTCTACTTTTTCTTCTACTATCTTTTGGAGTAACTGAGTATGTTTTATGATTATCTTCTCTGTTGCCTTGTTAGCCATAACTCTATTTTCCTTCCCTTTTTTTTTTTTTTGGTCTTTTTAGGGCCCCATCTGCAGCATATGTAAGTTCCCAGGCTAGGGAGTCAATCTGAGCTGAGATACCCGGCCTATGCCACAGCCAGAGCTAGGCCAGATCTGAGTCACATCTGTGACCTACACCACAGCTCCTGGCAACGCCAGATCCTTAACCCACTGAGTGGGGCCAGGGATCAAACCTGTGTCCTCATGAATACTAGTCGGTCGGGTTCATTACCACTGAGCCAAGACGGGAACTCCCATAATTCTGTTATTTAACTGGTTCCTTTAGAGTTTACAGTATTTATCATTAACTTATCAGTATAAGTTCAAGTATTATTATATACTTCTTTGTGTATAATAACAGAATCTTCCACTTTTTGTAGCCAGATCAGCTTTACTAAAGAGGCTGTCTGCTGAATGCTCCTGGGATATATATTTAGGGGACGGGTAAGTTGGTTTTACATAATATATCCACATTAACATTCCTAACTCCATATCCTTTTGAATATTTTACAGTATATGGAACAAAGAATACCTGGCATTTAAACTTTAGTGTAAGAAAAAAGGCTCATGGACTTGGAGAAAAGACTTGTGGTTGCCGAGGGGGAGGGGGAGGAGTGGGATGGACTGGGAATCTGGGGTTAATGCAAACTATGCCTTTGGAGTGGATAAGCAATGGGAGCCTGTGTAGAGCTCTGGGAACCGTATCTAGTCACTTGTGGTGGAGCGTGATGGGGGAATATTCGGGAAAAAGAATGTATGTAAGTATGTGTGACTGGCTCACTTTGCTGTACAGTAGAAAACTGACAGAACACTATAAACCAACTATAATGCGAAAAAAAAATCATTTAAACTTTAGTGTAGCCCACCTCTGAGTCAGGTTTCAGTCAACCAACCAAACTGTTAGAGCTACTCTAATTGAGCTCACACATTAAAACCAGAACCAATTCATAGCAAGCCCACATTGAATTTGCTTGAACCAAAAATCATATTCCTTCCACCACAATCCCATGAATGTTTTCCAGGTTCCTACTGAACACATAAGCAATACATAAAAAAGCTAAATTCTTCATGACTACACTGGGTTTATCCAAAGAAAGCAAAGTCAGTTAAAATTTGTTCAATTTTATAAACAGTGTAATTCACCACTGTAGTAGACTGCTCTGGTGGCCATAACAAAATACCACAGAGTTGGTTTTTAAACCAAAGAAGTCAATTTTCTCATAGTTTCAGAGGCTAGAATTTGAAGATCAAGTTTCCAGCAGGTACAATTTCTGGTAAGATACTGCCTTTATTTTATTTTTTATTTTTTTGGTCTTTTTAGGGCCGAGCCCATGGCATGTGGAAGTTCCCAAGCCTATGGGTCAAATCAGAGCTGTAACTGCCAGCCTATGCCAGAACCATAGCAATGCGGGATTTGAGCCGCATCTGTGACCTACATAGCTCACTGCAACACCAGATCAAGGCCAGGGATTGAACAAGCATCCTCATGGATACCACTTGGGTTGGTTACCACTGAGCCATGATGGGAACTTTTTTTTTTCTGAGATATTTCTTTCTTGTTTCTCTTCTTATAAGTACACTAAACCTAATGTATCAGAGCCCCACCTCGACAACCTAAGGCAACCTTAATTGCTTACCTTAGGAGCTCCCATCTCTAAATAGAGCCACACTGGGTTCTAGGGCTTCAACATGTGACTTGGAGAGGGGACACAAGCCTTCAGTCCATAATAATCCGCCACTGGCTCCATCCTCCCAATTCACGTCCTTCTTGCATGCAAAACACACACATTCCATCCCAACAGCCTCAAAATTCTCATCCAAGTTAGATATGGGTAAGGCTTGAGGCACAATTCATCCCCAGGCAAACTCCTGTCCAGCTTTGGACCCGTGAAACAAGCTAAAATACAATAGTGGCACAGGGGTAGGATAGACATTCCCATTCTAAGAGACAAATCATAAAGAAAAAAAGGGCAACAGGTCCTAAACAAATCCAAAACCTAGAGAAACAAGTTCCATTAGATCTTAGGGATTGACACTATCATCTTGGGATCACTGCTCTGCCCTCCAGGCATCGTAGGTCACACTGTAGGTTGAAATCATAACACTCTTGCTATCATGAAGAAGAGCAAGCATCAAAGCTTGCTCTTACATTCTGCACACCAGCAGTGAGACGGGCTGGGACCTGGGACCTAGGACCCTTTGCTGCAGCGTTTGCATCTGGATGAGCATCTCCTCCAGCAACAAAATACAAAGAAACTATACGGGGTTAAGAAATAACTGCACACATGTGCAGTGGGGGCAAATTATGAACAACCAGATATAGAAAAGACTTAAAACTCACCTGCCATTTCTGAGGTATCAGGAGCAAAATCACACAAGCCCAACACACAGCAGTACCAAGAGGATGGGCAGACCACCCAAATCATCTCTCCAGCTGACTCCTGGGTCCATCCCTACCCTCACCCTATTTAAGGGACCAACTTGCCCCACTTCAGAGAGCGAGCTAGGAAAACTGCTGCTTCTTTTCTTTGCTTTTCCTTTTTTTTTTTTTTGTCTTTTCAGGGCCACACCAGTGGCATATGGAGGTTCCCAGGCTAGGGGTCTAATCGGAGCTGTAACTGCCGACTGACGCAACAGCCACAACAACACAGGATCCCAGCCGCCTCTGTGACCTACACCACAGCTCACAGCAACGCCAGATCCTTAACCCACTGAGCGACACCAGGGATCGAACCCTCAACCTCATGGTTCCTAGTCAGATTTGTTAACCACTGAGCCATGACGGGAACTCCCTTATCAATTTCTATTGATTAAAGAATCCAAGAACAGTAGAATGTATACCTCTATGAAAAAGGATTATTTTTGAGGGTTTCTTTTTGTTTTTTGTTTTTTGTTTCTTTTTAGGGTCACATCCACAGCATATGGAAGTTCCCAGGCTAGGGGTCAAATTGGAGCTACAGGTCCTGGCCTATACCACAGACACAGCAACTGGGGATCCGACCTGTGCCTGAGACCTATACCACAGCTCAAGGCAACACTGGGTCCTTAACCCACTGAGTGGGGTCACGGACTAAACCCAAGTCCTCATGGATACTACTTGGGTTCGTTAGCACTAAGCCACGATGGGAACTCCTAAAAAAGGGTTATTTTTGTATTTCCAGCACCAAGTTCTGTACTTGCCACATAGTAGGCATTTTAAAAAACCTGCTGGGTCAATAAATGAATGATTAACCCCTTTAGTCTGAAGGCTTTCTGAGCCAGGGTATATAATTACTGGAAATGAGGTTTTATCAGTTGGGCCACAATATTAAATAGAACCACCTCCATTTTGCAGAGCTTTTTTTTTTCCCCTTGGCTGCATCCATGGCACATGTAGGTTCCTGGGTCAGATATCAAACCCATGCCACAGCAGTGACTGGAGCTACTGCAGTGATGATGCCAGATCTTTAACCACAAGGCCACCAAGGAACTCCTCTAGAGCCTTTGAATCAAAGTATTTCCCATCTTTGTGGAAGGAAAAGCGAGAACCACGCCTCTCCACTGGCTCTGACCCTTTTACTGGCCCTTGATCAACCATGTTCCCCACTTTCTGTCACACCAGGCATAACAAGAGCTGTATAATCCCACCCTTCTACTCTCAGACCAATGTCTTCCTCAGCGGTTCTCTAAACCCTACAATGGCCTCAAATGCAGCTTCTTCAGTGCCCCTTGAAACTCAGCAGGTCCCTGAGGGGCTCCGGAGCACAAAAGCCTTTCTTTGTCTCCCAGTTCTTGTTTTGAGGAAATGGCCTTCCCTGAGTTCCAAGGGGGCAGGTTCAGACAGTTGCTGATCAGGGAAGGGAGGGGGTGCAGAGACCAGGGAGGAACAGTCAAGCAATAAAAATGCAGCCGTGGGGCAGGGTCCTGATTCCCCCTCAAGGGACACACACAATGATATAGGCATCTCATAGACCTAAAAGATTATATTCCTTATGCCCCTTCTGCAAACGGACAGCGTAAAACTGAATAGCTTGAGCCCTTTCCCCATGCTTCTCTCTCACTTGATTAGGAATCCTGAACACAATCACCTGTGAGTTAAAGATTTATAAACACCTGACATTTTTCATAACCTTCCCTGGTTTGCTCTAATCTCTGATCAACATGCCCTTTCGCAAGTACTGTTACTCTAGGAAAAGTCAAGATGTGATGACTCAGAAGACCACTACCAGGATCACGCTGACACCAGCACCGATGACTAAGAATCCGCAAAAGAAAGAAGAATGCATGTTTGTCCCAACCCTGATTTTTTTTTTATTACCCAACCCCAATCTTGTCTGAAACCCTGTTTTTCTTTTAGGCTACAAAAACTCCATGCAATTCTTCTCCAAGGGAGGATACAGTCTCTAAGGCATGCTGGGACCTCCTTTGCCTGGCAAAGCAATAAGTTGTTTTTTTTTTCTCTTTCACCCCAACCTCTGTCTCCGGTTTCGACACTGGTGGACAGAGGCCCAGTTTCGCACCCCTGAAGCCAGTATTCCTAGGATACTAGTTGTATCTAATTGTTGCTTTGCTCGGATTCCCTCCCTTTAAAATGCTTTGAGATGGTGGCGCTCACCTAGCTTCTCTCTATCCCTTACAGCAAAGTGCCTTAAAGTCCACAACCGCCTCCGCCCATCCTTCAAGAGCTACAGGCCCGAGTTTCTGAGAAGCTACGCTTTTTTGCAGCGCCCCGATGAATGTTGCAAAGTCAGGGCCCCGTGGGTCAAGTGGCCTGGAAATGTGGTGAAACAGGTCGTTTTCAATAGCCTCTCACCGTTTTTGAACCTTCCCGCGAAAGGCAGAGAAGGAAAACCTCGCTGCGGTTCGGCGGTTCCTGGGAAGACAGCGGCTCGGGGTAGAGAGGCCCGGGGGGGGGGGGGGCGCGGAAATGTTACGTCATAGAGGGGCCGCCAGGAGCCAGACTGGGTCTCCCGAACCCCGGTTAGTGGTCCAAGTCGGCCTCCATCCTTTCAGCTCTTGAGGGTCTTGCCAGCGGCTGGGGTTGGTCGCTGAGGTACAGATTGTGGGGTAAAGTTTTCAAATAATGGTCCGAAGCTTTGCCACCAGTAGTGGAGACGGAGATCGTCCATCAGGTCAGTGTCAGGTCCTGGGCGTTTTTCGGAGTCAGGGAGAGGGCGTTGAGGGTGTTTTTTTGTTGTTCCGAACCGACTAGGGGTCGGTGTTGTGGGGAAGCGAGTGGTAATCCTCACTGGGGTGTTCTGTCAGTGGATCAGCCGGGGGATCCGTGTTGAGAGTTCCCTGTGGAAGGGAACTCACGCGGTTCGGTGTTGGGACGAGAACTTGAGAGGTCTTGTTGCCGAGGAGGTTTGGAAAGTTTGTGGTTGGGGGAACTGGGCACCGTGTCCCATTGGGGCCAGCTTTGGGGCAGCTTATCGCGGGTCTAATTTTTAGAGATGGGGGTTTTGGCCCTCTTGCGTCGGTGTTTACTGTATATTCCAACTGAATAAACAGCCTGACCCAAGTAATGACATCCCCATCCTCCTAAATACTCCTCCAGAAAACAATTCTCTTTAAAATTTAGTGTATTTCATTTTCAGTATTGGAATCAGGTCTGTCGGTATTGGCATCACTTTTTACATTTTTAATCTAACATCCTGTCATAACCATTTCGATATTAGAAAACTCTTTGGAAGTTTTCTTTCTTTTCTTTTTTTAAAAGCTGTTGCATTTATGTTCCAACCAGTGGGTGTTTTAATTTGGGTAGAACTGACATGGATGTGAGTACTACGCTTTCAGGAACGTGTGATGGGTTTCCTTTAACTCAAGTTTTGTTTTCTGTGTTTTTTGTTTCTTTTTGTTCTTAGAGCAGCTGTAATGTATTTGTGTATGTGTCTTAGACACGTTTGATGTTTATTTGTAAGTAGTTTAGCCTTTTGTTGTAACTGAAATGGTGATCCCCCCCACCATGATCCCACTCTCTTTTTCTTTGTTTAGTCTAATTTTATGTAATGCCAAGAGCAAAACAAAACAAAAAAATTTGTCTTTAGGGCCGCATCCGAGGCTCCCAGGCTAGGGGTTGAATCAGAGCTGTAGCCACTGGCCTACACCACAGCCACAGCCACACCAGATCTGAATCACATCCGCAACCTACACCACAGTTCACCGGAACTCCAGATCCTTAACCCACTGAGTGAGGCCAGGGATTGAACCTGCATCCTCATGGTTGCTAGTCAGATTCGTTTTCCACCGAGCCACAACGGGAACTCTAAGAACGAAAATTTTAAAGATATTTTGTCGCCTCATTCTACTCATGTTATTACTGATAGCTTTATACTGATTCCTTTATGTTTTCTAGTTGAGCATTTTTTTTTTTTTTTATGTTTTTGCCTTTTCTAGGGCTGCACTTGCAGCATATGGAGGTTCCCAGGCTAGGGGTCTGATCGGAGCTGTAGCCACCGGCCGACACCACAGCCACAGCAATGCAGGATTCTTAACCTACTGAGCGAGGCCTGGGATTTAATCCACAACCTCATGGTTCCTAGTCAGATTCGTTAACCGCTGAGCCACGACAGGAACTCCTAGTTGAGCATTTTTGTCATCTACAAATGCTGTTGGCTGGAGTAAGAAGAACCTCCGACTGCCTCTGACTTGGGTAGGTTAATTTTAGAGTCAAGCTTCCTCAGTTGTGAAAAACAGCTGTCATAATTCCCACTTTGTGGTTGTTAGGAAGAGTAAATGAGCAAATGTTAAGTACAAAGTGTAGTGCCTGGCACATAGCAGTCTGAATAAATGTTACCTTTTTTTTTATCAAGTTCTTATTCTTTTTTCTTAAATGCTTCCCTGAGCTCTACTGAGATATAACTGACATATAACATTCCGTAAATTTAAAGTGTACAGTGTGTTGATTGATACCGTTATTTTTGCAAAAGGGTTGCTGTCCTAGGCTAGTTAGCATCTGCATCTATCACATAATTACCATAACTACTTTTTTTAAACAACTTTCAAGTGTATAATACAGTATTATTAACTGTAATCACAATGCTATACAGTAGATTTCTCTCAAAAGCTTTTTTTTTTTTTTTTTTTGCTTTTTAGGGCTGCACTTGCGGCATATCGAAGTTCCAAGGCCAGGGTTCAAATCAGAGCTGCAGCTGCTGACCTACACCACAGCCACACCAATGCCAGATCCAAGCCATATCTGCAACCTACACCACAGCTCACAGCATTGCTGGATCCTTTACCCACTGAGTGAGGCCAAGGATTTAACCTGTGTTCTCATGAATCCTTGTCAGGTTTGTTACCGCTGAGCCATGATGGGAACTCCTCAAGGCCTTTTTAAATGTAATTTTTATTTTTTCCTGATTTAAAAAAAAAGTATTGAAAAATTGTTGATTTACAACATTGTGTTAGTTTCAGGTGGAGAGCAAAGTGGTTTACACGTATACATATATAAATACTTTTTTTTTAAGGTCCCTACCCACAGCATATGGAAGTTTCCATACTAGGGATGAAATCGGATCTACAGCTGCTGGCCTATGCCACAGTCGCAGCAACACGGGATCCAAGGCGCCTCTGCTACCTACACCACATCTCATGGCAACACTGAATCCTTAACCCACTGATCAAGACCAGGGATCGAACCTGTGTCCTGATGGATACTATCAGATTCCTTTCTGCTGAGCCACGATGGGAACTCCCATATTATTTTTTTATATTCACTCCCATTATAGGTTATTGCAAGATATGAGTATAGTTCCCTGTGCTCTGATAGGTCCTCATTGGTAATCTATTTTATATAAGGTAGTGTGTATATTTTAATCCCAAATTCCTAGTTTATTCCTCCCTTTCTCCCTTTAAAGGTTTTTTTTTTTTTTTTTAAGGGCTGCACTTGTGGCTTATGGAGGTTCCCAGGAGAAGGGTCAAACAGGAGCTGCAGCTGCTGGCCTACACCACAGCCATAGCAACCCCAGATCCGAGCCCATCCTAGACCTACACCACAACTCATTGCAACGCTGGATCTTTAACCCCCAAAGGCCAGGGATCGAACCTGCATCCTCACAGATACTAGTTGGGATCTTAACCCACTGAGCCACAACGGGAACTTCCTCAAAGCCTTCTTAATTTTATTTTCATTTATAATGTCTCTCTCTTTAAAATTTTCTTTCTCTCTCTTTTTTTTTTTCTTTTTAGGGCCACACTCATGGGAAATGGAGGTTCCCAGGCTAAGGGTTCAATCAGAGCTAAGCTGCCAGCCTATACCACAGCCATAGCAATGCCACATCTGAGCCACATCTGTGAACTGCACTGCAGCTCACAGCAATGCCGGATCCTTAACCCACTGAACGAGGCTGGGGATTGAACCTGTAATGTCATGGTTCCTAGTCAGATTCATTTCCACTGCACCATGACGGGAACTCCTAAAATTTTCTTTGTGTTTCTAGATTTCCCAATATCTTATATTCCTGGAAGAAACAATACTTGTTTTAATGATTTGTTCTTTTAATACAGGGCTAGATTCTGTTTGCTAGCATTTTATTTAATATTTTTGTTTTTAGAAATAAAAAGATGTTGTGGATTTGCTTCATAATAATCCACTGGTAGAGTGGGAGTCAGCAGTGGTGTAGATAAAATTAGATTTGAGTTGTTTTTTTGGGTTTTTTTTGTCTTTTTGCCTTATCTAGGGCCACACTCGCGGCATGTGGAGGTTCCCAGGCTAGGGGTCTAACAGGAGCTGTAGCCGCCGGCCTACACCACAGCCACAGCAACACATGATCCGAGCCGCGTCTGCAACCTACACCACAGCTCACGGCAACGCCGGATCCTTAACCCACTGAGAAGGTCAGGGATCAAACCCGCAACCTCATGGTTCCTAGTCGGATTCGTTAACCACTGAGCCATGATGGGAACTCCCTACGTGTCAGTTCTTATTGAATTCAACTAAAGCAGTCAGCAGAGGGAATGTATAGCCATAAATACATGTGTTAGAAAAGAAGGATGAAAAATTAACGAATCGGCATCTATCTCTATATTTTTCTTTTTTCTCATCTATTGATTAGGGGTTTTTTTTTTTTGTCTTTTTTGTTTGTCCTCACAACAGCCAGGTGAAGAAGTAACAGGGCAAGGTCTGGAATGGTCCCGAGCCCAGGAGCTTCTGGCTCCATGGACTTAGGGTAACCACCCTCCTGGCACCTCAGGATGTTCCCAGCTCAGAAGTCTCCATACCCTGTGCTCTAGAGAGTTTATGGCGGTTCCATTACATAGGCCTGCTTGATTAAATCACAGCCATCAACGATTAAACTCCACCTCCAGCCCCTCTCCCTTTCCTGGAGGTCTGGCGGTGGGGCTGAATGTTTCAGCCCTCTAATCATGCCTTTTCTGGGCACTGGCCCTCATCCTGAAGCTCTCTACGGGCCCCTAGCCGCCAGTAATCCCATTAGCATACAAAAGATACTCTTGTCAGTCTAGAGATTCCCAGGGTTTTAGGAGCTGTGTGCCAGGAGCCTGGGACAAAGATCAGACACTCCCAGTTGTACCCCAATGAGTCTAAGGAAAGTAGCCACCCTAGTGCAAGGCTTTTATGGGTTTGTAGCAAAAGCACGACCAAATTTAATGAACTGTTTTCTCAATACCAATTTAGGCTTTTCTCCTTTAACCTATTATTTATTGGCTTTTTCTTTTCCCCCTTTTTACAGCATATGGAAGTTCCCGGGCTAGGGGTCAAATCAGAGCTGCAGCTGCCAACCTATTCTATAGCCACAGCAACATGGGATCCGAGCCACATCTCCGACCTACACTGCAGCTTGCAGCAATGCTGGATCCTTAACCCACCAAGTGAGGCCAGGGATCGAACCTCATCTTCACAGACACTATGTCGGTTCTTAACCCACTGAGCTACAACAGGAACTCCGTATTGGCTATTCTTGGCTGCCAACCTGACATCCAGGCCCTCTTTGTTAAGAAAATGCCTATTTTATTTCGGTAACCATCCATCTGGAAACTTGACCTGAGCTCAGTTTGGTAGGAAATGCAGAGTGGTTGTATCAGCCGGGCTAGTTCCGTCCCTCCCCAGTCTCACTGAGGTGTTCCAGGCACGAGCATGTGGTGCAGCTCCAGCCTGTCAGGTGTGAGGGAGAGTCAGCCAGGGGGCTTCTGGGAAGTGGTTGGGTCCTTCCACCCTAGAGATCGCAGTTGCAGCCCACTCCTGTGTGACCACCTCTTCCTACCTCTCCTGTCTGGGAGGAGTTCTGCGTTTGAGTTGTGTACCATCCTCCTGGGCTGGCACCGCAGGGAGACGAGGCTGAAGGGCGGGGCTGGGGCAGAGTGGTGGCAGGGTTGGAGATGGGGGCAGTGTGCTATTCACCTGTATATTTACCAGTAGTCGGTCAGAGACTGGGCAGAGATGAGCTGTCTGGGTGTGGAGGATTCAGGAGAGCTAAAGAGAGCCTGGGAATAATTTGCTACCTAGTGGGGAGAAAGCAGAGTTCAAGTTGACCTCATGGTGTTGGTGTTCTCAGTGTGAGTTTCTAGTGTGGCTCAGAGCTTGGCTCTTGGGGAGACTGATCTCTGAGCTGGTGTTTCCGAGGCACGGATGGGGCTGCCTTTGGGTTCCTCTTGTCCCTGGGTGCGCACGGGGAATGTTACAGGGCTGATTCCAGAGACCCTGTTTTTGCCCCTGTGACACCACAGCCCCCTCACTGTATGATGCACTGGAAAGTCAAGTTCTTAAAGAGCCTGAGAAAGAGAACAAGTTTGTATCATGAGACTGTGGAAGAGGGAGATGTCCAAATGGAGAGAGGAGATGTGGATGTGGATTCCCACCTTGCTATTTAGGAAGGATTTTTTTTTTTTTGGTTCTGGGTTTTTTTTTTTCTTTTTTTGTAGAGCTGAACCTGGGGCATATGGAGGTTCCCAGGCTAGGGGCTGAATCAGAGCTGTAGCTTCTGGCCTACACCACAGCCACAGCAACGCCAGATCTGAGCCGAGTCTGCGACCTACACCATAGCTCACAGCAATGCTGGATCCTTAACCCGCTGAGCAAAGCCTGGGATCAAACCTGCGTCCTCATGGATACTATTCAGATTCGTTTCTGCTGAGCCACAAGGGGAACTCCTGAGGAAGGATGTTAACTTGGGGAACACACTTCACCTGACCAAGCCTCAGCTTACTTGTATTTAAAATGGAGATTAATGGGGAGTTCCCTGGTGGCCTAGTGGTTAAGTGTGAGGTGTTGTCACTGCTGTGGCTCGGGTCCCTGCTGCAGCGCAGGTTTAGTCCCTGGACGGGAAGCTCCACATGCTGTGGGCACAACCGAAAAAAAAACAAACAAAAAATAAAAAAGGGAGATAATGGGAGTTCCCTGGTGGCCTAGTCGTTAGGATCCAGTGCTTTCACCGCTGTGGCCTGGGTTCAGTCCCTGGACTGGGAACTAAGCCATTGCACATTGTGGCCAAAAACAAAAACAACACAAAACAAACAAAAAACCCCAAATTAGTACTTATTTTTTTAAGCAAAAGGAAATAAAATAGAGATAATGGGTACCTTACAGTGCAGTGTTGAGGACTGCATAAGACGCTGCTTATGATTTGTTTAGTACCTTGGTCTTCAAACTGGGATAATTCCCTCCAGGCAATAAACAAAACACTTAGGGGCATGTGGGCACAGGTGGTTTTAAGTCAGTTTCCCGAGCTGCCACTTTTGTGCTTTATCTTTCCTGAAATGGATCTATTGAGAAGTCCACCATGAACTAGACCATGAGCCGGTTTTTGATTCCTGTTTCCTCTTCCACATTCCCTGTATTCCAGCTTGCCCCCCAGAGGCGTTCCTCTCCCCCATCCCCTACCTTCCTGTGGGGCACAGCCTGGTGATGTAGAAACTTTCAGGGTGTCAAAGAGACATGAAGTATTGGGGCCGCCTGTTAGAGCAAATCCACATGGCGAGAGAGAGCTGTGCTCCCAGGCTTCAAAATTGAATTAGCTTTTGAATCCACAGGTTCTAGTCTTCGGGAACAAGAGGTTTTCAATAAGAGAAGGAGGAGGAGGTTCCAGGCTTGGGAGATCATAGTTTCTGGCAGCAGCCTGACCTAATTAAGATACCTGAGCACAACTTTCGGGCAGGTCCAGAGAAACAGAAGACAGAGCCTGCCCTAGAGTTACAAGCCTGCTCTTAAGAACTGGAGATGACCAAGGTCCAGGTGAGGTTTGTTTTATCTCTTTTATCCTTTGTTTCCCGGTGGATTTGTGGCAGCTTTTAAAAAACAGGAATTCCTCTCATGGCTCAGCTGTAACGAACCCAACTAGTATCATGAGGACACGGGTTCAATCCCTGGCCTCACTCGTTGGGTTAAGGATCCAGCGTTGCCGTGAGCTCTGCTGTAGGTCACAGACGCTGCTCGGATCCCAGGTTGCTGTGGCTGTGGTGTAGGGTGGCAGCTGTAGCTCTGATTTGACCCCTAGCCTGGGAACTTACACATGCCACAGGGTGCAGCCCTAAAAAGACTAAATAAATAAATAAAATAAAAAGCAGTCTGGTGAAATCAGACTGTAAATGCCGATAAAAATCAAGATCTGTTGGACAATAACTTTAAGCTCTAATCTTATAATCAAGGAAGTGAGATATGTGGGCCCTAGGATTTGTACAAAGTTCTTAAGGTTGGAAGTGACTGTGTCAAACCTTCTGGGCTGTCTTTGCTTGGAACTTGAGGCTACTTTTCTTAGCTGCCATGATCACAGGAAAAATGTGGAATGTTGCATGATTTGCATTGTCTGTGAGGAGAAGACAAACCAGTTCTTCAGGCGAAGTAAACACTTCATTGCTTTTGGAGTTTAAGAATTTCTTTTCGTAGCTCTTCAGAAAGGTTTTGTGGTAGACAGTGTCCTCATTATCAGTTTTGTAATAAAGGCATAAGATGTTTCCTTTGGCTTTTCCTTACTGTGTTCCTCGGACTAGGCATGCCAAGGCAGAACTCAAGTGGACAGAATTCTTCAGAAGCAGTGTGCCTTGACAGTAGAGCCTTCTGGTGGTCTGGCTTTACCCAGGAATAAAGCCTGGATTAGCCAGTAGAATGAATGGGCCTCCGAGTGGTCTTTCATGAAGAATTACTCTGTCAACCAGATTTTTGTTATTGATTTGGCAGGGGACAGCTGAAAGTCCCATTCTTTGTACAGATACTGACAAAAAATCTCCCTTAATACCTTCTTAACCCCAGGTCCAGTTAATGAAGTCAGGGGAGTTCCATGGTGGTCTAGTGGTTAGGATCTGGCACTTTCACCTCTGTGGCCCAGTACTCCAGTTTTTGTATTTTTACAAAATACATGGCTACATTTGCATGCAAGAGAGGCAGACAAACAGGAGTTCCCATCGTGGCTCAGTGGTTAACGAATCCGACTAGGAACCATGAGGTTGCGGGTTCGATCCCTGGCCTTGCTCAGTGGGTTAAGGATCCAGTGTTGCCATGAGCTGTGGTGTAGGTCGCAGACACAGCTCGGATCCCGCGTTGTTGTGGCGAAGGCCGGCAGCTACAGCTCCTGTTAGACCCCTAGCCTGGGAATCTCCATATGCCGCGAGTGCGACCCTAGATAAGGCAAAAAGACCAAAAAAAAAAAGAGAGAGTCAGGCAAACAGAAGTATTTGTACCAAACAAGAATATCCCATTACCTTTTCCTGCCCAACCCCCAACTCAAAGGGTAACAAATGTTAACAGTTTGGGTTTCTTTCTACAATTGACATGTGGTAAAATGTATCTATTTATATTTACATAATCTACATATATATTTTATATATACGTTCCTATATGTATAGATATGCGTTCTCATATAGTTGACTCTACTAAGATTTTTCACATGCCTGGGATCATACCATTTATATACTCTTTGGGGCTTGATTTTTTTCATTTAAGAGAATGCCTTGAAGATCTCTGATACCAGGATGTTTAAATCTGCCTCATGGATTTACATGTCTGCATAGTTCTTCCGAGCACAGAGATGTGGCACACCCATTCTTCCTCTGATAGACATTTACATTATTTGCAGATTTTCAGGAGTTCGCGAGTGGCCTAGCAGTTAAGGATCTGGCATCATCACTGCCGTGGCTCAAGTCACTGCTGTGGTATGAGTTCCATCCCTAGCCTGGGAACTTCCGTATGCTGTGGGCGCAGCCCAAAAAAAAAAAAAAAATTAAATTATTGATAGATTTTTTCACTCTTATAAACAAAGACATTCTTACCATATAATTTTTTTTATATCGATGCAAATATTATTTTGGTACTTTTTTTTTTTTAGGCTGGGAAGGACTAATTGGTAGAATTCCATGGGGTTGGTAGAATTCCATTTAGGCTGGTTTGAATGTTTGTGTGCCTCGAAAATTCGTATGTTGAAATCCTAACCCCGGAGATGACGGTATCAGGAGGTAGGGCTCTGGGAGGGGTGTCTGTTATGAGGGTGAGGGCTTTACAAATGGAATTTGTGTTTTTCTAAATGCACTGAGATCCCGCGCCCTTCTCTCTGAGAGCACAGTGAGAAGATGCGCTCTTTGAACTAGAAAACAGGCCCTTGCCAGAATATGGCCCTGCTGGCACCCTGACCTCAGACTTTCCAGCCTCCACAACTGCGAGAAATAAGTTTATTTACATAAGCTACCTGGTCTGTGGTATTTTGTTACAGCCTCCCAAGTGGACTAAGACACGTGGGCTGTAGGATGTGCACTAGTCCCAGGCGCATAATTTATCACGGGGAAGATGGTCAGAACCTGTTCCTGCCCCTCTTTCCACGTCATGTATTCCACCTCGCATCGCACTGGAATTTCTTATTACAGGGACCTTTGTCCTTCGAGGACGTGGCTGTGGGTTTCACCCGGGAGGAGTGGCAGCTACTGGATCCATTTCAGAAGGACCTGTATAGGGAGGTCACGTTGGAGATCTGCCACAACCTAGTGTCAGTAGGTAAGGACGGTGTACGGTCACGCCACTCAAGATGGCTCCGTACACCCTCTGCTTGGCCAGTGCCTGCCTCTCCTGCACCTGCTCACGTGACTGACCTTCCACATGCTTATCTCCGGCCCAGCTGGTGATGTCCTGGTGACACAGGACATCTCCACCATGAGAGCTTCTCAAAGGGGCAATGAGGGGTGTGCCCGTCTGCTGGGTTCCAACCTGACTGTCGGTTTCCCCACTATAACCGGTAACCTCCCCCGACCCCTCTGGGAGGCAGAAGCTGCCTCCATGTCCTGCCCGCCATCTACGCATACAGTGGGCTGTCACTCTAGGACTCTGCTTCAGACATGTAAAGTCCCCCACCAGTAAACCACTGATGTCTCGGTTGCTGACTCCAGGCTCTTTCTTCAGTCTTGAAGCTGGGCAAGTACAGGGCTTGCAGGCCTGTGGGGTGTAGCCAGCAAACAGCACCACAATCAGCTACTTCTCTTTCTCATTCAGTGGCCTCTGTAGGGTTCCTGGAGTATTTCATGGTTTGGACTAAAGCATTATACGTCCTAGAGTGTACACTCTCCCTTTCCAAGCTGAAAGTTTTCATTTCACCAAAGTATGTCATGTGGTCCCTGAAATAAAATTTTCTCAAGTTTTCGCAGATTCCCCAGGCTCCAATACTTGGTACAGAGTGTTCCATGATTTCCCCTTTGCAGGTTGTGAAGCTCCCAAACCAGATGCGCTTTTCCAGTTGGAGCGAGGAGAACCCCCTGGGAGAGGGGATGGAGCAGCCCAGAGTCACACCTGCCCAGGTGAGTGGTGAAAATCAAGAAAATGGGGAGAAATGACCTAAAAATTCCAGTTGATCAGTGAAAGGTTGACACTTGTGAAATGTCCAGAGAACTTTCCTTACACCAGTTGGTGACCAGCAACCCAACACCTTTCCTGGTGTTCTTTATTGGGGCTGTTCTTTCCCTGCCATTAAAGGATGTCTTTCTTTTAACCTTCCGGATACGATTGTAGTTGGTCTCATCCAGGACCTTGATGTCTTAACCAGGTCCCATTCCTTCCACTTGTTCATTCACGCCTTCCCCATTTCTTTTTCTGCCGTGGTCTCACTTCCCGTTCTCCACCTTACTTGCTATGAGATCCCCTCGCTAGCTTTATAGATCACTTTGCACTTGGCACCGCTCCTTACCTCTGTACTGTCCCTCCCCCCTTTGAAAGGCTGGCAGCCCTCCCTGACAGCCCACCTCACCTTCGTTCATCTGAAAACCACACACACCTCGTCTCTCAGGGCACCCCACCTATTGATTCACCCTCTGTTTCCGCACCTGTCAGGTTCTATATTTGTTTTTGTTTTGCCACACGTGTGGCATGTGAAAGTTCCTGGGCCAGGGACTGATCCCAAGCCACAGCAGCGACCCCGAGCCACTGCAGTGACAATGCCAGGTCCTTTGTCCACTGCACCACAACGGAACTCCACACATTTATTTTTTGAGGTTGAGAAGGTAAGAACCCAGCTAAGTAGAAAGAGAAGTGTTGGGGTTATGGTAGGAAGAGGGGCAGAAGATCTCCCGGAAACAAGTGACAAAATTTCTTCAAGGAGGAAACGATCTATTTTACTGAATGCAACAGAAGGTGTCAAACAACCCAAGGACTGGCATCTGGGCATTTGATTGTGCTGCATCTTTTACATCCAGATACTGCCTTCTTTTCACTTTGGGGGCTCTCTTTCCCTGAAATTCCAGGGTACACTCAGAACCCCGTTTCCTAACTTCCTATCTATTTTGTAGCTACACCATACTAACTCACAGTCATGACCATACATTTTATAGTTTTACTGGTTGGTATGAAGCTTTCGCCATATAGAGAAAAGGGTTTGTATCTTATTATTATTTTTCTCTTTTTAGGGCCACACCCATGGCATATGGAGGTTCCCAGGCCAGGGGTTGAATCAGAGCTGTAGCTGCCAGCCTACACCACAGCCACAGCAACGCGAGATCCGAGCTTCATCTGCGACCTGGACCACAGCTCATGGCAACACTGGATCCTTAACCCACTGACCAAGGTCAGGGATCGAACCTGCATCCTCTTGGATGCTAGTCAGATTCATTTCTATTGAGCCATGACACGAACTACTGTATCTTATTTTTACTTACTGTAACTACATCCTAATTCCCTGATGGTATTACTTGCACATCTTTCATGAAATCAAGTGTTGTTTTTGTTTCATTTGGGTTTTTTTTTTTCTCTTTTTTTTTGTCTTTTCAGGGCCGCACCAGTGGCATATGGAGGTTCCCAGGCTAGGGGTCTAATTGGAGCTGTAGCTGCCGGCCAGTGCCACAGCCACAGCAATGCAGGATCCAAGCTGCATTTGCAACCTACACCACAGCTAATGGCAACGCCGGATCCTTAACCCCATGAGCAAGGCCAGGGATCAAACACGCAACCTCATGGCTCCTGGTCGGATTCGTTAACCACTGAGCCACAACAGGAACTCACTTGGGTTTTAATTTTGTTTTTTCTTTTTCTTTTTTTTTGTCTTTTTGCCTTATCTAGAGCCGCACCCGTGGCATATGGAGGTTCCCAGGCTAAGGGTCTAACAGGAGCTGTAGCCACCGGCCTACACCACAGCCACAGCAACGCGGGATCCGAGCTATGTCTGCAACCTACACCACAGCTCACGGCAACGCTGGGTCCTTAAGCCACTGAGCGAGGCCAGAGATCGAACCCGCAACCTCATGGTTCTTAGTCGGATTCGTTAACCACTAAGCCACGACAGGAACTCCTAATTTTGTCTTTTCATCAGGGGTGTGTGTCAACTGTGTGGGAGCCTTTTCTAGCTCTAGGCTTTGTCTCTTGAGATTCGGCTTCTGATTTGCTAGGTGTGGGGAGTGACCCCAGGCCCATGAAGTTTTTGAAAGGCTTGCCAGGCAATGCTGCTTTGACCCCTGCAGTTGAAGGACCACCACTGTGATATGCCCTGAGCGAGATTCAGATGTAGTGCAAGATGGAAACACCTTCCAAGGGTACAAGTCTCTGTTGGGAAGGGTTGACATAGGTGCATAATATTCTAAAATTTTTAGCATTTGGTTATGAGGCATAGACAAAGACTTGTTTTACAAAATCAGAGAAAACTGAGTTTTGATAAAGTGTTACAGAAAGGCTAAAGTGTGTGTTTTTTTTTTTTTTTTTTTGAGCACATAAAATAATTTCTGCAAGAAAGAGAGCTGGGGTTTTTTTGTTTTGTTTTGTTTTGTTTTTGGCCGTGTTATCGGCATGTGCAAGTTCCCAGGCCAGGGATCAAACCTGTGCCACACCAGTAACCCAAGCTGCTGCAGTGACAACACCAGATCCTTAACCCACTGAGCTACCAAGGGAATTCCAAGAGAGCTGGGTTTTAAATAAAAATGATAGAAGGCCTTCTTGGTCAATAATAATATAAAAAGATTTTGGAGATGGAAATAAGGAAAGCAATGTGGGAGACTGTTAATAGACTGGCCTGTAGGAGCCTAAGGAAATGGCTGATTACACTGGATTTTACATTAACGGTTGGCTCAGAAAATATGAATTTGGTTTTGTCTTGTCTTTTTTTGGCTAGTTCTGGAGACCTTTGCATGACAGCTGTGTGGTAACATTATAATAACAGGAAAATATACCTTGGAGTTCTAGAATGAATGGAAGATAAGGCAGATGAATGTTTTAGTCCTGGATAGGGAGTGATTTTTCAGAACCTCTTCACTGATGGGTGCCAGAAATGATATAGGAACAGAATTTAAGGAAGAATCTGGCATTAGTGGAAAGCAGAAAATTTGGAGATGACTATATTAAATACATTACAATGGCAGATATAGGATATCACGGTCTGTACCTGTGTCTTGGCCACATGTGGGCTACTTAAGTTTAAACGTAATTAACGTTAAGTAAAATTACAGATTTACTTCTGCAGTCATTCTATCCATGTTCAAGTGCTCAACAGACATACATGTTTAGCGGCCACCATACTGGAAAACACAGATAAAGAGCATTTCCATCACTGCAGAAAATTTTATTGGACAGCTCTAAATACAGTTACAATATGATTGAAGAAGATGATATTTCTACCAGTCAGAACATGGGATATGGGTAGATGGCCCAGGGACTAATTTAAAATTTTTACATGGATGTATTGGATCACATGAGGTTTTATCACACCTACATAGAAAGGAGAGTATTAAATACAATAAAACTATTAAATAGCTGATTGGTGTTTTAGGAAAGCTTAATTTTGGTGTGTAGTTGGAATGAGAGGGGAAAAATTTAGTAGGCGATTATTGAATTTTTACTCAGTAATCTTGGAATCAGATGCTATGATACTACATTCTGATATTCCAGTTCCAACCCTTTGTTACTAATACCCATGCTGCTCCCTTATTTGATCAGCATAGATATGGTTTGATGTCTCTGGATGGGCTTTTCATGTTCTCTGCATATCCCTGTCCCCAAACTCTAAAACTCAGACTCCCCCTGTCCTGGGCCCTCCTCTTTCTTTACTCATTTATATATTTATGACTTTAAATTGTTACCTTAAGTCTAGAATTTTCTCCATACTCACAGATATAACCAGATACCTTCTATTCTATCTTGAATATGCATTTCAAACCTGATGTGTACCTCAAAATGGAACACTTGATTCCCCACAAATGCCGAACCTATGTCCTTATTCTTCCACATCTTATTAAATGGCATGAGCTCCTACATAGAGGCTCAAGCCCCATATTGAGGAACTATCCTTGATTCTTCCCTTATATGCCTTTAGCATTCATTCTGATGGTAGGTCTTACCTTCTCTCTTCTATACCTGCCCTTTCTTCTTCCATACTATGTGCTTTGTTTTTGTACATTTTTCTGTCTCCGTGGTAGTCATTCATGCTGAAGTTACTGTAATCTCTTGACTGAACTCTTCTATAGCCTCCTCAACAGTTTATTTCTCCAGTTCATTCTCTGTATGAGTCACGTGACCATTTGAAAATATCAATTCAAAACATGTTGTATTTCTCCCCACCAAATTTTTGGTCACTTAACTGCCATTGTTCTTAGCATAAAATCCAGTCTTTAACAAAGTCTACAAGATCTATGCTCTCAGTTCTACCTCCTTTTCCAAACTTACCCAAACTCTGGATAGTTCAATTATGCCAACCTCCCTTATGTTTCTTGATCAGTTTTTTGTGTTTTGCATTGGCTGTTCCCTCTTCTTGGAATAGTCTCCATCTAGTTATTTATATAACATTGCTCATTCTTACCCTGTGGTGTCAGCTTAGCTGCTTTCTCTTGTAGATGACTACTTTATCCAAGATTGACTTACCACTACGTCATCACTTCCTCCATACCATTTTTGATGTCCTGTAATTTTCTTATTTCTTTGCTTACCTCTTGATTCTTGCTCTCTTGCCCTCCTGTTCCTAGAATCCAGAGAGACAAGATATATTACTCACACTGTAGTGACATTCTAATTCTACTCTTCTAATATATTCCCAAACACCGACCCATTCAGTGTTTGTTGGATGAATGGATACATCTCTTCCATCTTCTTTTACTGTATTCCAGTCACAGTGTCGTTCTATTTCTACTTCTGTCCCCATTTTGCAAGGTCCTATTTGGAAGGAAGATGCCCACATTCACTGTCGTTTCTAAAGTAGCTGTTTTTCCTTTTGCCATTTTATAATACTCATTTTTTTTTTTTTCCACAGAGCATGGGCTATATTTCCATAGGGTACCTTTCTCTTAGAATAGGATAAGATCCCATTTTTGAACCTCCCTTTTCCCCCTAAAATTATCATGGATGTTTTCATTGTTCTTTTTCCTAGAAGAAATATGGGAGCTTGACCCTATGCAATGGCACTCAGAAAAGCAAAATGGGATTAAAACTTCGGAAAGACGCCAGCAAAGCTATGCACTTGGAAATAATATTGATTTATGCAAAAGCCTTGTTCCTTTAACACAAAGACTGAGTAAGTTTGACTCACATTATAAAAGTTTGAAATCACATTTAGGTTTCATTATTGACAATAGAAGATATGCAGTAAAGAATTCTGATGAGTTTGGTGCATATGGGAAATCATCTCTCTGCCTCCACCGTGATAGAGCTCTTACAGGAATTAAATACCATGGTTGTGCTAAACCCAGTAGCACTACGTCACAGCTCAGTGACCATCAGAAAACTTATCCAGGAAAGAAACCACATGAATGCAGTGAGTGTGGGAAAGCCTTCTCCAGGAAGGCACAGCTCATTCGACATCAGAGAACTGAAAGAGGAGAGAAACCCCATGGATGCAGTGAATGCGGGAAGACATTCATGAGGAAGATTCAGCTCACGGAACACCAGAGAACTCATACAGGAGAGAAACCCCATGAATGTAAAGAATGTGGGAAAGCCTTTTCCAGAAAGTCACAGCTCATGGTCCATCAGAGAACTCATACAGGAGAGAAACCCTACAGATGCAGCGAATGTGGAAAAGCCTTTAGCCGGAAGTGCCGGCTTAATAGGCATCAGCGCTCTCACACTGGAGAGAAGCTCTTTGGATGCAGCCTGTGTGGGAAAGCCTTTTCCCAGAAGGCTTACCTCATTGCGCACCAGAGACTTCACACAGGAGAGAAGCCTTACGAATGCAGAGAATGTGGAAGGACGTTCTTTTTTAAGTCAGACCTGACCAAGCATCAGAGAATTCATACAGGAGAGAAGCCGTATGAATGCAGCAATTGTGAAAAAGCCTTCAGAAGCAAATCCAAGCTCATCCAGCATCAGCGGACTCACACCGGCGAGAGACCATATGCCTGCAGTGAATGTGGCAAAGCCTTTGCCCACATGTCAGTCCTTATTAAACATAAGAAAACTCACATGAGAGAGAAAGCTGTAGATTCACTGAAGCTGGAGAAACCTTCCTCAGGGAGTCATAGCTCGTTATGCCTGAGTGGACTCGTACCAGAGCAGAACCCTGTGAACACAGTGCCCGTGGAAACATCTGCTTCGGAAACGCAGCCCTTATCAAACATCAGTGAGCTCCTCGGGGGCAGAAACGTAATGATTGTGGACCAGCCTTTTCCAAGAAGTCAAGCTTTGGTAGATAATCAGGAACTTACACGGGGAATAAGCCTCGCAAATGCAGTGGATGTGACAACCCCTTCAGTGATAAATTATGTCTTATATGTTACAGAAACTGTGTAGGAAAAAAAATCCTCTGATACCAGAGATGGGCAAAAGCCTTTAGGTAGAATCCTCCCCACCTTCATTATGTGTCAGAGCTCACTTAGGACAGAAATGCTGTGGATGTAGTGACTGTGGAGGACACAGCTATGAGAAGTTAATAAATATCAGTGAAATCATATTAGACCAGAAATGCAGCTCTTGTGGGGAAGCCTTTTCTGAGAGGTGATATTGTACTTGATATCAAAGAGTTCCCACAGGACCAAAACCTTGGGAAAGAATTTGATAGTTTTTCAATGATAATTGTAACTTATGACTTGTGAGAGAAGCATGGAGAGACAGCTCTAGAGGCAATGAATGTGGACAACATGTTTAGTAAATATGGAAGAACAGGAAAGAGGAAACCCTGAAAGCAATTTTTTAAAAAAAATGGAAATTCTATCACCAGGCTAACTCATGTATCACAATTTTACCTTGGGAAAGTGGGAAAGACTTCTCTAATAAAGTTAACCTTGGGAGCTCCTGTCATGGCTCAGCGATCACAACCTAACTATCATCCATGAGGACGCAGGTTCAATCCCTGGCCTCACTTAGTGGGTTAAGGATTCAGCATTGCGGTGAGCTGTGGTGTTGGTCGAAGATGCAGCTTGGCTGTGGCCATGGTATAGGCTGGCAGCTATAGCTCTGATTCGACCCCTAGCCTGGGAACTTCCATATGCTGTGGGTGTGGCCCTGAAAGACAAAAAAAAAAAAAAAAAAAGGAAAACTTGGACACCAGGAATTACATTACGCAGTGAAAACCTAAGAATATAATGAATATAGAAGTACAGCTATATTAGTTTCTTATGGCTCCTGTTACCAGTTTCCACAAACTTGGTGTCTCAGAACAACACAGTTTATTATTCTGGAGGTCTGCGGCCCAAAATGCATCTCTCTGGGCTAAAAACAAGCTTGCTGGCAAGATTGCATTTCTTTTTGGAGGCTTTAGAGGAAAATCTGTTTCTTTGCTTTTCCAGCTTCTGGAAACTGCCTAAATTCCATAGCTTGCAGCCCCTTTCCTTTCTCAATGGCTACTCAACTCTTTCATTCACTCTAACACTCATTTTCCCACCTTTTCCTTCCATGTTTACAGATCCTTGTGATTACATTGGGCCTACCCAGATAGTCCAGGATAATCTTCTATCTTAAAATAAGCTAATTAGCAACTTTAACTCTATTTACCACCTGATGTCCCCTTTGCCTTATAATATATTCAGAGGTCCTGGAGATTAGGATGGAGACATCTTTGGGAGGCCATTATTCTGCCTACCTGAGACCAACCACCCTTTAGCACCCAATGAGTCGTGTCTGTCCCACACATAAAATGCATTCATCCTATTCCAACATCTCCAAATGTCTCAACCCATTATAGCACCAACTCATAGTCTCAGATCTCACCAAGGAGTTCCGTTGTGGCTTGGCAGTTAGGGATCCAGCATCATCACTGGTGCGACTGCAGTCACTGCTGTGGCGAGGGTTTGATCCCTGGCCTGGGGACTTCTGCATGCTGCTATGCAGCCAAACAAAAACAGAAAAAAAAAAAAAAAAAAAAACCTCACCTAAAACCTAACAGCTCAGGAGTGTCAAATCTCATCATCTAAATCAATTTTTTTTTTTTTGGTCTTTTTGCCTTATCTAGGGCCGCACCCATGGCATATGGAGGTTCCCAGGCTAGGGGTCTAACAGCTGTAGCTGCCGGCCTTCGCCACAGCCACAGCAACGCTGCATCCAAGCCGCGTCTGCAACCTTCACCACAGCTCATGGCAACTCCGGATCCTTAACCCACTGAGCGAGACCAGGGATTGAACCCGCAACCTCACGGTTCCTAGTCGGATTCGTTAACCACTGAGCCACGACGGGAACTCCTCATCATCTAAATCTAGTATGGGGAGTTCCGCTGTGGCTCAGAATCTGACTAGTAACCATGAGGATGTGGGTTCAATCCCTAGCCTTGTTCAGTGGATTAAGGATTCAGCGTTGCAGAGTCACAGATGAGGCTCAGATCCCACGTGGCTGTGGCTGTGGCTGTGGTGTAGGCCATCGGCCACAGCTCTGATTCAGCCCTAGCCTGGGAACGTCTATATGCCTCAGGTGCAGCCCTAAAAAGATAAATCAATCAATCAGTCGATCAATCAATCTAGTATTGGCGAGGTTCTGGGTATACTCCATCTTGAGGCACACTTTCTGTGTGTGAACCCTTAAAACTAGAAACAATTTATAGGGTCCTAAAATACTTAATTCCATCTTCTGTCTTAACTCCCCTTTACCATGTAGTATAACATATTTACAGATTAGGGGGAACAGGACATGAACCTCTTTGGGATTTGCCATTATTTCGCCTACCATAAAAAACATTAGATTTCAGAGAATTTGCACTTCAATAAATTCCTACCTATCCCTTAAATAAATTTGGAAAAGCATGTTCCCAGAGAAATAATTATCTAAGGTAATTATGTACGTACATTAACACTTTTTTTTTTTTTTTTTGCTTTTTAGGACCACGTGTGTGGCATATGGAGGTTCCCAAGCTAGGGGTAGAATCGGAGCTGTAGCTGCCAGCCTATGCCACAGCCACAGCAACGTGGGATCCAAACTGGGTCTGTGACCTACACCACAGCTCAAGGCAACACTGGATTGTTAACCCACTGAGCAAGGCCAGGGATCAAACCTGCAACCTCATGGTTCCTAGTCAGATTCATTTCCACTGCGCCACGACAGGAACTCCTAACACTATTTTCTTTAGTGAGAAAAATCTTACACTGATTTTTAGATATGAATTCCGTGGAATGTTCTTGAAATGTATAAATCAAATTATCAGCCTTGGAAAAAAACTCAAATGTCCTAAAGGAATGTGAGATTTATGCTGCTGGAAATTCTGCCAAACATAAGTTTGTATCTATTCTGAAATTATATAAATGAATATATCCATGAATATCGTAATGCACTTAAATACTGACCAGTGTTTTTCATAGCCAATTCCAACAATTCCTTTTTCTTCAACAGAATAACGTACATATCTTCTTACCTTAAATAACTAAAAAAAAGGGACAAAATATGTGAATGGACTGTTTTCAGATCTTGGGCAGTAGGGGGCTCAGAACAGTTATCTGAGAGAAAGAAAACAGATGAAGCGAGCCTAATGATTGCCCCAGTTTACTGCCTGGAGAGACTTTCCATTCTGCAGCCTAGGGAGGAGGACCCCCAAAAGATCTCAGCAGTCTCCCTGAATGTTTTTTTGTCTTTTTATTTTTTTCCCTAGGGCCACACTCATAGCATGTGAAGTTTTCTGGGCTAGGGGCCGAATCAGAGCTGTAGCCACTGGCCTGCACCACAGCTACAGCCTCACCAGATCCCAGCGGCCTGTGCGACCTACACCACAGCTCACAGCAACGCTGGATCCTTAATCCAATGAGCAAGGCCAGGGATCAAACCCACTTCCTCATGGATACTAGTCAGGTTCATTAACTGCTAAACCACGATGGGAACACCAGTCTCTCTGAATTGATACAGAGTTTAGACTTTGGAGAATGCAGAGTAGCTCAAATCCATGGGGCAGATTACAGGAGAGCTGCACTCAATGAAAGAGAAAGTTCTAGAATTCTAGAGAGTTCCCCCACAAGTTTTAAAGTTGTAATCAGCACATTTATGTGAGGAAACTCCCTAGACTGGAGAAAGAACCACTGGAAATGGACAGACAGAACTATCCTTGGAGCTTGCACAAAGTCGGGAATAATCTGGGTTTCCACCAAATGGAATGGAAACACCTCATGTTTGGAGAATCACAGTGGAACCTGAGAAGAGCACTGCCTCAGGAGGTGGCTCTAACTGCATCTAGACTAAAGGCTCCTCTGAACTCTCCTACCAAAGCATAAAGGCAAACCCCTAAAAAAACCAAACTGTTTCTAAGTAATGTAACTGCTTCCCAGAACAAAGCCCAGTAGTATTCAAAGGAACAGGAAACCAGTAATGTAAAATTCATGACATCTGGAGTTGCCATTATGGCACAGCAGGTTAAGAACCCAAAACAGTGCCCATAAGGATGTGGGTTTGGTCCCTGGCCTCTCTTAGTGGGCTAAGGATCCAGTTTTGCTGTGAGCTGCAGCTGTAGGCTGCAGGTGCGCCTCGGATCTGGTGGTGTTGTGGCTGTGGTGTAGGCTGGCAGCTGCAGCTCCAATTCAACCCTTAGCCGAGGAACCTCCATATGCTGCAGGTATGGCCTTAAAAATAAATAAATAGGAGTTCCCGTCCTGGCTCAGCAGTTAACAAACCTGACTAGCATCCATGAGGATGGCTGTGGTGGGGGGCGAGGAGGCCACAAGGCAGAGAAAAGCTAATGTTTAAATTTTTCTTGTCTTGCCATAAAATATGGATTTTATTTCCTGAGACTTACGAAAGACCCCAGAGCTAAAACAGAATAGTACTGGCTCAGGGTCAGACAACAGACCAGTGGAAAAGATCAACGACCTAGGAGTTCCAGTTGTGGCACAGAGGATATGAATCTGACCAGGAACCATGAGGTTGCAGGTTCGTTCCCTGGCCTTGTTCAGTGAGTTAAGGATCCGGTGTTGCTGTAAGCTGTGGTGTAGGTCACGCAGGCAGCTCAGATCTGGCATTGCTGTGGTTGTGGTGTAGGCCAGCAGCTGTAGCTCTGATTAGACCCCTAGCCTGGGAACCTCCATATGCTCTAAGTGCAGCCCTAAATAGCGAAAGGAAGGAAGGAAGGAAGGTAGTAGGTAGGTAGGTGTTGGGATAATTATATGGAGGAAAAAAAGGTGACCCCCGTATCACAGATTTCACAAAAACAAATGGGCGACTATGACAATTCAGGATACAGAATATCCTTCTTCAGTGTATATCAATTTATCTTCTCACATGAGATACAAGTGATGGTCTTTAAGGGCAGATGTGGTTGCCAGTGTCTCCTCCATAAAACATATCTGAAGCACACTGAAGCCAAACAAAACAGAAACGTCTGAATGTCGGAGTTTGGAGCAGAGAAAGGTTTATTGCGGGGCCATGCAAGGAGACAGGTGGCTCCTGTCTTAAATACCCTGAATTTCTGTCAGGCTTTTATCGAAGCCCTCTTACAGGAAAGGTGAAGGAGAGGTGTGGTAAGTTGTTGCAAACTTCTTGGTCACATCCTTTGTTCTTGCAGCTGTCCAGGTAGGTCAGGTCACATTGTTCCTGTAACCCTCCATCAAAACAAATGTTATTCTCTATCCTGCTGCTTTTTACTTAAAGCGTAATATTCTTAAAGGTCACAGGCTTGAGAATTATTCAAGAAAGGGAAGGGGAGGTATTAAATTCTCTCTCCAATGCCTCTTTGCAGTCTTCTTTTTCTTTCTCTTTTTTTTAAGTCCTGCCCATGGCATGCGGGAAGTTCCTGGGCCAGGGACTAAACTAGTGCCATAGCAGGGACGGGAGCCACTGCAGTGACACTGCCAAGTCCTTAACCCACTGTGCCACAAGGGAACTCCCTCCTTCCTGCTTTTAACACAACAAATCCCATAAGCAAAATGACATGGTTACCCCTCCTTTCCTTGTTCAAGGTGTAATATTCTTAAAGGTCACAAGCATCAACTTTCACTCTCGTAAGTCCAGGCCTTGACTAGGAGGAGGGTGTCCCTGAGCTGGCCCGTCACCCTGATGGAGTTGGTCCAGTGTTGGCGACCACTGAACCGCAGAACTCTGCAGCAGGCAAACTTGGCACACGTGCAAAAGCACAACAAGCTAAGGAATGCTGACTCACAGTTCTAATGTACAGGGTCTCCTACAAAGACAAGATAGGAGGGTTACCGAGCGCTGTTCCGCATTCAGCCGCGCTGCACCATGCCCTAGAGGTATGTACCTGTCAACAGCTGCAGCAGTTTCCTTTGCTAGAATTCACTGGATGGCTTTGTCATTGCCTGCACCTGATTTTGCTCATTAACCTACGTCACCTTCTCTAAAAGTCATGAGGGCTAAAGCCTAGGCACCTTTGTTCTGCGGAAGAGTGCCTGCCTCCTGGTCCCCCACTTTCTAACTGTAAAAGAGGCTGGTGTGTTTTGTTATACCCCGGCAGTCCCTCTTTCAGGATGTCCCGGTGCCCTGCAGCTCCGGACGCAGCAATCCAGCACCCAGTCAGGGTCCTCCTCCAGTGCCCAGGCCCGGCCGTAGGGGCAGATCTCTGGTGGCAGCGCCCTCGGGGCCACATCGCCAGACACCCGCCCAGCTGTCGTCACCCGTGGACCCAGCCGGCCCTCAGGCTGCGGGGACCACCGCGACGCTGCCCACTGGAGAAGCGGGACCGCTGCCTGGCAGCGCTCGCTCGGTCCCCGTTACGATAAATGTGAGCCCCTTACCGCTCGCCGCCGTCTCTCCTCACGAAGCGCATCCAGAGGCGACGGGACAGCGCCCTGTGGCCGGTTTCGCCCTCCAGTCAGGTCCGAAGGCTGAAGGCTAGAGCGCTGAAATGCTCCTAAGCAGGTGCGACGGTGCTGGCAGCAGCTGAAAAGATGCAAGAGCCGGAGATGAAAACTCTTGAAGAGAAAGAATCCATTGAGTCCGCACCTTTTCGGCTTCGTCAGCCGGAATGGCCACCTCGCACTCCCGACGGCTCACGATCCAAAATGGCGGTGCAAAATCCAAGATGGCCGCTCCCAGATTGGGGAAACGACTTTGGCGCGGCCATGTTGTACGGCAATAATTCGGCCAGGCACCTGAATCCATCTCTCGGTTCCAAAGTGGCCTTGAGTGTGAGGTTTGCAGGTGGCCCGCAGCCGACGTAAGCGGAAATGGCATAAAGCTTTGCTTCCCCGGACATCGGGTCACAGAATTGGCATTTGACGTTCCGTTAGGTGTCTGCGAGCGGCTTTAAGGATCCCGCGTGGTGGGAACTCCAGGACTTAAGATGTGGTTTGTGGTGGGTACTCGTGGAGGATTGTTGGGGGCCCCAAGTTTGGGGGGCTTTGTGGGTGTCTTGGGCCGCCATCAGGGTTGGGGAATGGGCGTAGGAATAAATCATTGGTGTTGACAGTGACAGGTTGGCTCCAGATCGCCCCCCAGGAGAGGGAGGGAGGCGTTGGAAGAGCCCATGACTAAGGGACTCATTTGGGTACGGTTGGTGAGGCTAGGGCTGGGGGTTAGTCATCTGGGATTCCTGTAGTGGGAATGTGAGCATTGGAAGGGCCCGTGGTCGGGGTGAAAATAGATGTCTGGGGAGCTGTGAATGGGCGCGACAGCGCAGGGCAGGGTGCGGGGCTGTGTGGGACTGCTTGAGAGAGGTTGAGGGGGTTGGAACATGTGGGGGCCTCAGGTGGATAGACATTTGGGTCTGTGCTAAGCATTGGGGGGATGTATTTCCCAAGGTTTTATACTGAAATTTTTCAACCATACAGAAAAGTCGAAAGAATAGTAAAATGTTCTGCTATGTACCTGCTACCTAAATCCATGGTATATTAAAATTGTGCCATAAGTACGTAGACTGTGTGTGTGTGTGTGTGAGAAAGGGAAGGAGGGAGAGAGGAGCTCCAGTGTATCTGTTTGTACACACTAGAAAATCAGGTTAATTCTATATTTTTCTTTCTTTCTTTCTTTTTTCTTTTTTTTCTTTTTTTTGTCTTTTTGTCCTTTTATAGCCCCACCCGCGACATATGGAGGTTCCCAGGCTAGGGGTCTAATCGGAGCTACAGCTGCCGGCCTACACCACAGCCACAGCAACGCGGGATCGAGCCGTGTCTGCAATCTACACCATAACTTAGGGCAACGCCGTATCCTTAACCCACTGAGCAAGGCTAGGGATTGAACCTGCAACCTCATGGTTCCTAGTCGGATTAGTTTCCGCTGAGCCACAAAGGGAACTCCTAATTCTAGCTTTTTATGTCAATTAACCTCTTGTTTGTGTGACTTTGGGTAAGGTACCAAGTTCTGTTCATCTCAGTTTTCCCATGCAAACATATTGATGTCAGTTACAGAAGGGCTCTGTCCTCATGACCTGTGGTATCTTATTACATGTCTTTCTTCATCTGTTCAGATCATTAAACAGTTCTGCTACACCATTCTTGCATTCCTGGAATAAAGTCATCTGTGCATTGTATAATTTTTTCCATATTCAGTTTTCTTCCTGTCAGGGAATGTGGTTTTCTCATCTCTTATTTAGGATTTTTTTTTTTTTTTTGGCCTGTCCATGGCATGTGGAAGGCATGTAGTTCAGTCCATGGTCTGAGATTCCACATCAAACTGCTGTACATGAGGCAAACATGAACAAACAACAACAAAAAAAAACCTCACAAAACCAAAAACCAACAAAGGATTTTCTTGTATTCCTTTAACTACCTTTGAGGTTTGCTCTGAGATGTAGTCAAGTTACTTTGAAAAGGTTAGATTCTTTGGAGGCTTTTTTTATCCTTTTCCTTTTTTTTTTTTTTTTTTTTGGCTGCACCCTTGGCATATGGAGGTTCCCAGACTAGGGGTTGAATCGGAGATGTAGCCGCTGACCTGCATCACGGCCCCAGCAGCGCCAGACACGAGCTACCTCTGCTACCTACACCACACCAGATCTTTGACCCACTGAGCGAGGCTAGGGATCGAACCTGCGTCCTCATGGATACTAGGCAGATTCGTTTCCACTGAGCCACAACGGAATCTCTGTGGAGGCTTTGTTTTAAACTTCGGTAGGACCAAAACAGTCTTTGGTCTACAATTTCTTTGTCCCTGTTACTGAGGCCGTACTCATCTGAGGACTCCCTTTGAAGTCCCTGCATATTAGGTCTTTCCACCCCGGCTAGTGGGAACCCTATTCCTGATCTTGTGTGAGCTCCAGGAATTGTTCCACATCTTCCTTTCTAGTGGCCTTGATAGTCTGCTCACAGTTCATCGATCTTTAGCCAGATACCCAAAGAAGCCCTCTGGCACCATGGCTGCAACTAGACATTCTCATACTAGGAGAAGTCAGTCAGAAAGAGAAAGACAGCTACCACAGGATATCACTTATATATGGAATCTAAAACATGACACTTACCTGTGAAGCAGAAACAGACTCACAGGCACAGAGAACAGATCTGTGGCGCCAAGGAGGAGGTGGGATGCTGAGGGATGATTGGGAGTTTGCGATTGGCAGATGCGAACATGCCGCGTCCAGTGCTGCAGGGCAACGGCGAATCCTGGAAGAGAGATGGCGCAAGACTTCTACATGCAGAAAGTGGGGGACCAGGAGGCACTCTGTTCCGCAGAACAAAGGCCCTGGGCTTTAGCCCGCTTGACTTTTATTAAGGAAGATGCTGTATGCAGATCAGAGGGAAGGAGCAGGCATAGGCAATGAAAAGCCACCTCTTAGTGAATAATAAAGGAAGCTATTAGCACTGATGCCTACCTCTAGCTGCATATAGGGCAGCTGCTGATAAAATAGTATGGTTTATGCATAATGTCTTTGAAGGGAGTTCCCGTCATGGCTCAGTGGTTAACGAATCTGACCAGGAACCATGAGGTTTCGGGTTCGATCCCTGGCGTCGCTCAGTGGGTTAAGGATCCAGCGTTGCTGTGAGCTGTGGTGTAGGTCACAGATGCGGCTCGGATTCGTGTTGCTGTGGCTGTGGTGTAGGCCAGCGGCTACAGCTCCGATTTGACCCCTAGCCTGGGACCCTCCATATGTCGAGGGTGCGACCCTAGAAAAGGCAAAAAGAAAAAAAAAAGTCTTTGAAGGAGACCCTGTACTTTAGAACTCTGTGTCAGCAGATATTTGCCTTCTGCAGAGTTCAGCTGTTCAGTGGTCTCCAATACAAACTGTTATATATAGGATGGATGAACAATAAATTTCTACCGTATACAACAGGGAACTATATTCAACATCCTGTGATACCATCATGGAAAAAAATATGAAAAAACATACACGCATAACTGCATCACTTTGCTGGACAATAGAAATTAACACAACACTGTAAATCATCTTTACTTCAAAAAAACATTTTTTTTTTAAAGGAGCCCTCCGCACATCTACAGAGTGAGTTTCCCCCTTTTCTGTGGTGTGTTGCCTAGCAAACTCTGGCCACCTTTGCTTCCTCAGACTTTGAATTCCGTATCATTAACTCAGCAAGATTCATGGACTATTTTGGGGTCCCTTCTCCCCGTGCTCTGGCCTGGAAAGTCCAGGCAGTAGCACATAAAGGTCTCATCTTGTTTGTTTTCCTTTTTCCCTGACTTCGGGGTCTTAAAATGGTTGTTCGAGATATTTTTCCTTGGTTGGTTAAGATGAAAAAATAACTCTGCTCATTCTCCTTGGACTCAGGATGTATTGATTCTGGGGGTTTGTGTTTTTAGTCCTTTCTCCACCTGTGACTAGCTCTTGGGTTTTAGCTAGGTACTTGACCTTGGTTTTCTCTAAAACGGAATAATCATCATCTGTTCCTTATAGGGTTGTTGTGAGGGTTACGTGAGAAAAGAACATGCTTGAAACAGTTCCCTGAGTGTATAGGAACTTGCTTTTATCATTATTTCCATGCCAAGCAAATCTCTTCTTGAATCCATAGATGCTGCCTTCCTGGAATGAGGCCACTCCCATAAAGGAAAAAACTTAAGTCTCAAGCCCAGAAATTCTTCCTTGCTGAGGATACACTTGATGAGACACTGTTACCAGGATTTCAGGATAGCTCCTAAAAGTGGTGGCCATTTCCTAAAAGCTGTTAAAAAATGACCCCAACCCAGGTGAGCTGTTTTTTTCCCAGCTTGTTTTCCATTTTAGATTTCTGGAAGCTTAGAAAAATATATACAACCACTGGAGTTCTCATTGTGGCTCAGCAGTTAACAAATCCAACTAGGAACCATAAGGTTGCAGGTTCCATCCCTGGCCTTGCTCAGTGGGTTAAGGATCCGGCGTTCCTGTGAGCTGTGGTGTAGGTCGCAGACGCGGCTCGGATCCTGCATTGCTGTGGCTGTGGTGTAGGCCAGCGGCTACAGCTCCAATTAGACCCTAGCCTGGGAACCTCCATATGCCGCGAGTATGGCCCTAGAAAAGGCAAAAAACAATAAATAAATAAATAAATAAATAAATAAATAAATAAATAAATAAATAAAAATACATACATACAACCAGGAGTTCTCTGGTGACTCAGCTGGTTAAGGATCCAGCGTTGTCACTTCAGAAGCTTGGGTCACTTCTGTGGCACAGGTTCAGTCTCTGGGCCAGGGATTTTTGCATACTGTGGGTATAGCCAAAAATAAGTAAATAAGAACTATTTTTTTTTAATGTGTACAGTCAAAGAGAACAATATATAGAGACACACTGGGGCTGAGAGGAATGTGCTTAGACAGAATAATAGAACCAGAATAGCTAATCAGCCCTTTGGTGTTGGAGACCACTGAACAACTGAACTCTGCTGAAGGCAAATATCTGCAGACTCAGTTTTAAAGTACAGGGTCTCCTTCACAGATATTATGTTTAAACTATGCTAATTTATACGCAGCTGCACTGTATGCAGCTAGAGGTAGGCACCGATGCTAATAGTTTCTTTTACTATTCACCAAGAGGTGGGCTTGTCATTGCCTATGCTTGCTCCATCCCACTCATCTACATATGGCACCTTCCTTAATAAAAGACGTGTGGGCCAAAGCCAAGGCCTCTTTTTCTGCTCTGTTCGGCAGAAGAGAGTGCTTCCTGGTCCCCCACTTCCTCAATCTAAAAGAGTCTTTTGTGTTTTGTTATAGCACGCCGTCCCTCTTCCAGGATTCCCATTTACCCTGCAGCGCTGGGTGCAGCACTTTGGAATAATACTTTTTTTTTTTTTTTTACAACAAATTGCCTTCTGGTTGTCACTGAGAAAACACACCCATGACAAATATTGGCATTTAAGAGTGATAAATAATCACAACTCTTCTGTCCCCAGGTGAGTTCTGAAAAACTGGAAGCGGCTGATATTTGCAAAAGAAATGAAGACTAAAATGTCACATTTCTTGGTGGTGGTGCTCAAACAGGAAATAAATGTGACAGAGACTCATAGCCAGATGTGCTTACCATTGCTTTGCTCCATAAAACCTAGTTTATGAGTTTCCCAGGACTGCTTTAACGAGTACTATAAACTGAATGGCTTAAAACAACAGCAATTTATTATTGTCTCAGTTCTGCAGGCTGGAAGTCCAAAGTCAAGGTGTCATCAGGGCCACGGACCTCTGAAGCCTGTTGAAGAATCCCTGTCTGCCTCTTGCTAGCTTCTGGTGATCTGAAGGCAACTTTTGGCTTTCTTTAACCTGCAGCTGTGTGACTCCAATCTCTGCCCCTGTGTCTACATATGACAATCTTCTTTTTTTTTTCTTTCTTTTTATGAAGACACCTGCAGCATAGGGAGGTTCCCAGGCTAGGGGTTGAATTGGAGCTGCAACTACCAGCCTACACCACTATGCCACAGCCATGGCATCGCAGGATCTGAGCTGCATCTGAGACCTACACCACAGCTTGTGGCAACACGGGATCCTTAATCCACTGAGCAAGGCCAGGGATCGAACCCACATCCTCACAGGTGCTGTGTCAGGTTCTTAACCCACTGAGCCACAATGGGAACTGGCCGTCTTTTCTCTTTTTGTAATTTTTTTTAGGGCTGCACCCACAGCACATGGAAGTTCCCAGGCTAGTCTGCGACCTACCCCACAGCTCACCACAATGAGGGATCCCTAACACACTGAGCACGGCCGGGGATCGAACCCACATCCTCATGGATACCAGTCGGGTTCATTACAGCTGAACCACAACAGGAAATCCCACATGGCTGTCTTTTAAGTCATTGGTTTAGGGGCCCACCCTACTCCAGTATGCACTTTTCTCAACTAACTCCCTCTGCAACTACTGTTATTTCCAAATACATTCACCTTCTGATGTACTGATGTACTGAGGTTAGGATTTGAACACACCTGATTTTTGGAGGGGTACATCATTTATCCAAAACTCCTTGTACAGTTGACCCTGTACTGTTTTTTTTTTTTGTGTGTGTGTGTGTGTGTGTCTTTTTAGGGCCGCACCCGCGGCATATGGAGGTTCCCAGGCTAGGGGTCTAACAGGAGCTGTAGCTGCTGGCCGACGCCACAGCCACAGCAACGCAGGATCCAAGTCGCGTCTGCAGCCTACGCCACAGCTCACGGCAGCGCCGGATCGTTAACCCACTGAGCAAGGCCAGGGATCAAACCTGCAACCTCATGGTTCCTAGTCGGATTCGTTAACCACTGAGCCATGATGGGAACTCCTTGTTACATATTTTTAAAAACCACTTCCCTGTAACAATAGGCTGATGCACACATTCTCCACTTATGAGAGAGGTATATTGTACAGTAATGTAATTCTTTGAAAGCAAAGTTCTAAAACACTAAGCTAACAGATTATTTATTTTGTACTAATATCACTCACCTAATGCCTATGGAAAGACAGTCCATCCACTTCAGTTCAAATCTTGCCCATAACGTTCTCCATGACAAATACTTAGGCAACGATAATGCTGAGGACTAAAACAGCTCATATAGGAGCTCCCGTTGTGGCTCAATGGTAACAAACCTGACTAGGATCCATAAGGACTCAGGTTTGCTCCCTGACCTCGCTCAGTGGGATAAGGATCCGGCGTTGCCATGAGCCGTGGTGTAGGTCACAGACTCGGCTCACATCCCTGCGTGGCTGTGGCTGTGGTGTAGACCGGCAGCTGTAGCTCCGATTCCACCCCTAGCCTGGGAACCTCCATATGCCGCGGGTGTGGCCCTAAACAAAAACAAACCAAAAAAAAACGCATAATCTCATATAGTCCTGTCATACAGTTACTCGATTTTCACACAAGAACACACATACACTACAGTTAAGTTTATTAACCATACGGCGCGATCATTACTTACGATTCATTCAGCGGAAGTGAATCACCGTAAAGGTCTTCTTCCCTCATGCTGAGCAAGCTGAGGAGGAGGAGGAGTGATGCTTTCTGCTTGCCTTCCTCCTTCCTTGTCTTGAGAAAGTCACATGGCCCAGCCTGTGGGAAGACAATATGAGCAACACAGAAATTAATCAATTAACACACTCTATTTTCACATTAATTTACTCTATCAGTCTAGTAAACAAGTATGTAAATTTGAGTGATGACTAACTACATAAAGCAAAAATCATCATTGGGTTGAGTTTTTTGTTTTTTGGGTCATGCCCAAGGCATTTGGAAATTCCCCAGCCAGGGATCGAAACCACACTGTAACATCAGCCAGAGCTGCTACAGTCACAACACAGGATTCTTAATCGGCTGCACCACAAGGCAATTCCTGTTACACTGAGGTTTTTTGTTTTGTTTTGTTTTTGCCTTATGTAGGGCCGCACCCGCGGCACGTGGAGGTTCCCGGGCTAGGGGTCTAATCAGAGCTGTAGCCACTGGCCTTCGCCACAGCCACAGCAAAGCGGGATCCAAGCCGCGTCTGCAACCTACACCACCGCTCACAGCAACACCGGATCGTTAACCCACTGATCAAGGCCAGGGATCGAACCCGCAACCTCATGGTTCCTAGTCGGATTCTTTAACCACTGAGCTACGACGGGAACTCCTACACTGAGTTTTTTAAATCACATAGCATTGAACTATATGACAACAGCTGAATATAAATCACCAGAAGTACCCCTGAATTAAAGTGTTCTAAAGTATTTGTCGGAGTTCCCATCGTGGCTCAGTGGTTAGCCTGGGAACCTCCATATGCCACGAGTGCGGCCTTATAAAAGGCAAAAAGACAAAAAAAATAAAAAATAAAAAATAAAAAAATAAAAATAAAGTCTTCATGAAGAGGTATAAAATTATTGCATAACTTTGGATGTTGCTAAGAATGGATGTTTATGGAAACAACCCAAGCGTTCACTGACAGATGAATGGATAAGATGTGGTAGACATATACAATGGAATACTACTCAGTTATAAAAAAGAAGAAATTACACCATTTGCAGTAGCTTGGATGGACCTAGATATTTCACCAAGCAAACTAAGTCAGGAAGAGAAAGACAAATACCATAAAATACCACTTAAATGTGGAATCTAAAATATGATGCACATGAACTTATCTACAAAACAGAAAACAGACTCACAGACAGAGAGAACAGCCTTGTGATCGCCGAGGGGAGGTGGGGGAGGGATGGACTGGGGGTTTGGGATTAGCAGATGCAAACATATATAGACGGATAAACAACAAGATCCTACTCTAGAGCACAGGGAACCATATTCAATGGAAAAGAATATGAAAAAGAATATACATATGTATAACTGAATCACTTTGCTGGAAGTAGAAATTAACATAACACTGAAAATCAACTATACTTCAATAAAACGGAATTTTTAAGGAGTTCCCAGGTGACTCAGCAGGTTAAGGATCTCTGGTGTTGTCACTGTTGTGGCTCTGGCTACAGCTGTGGCACGGGTTCCATCCCTGGCCCGGGAACTTTCATGCTGCAGGTGCGGCCATAAAATTTTTTTTTTTTTTGTCTTTTTGTCTTTTTAGGGCCACATCCGCAGCATATGGAGATTCCCAGGCTAGGGGTCGAATCGGAGCTGTTGTCACTGGCCTTTGCCACGGCCACAGCCACGCCAGATCTGAGCCACATCTGCGACCTACACCACAGCTCACAGCAACACCGGATCCTTAACCCACTGAGTGAGGTCAGGGATTGAATCCACAACTTCATGGTTCCTAGTCGGATTCGTTTCCACTGAGCCATGATGGGAACTCCAAATTAAAAATTAAAAAAAAGGCTTTTTTGCTAATCTGAAAAAATATATAAACATAACTGAGTCATTTTGCTGTATACCCAAAACTAACAAAATGTTTTAAATCAACTATATTTCAATTAAAAAATGCTTTTTTTTTACTAAAACATGCTAACCAGCACCTGAGACTTCAGCAAGTCATAATTTTGGTGGACAATTCTAACATCACAGATCACCATAACAAATACATAAATAATTTTCTTCTGTCTGGTAACAATGAGGGGTGAGGTGAGAGCGAGTCTCTGGGATACATATTCTGAGTGGATGAAGATATCCCGATTTCTTGGATGGTTATTTATTCTGAGACCCCTGAAAATTCACCCTAAAGAAGCCGACAAGGACACAAAGTTAATTGTGTCTTAGCTCCAAGCAACCACTAGGTAGAAATTGTGTTCTGATTTGAGTTTATATTGGTTCTTGCTTTTTTTTTTTTTTCTTAACACCAGATCCTTAACCCACTGAGCAAGGCCAGGGATCGAACCCACGTCCTCGTGGATACTAGTTGGATTCGTCACCACTGAGCCACAGTGGGAACTCCCCTTCTTCCTGAGAACCTCTCCTTTCAGAAGAATGGAATACTGACAGCTGAACTTGCTCACATCTGCCACTTCAAGACAAGAGGAGCTGAGTTCCCGCTGTGGTGCAGCAGGATCAGTAGCATTTCTGGAGCACCGGGATGCAGGTTCAATCCTCAGCCCCGCAGTGGGTTAAGGATCAGCTGCAGCTCACATGCTGTGGAGTGGCCAAAAAAGAAAAAACAAAACAAACAAAAAAAAAACAACAAAAGGCCAGTGAACTCCAAAGGACCTTGAACAAGATGGGGACAGCAGCCTTTCCAACAAGAATTTATTTTGCTAACTGAACTTCTGCCCACATTGCCCTCCTAATCCCATGTGAAGAACACCTTCTGTTCTCGGGCATGGACTATAAAGACGTATCTGGGTTTCCAAGATCTACTATTGGT
This sequence comes from Catagonus wagneri, assembly GCA_004024745.2. Lineage (NCBI taxonomy): Eukaryota > Metazoa > Chordata > Mammalia > Artiodactyla > Tayassuidae > Catagonus > Catagonus wagneri. The sequence continues at coordinate 1,123,302 of PVHT021183540.1, read as the reverse complement.
TCTTATTCTAGGGTTAAGAGAGCATTTATTCTACTGCTAATAATCAGAGGAATCTGAGCACACATGAAAATCACCACGGGGTTTTGTGAATAAATACGGATACCCCCATTCTGCACCAGACTTTATTAATCAGATGCCTCGATGCTACAGCGACCTAACCTATATTTTATTTATTTATTTTAGGGCCACACCCACCACATATGGAGGTTCCCAGGCTAGGGGTCGAATTGGAGCTCCAGCTGCCAGTCTATGCCACAGTCAGCAACGCAGGGATCTGAGTCAAGTCTGCGACCTACACCACAGCTCATGGCAAAGCTGGATCCTTAACCCACTGAGTGAGGCCAGGGATCGAACCCACAACCTCATGGTTCCTAGTCGAGTTCATCTCCACTGTGCCACAAAGGGAACTCCGACCTAATCTGTAGTTTAAAAAATACCTCTCTGGAGTTCCCGTCATGGCTCAGTGGTTAACAAATCCGACTAGGAACGATGAGGTTGCAGGTTCGATCCCTGGCCTCGCTCAGTGGGTTGAGGATCTGGCGTTGCTGTGGCTGTGGTGTAGGCTAGTGGCTACAGCTCTGATTTGACCCCTAGCCTGGGAACCTCTGTATGCCGCGGGTGCAGCCCTAAAAAGACAGGGAAAAAAATCCTTAGATAAACAAGGTCCTCCTGTATAGCACGGAGAACTATAATCAATATCCTGTAATAAGCCATAATGTAGGAGTTCCCGCGGGGACTCCTACATTATGGCTTATTACAGGATCCGACTAGTTGACGAATCCGACTGGGAACCATGAGGTTGCGGGTTCGATCCCTGGCCTCACTCAGTGAGTTAAGGATCCGGCATTGCTGTGAGCTGCGGTGTAGGTTGCAGATGCGGCTCGGATCCCGCGTTGCTGTGGCTGTGGTGTAGGCCGGTAGCTACAGCTCGGATTAGACCCCTAGCCTGGGAACTTCCATATGCCGCGGATGCGGCCCTACAAAAGACCAAAAAAAAAAAAAGAAAAAAAAGGAACCATAATGGAAAAGGGGAAAAAAAGTTCTTGGTTCAGATGCACCGAAATTCACTCTGGGGAAACTCGCGCTGAAAAGACTGAAGCTCTGCTAGCAGTTCTCCCAGTGAAGTCACAGCTGAGGTCCGAGGCAAGACTCCCGTTTCCTTGCAGTTCGTTTTCGCAGCCGCGAGGTGGCGCTCGATTCCCAACGAGTTCGTTTGCATCAGCGGTTGAGACAAACGGAATGATCCCGAAGCCAGTCAGGGCAGGGCTTACTCCCATCTAGCTGGAAGGAGGGTTGACAAAAGAACTCTTTAGGGGGATGGCTTTCCACTTGCTTCTGGCCGTGAAGGAGGGGCATGAATATTGAGTAGGAAGCTGGCGGTGTCTACCACCTTCTATTCCTTTGTCTCCTCAACAGTCCTGTATTCCCTCCTCCCCAAAGAGAAGTAGTCTCATCCTGGGAGCTCCCGTTGTGGCTCAGCGGGTTGTGAACCCTACCAGTATCCATGAGGATGCAGATTCGATCCCTGGCCTCACTTAGCGGGTTTAGGATCAGGTGTTGCCACCAGCGGTGGTGCGGATCAAAGACACGGCTGATAAGTTCCCTTTGTGGCTCAGCGGTTAACCAATCCAACTAGGATCTGTGAGGATGTGGGTTTGGTCCCTGGCCTTGCTCAGTGGGTTAAGGATCTGGCGTTGCCATGAGCCGTGGTGTAGGTCCCAGATGTGGCTTGGATCCTATATTGCTGTGGCTGTGGTGTAGGCCGGTGGCTGCAGTTCAGATTCCACCCCTAGCCTGCGAACCTCCATATGCCATGAGTGTGGCACTAAAAAGCAAAAAAAAAAAAAAAAAAAAAAGGAAGGACAGAGAAGAGAGAAAGAAAGTCCCATCCTTCCCAAGGGTGACGACAGCCCCAAAGTAGGTCTAGAAGCGTTTGTGATAGACTTGCATAAACTTAAAAAGAATCCTCAGAGACTCACATACCATGGGGTATACCATGGATACCAAGGAGAGCAGGGCACAATGAAAACTTTCAATGAAGAACCGAAAACTGGACAGGATGCAGCAGGTGTTCTTCCGCTGCAATTAAGCAAGGCCAGTGGGCAGGAACGGGAAGAATTCCCTAGCTGGCAGTCACTTTGGAAGCACTGGTTCTATCTAGAGGACGGATGCCGTCCTTCGTAGCTCCTGGCTTTGCCCTCTTGACTTCATTACTTGTCTGTTCTTTTCTTTTTTTTTTTAGGGACGCACCCAAGGCATATGGAGGTTCCCAGGCTAGGGATCTAATGGGAGCTGTCGCCGCCAGCCTACACCACAGCCACAGCAACGCCGGATCTGAGCTGCTTCTGCAACCTACACCACAGCTCATGGCAACGCCAGATCCTCAACCCACTTAGCGAGGCCAGGGATCGAACCCGCAACGTCATGGTTCCTAGTCAGATTCGTTTCCACTGCACCACGACAGGAACTCCTACTGTCCATTATTTTCTAAGGCCACATCTTCGCTGGGCATTGAAGAGTATACATTTCTTCGGAAATAAAAAGCACTTCTAGAAGTCAAGGATACAATGGCAATGGGTAAATGTCTCTGCATTGAAAATACAAAGACTTCGGGGTGACACGAGGGAGAGGGAGAAAAAGGATGACTGAGTAAAAGCAGTGGAATGGGTAGGTGAAGGACTTGATGACAGGCTATGCCATATTCATTTTGTGTTCTTTTTTTTTTTCGCCAATGCAGCAGGAACGTATGTTACACGATGAGGGGCACTTGGTGAGTGTTTATTTGCAGAAAGCAAGGAAAAAGGCTAAGGTCTATTGTAGATGGATTTATTTCAAAACAAAGTCATCAGGCAACAAGTTAGCCCAGAGTACTTTACTCGAAGTCAAGATGTTCATAAATATGGAAACCACATGGGAATTTGTAAGAATTGTGGGCATGGGTTGAGAGCTCACTGGGCATGGCCTAATTCATGATATGGGGGGTCAGAGATAGTTTTAGTTAGACATGAAAGGTTTTTGCTTGACACCTGGGTGATACTTATTGTTCAATGATTCATTAATTCAATAGCCATTTATTGACTGTCTGTCACACATCAGGCACCATTCTTTCTACACAGAGGGTCCAGGGATCCATCAGTGAACAATGCAATCAAAATCTCTGTCCTGGAGTTCCCGTCGTGGCGCAGCAGTTAACGAATCCAACTGGGAACCATGAGGTTGCGGGTTCAATCCCTGGCCTTGCTCAATGGGTTAACGATCCGGCGTTGCCGTGAGCTGTGGTGTAGGTCGCAGAAGCGGCTTGGATCCTGAGTTGCTGTGGCTGTGGCATAGGCCGGCAGCTACAGCTCCTGTTAGACCCCTAGCCTGGGAACCTCCACATGCTGTGGGTGCAGCCCTAAAATGACAAAAGGCAAAAAAAAAAAAAAATCTCTGTCCTCGAATAGCTTATATCCTCATTATGTGAAGGAAACCAGACCAAGTAATAAACACAGTTATTATACGTTTCATGCCAATACATCTGCCAGTTTTGATGACATGGCTAAAATCCTTGAAAGTCACAGTCTACCAAAACTGACAAAAGTGGAGATAGAGAAACTGAATAGTCTAATATCTACGGATGAGATTGAACCTGTTATTAAAAGCCTTCTCAGAAAGAAAACCCAGGACTCAATTGGCTTCACTGGTGAACTTTTGCAGCACAGGCAGGAATTTGCCCTACCCAGGTCAACCTCAATGTCATTTCTCCTCTGACTTTGTCCAAAATTAGGCAATAGGACTACTCAGGAATGGGAGTCCCTTTGAGACTTTCCTTTTCTTCTTTATCCTAGTCACTTTGTTTCGATCCATTTTTCCCAGTTCTAGTTAATCATGGGCCATTTGGTAGCAAGGAATAAAACCTGTTTATGCCTTAGTATACAGGGCTTATAGGAAACAGGCAGGAGCATGACAAGAAGCCCACTTTCAGAAAGAACAGCCAGACTCCTTAAGATCTGAAAATTTGTCTGGCAGTTACTCTCTGTGGAGTTCCGTTTCTCTTTTTTTCTCTTAGCATCCGGAGCCTTCTCCTCTATTGTAGTACCCTCTGCCATTCTCTTCATTTTAATTCCCAAAAGAGTTTGGTTTCAACTTTTGGTCACATCCACATTTGTTAGCCTCCCTTCCTTAGGAGCCTTCTAAACATGTGTCTTCTGTATGTGACCCCAAAGGCATTTTTATAAAACTCAAATTTGAAAATGTCTCACCTCTGAGAGTGGTTCCTCATTTTATCCACATCCTCTTGGCTTGGGATCTGTACTGTGAACTCAGGAGCTATGGCAGCTATTTGGCAGCCATGAGGTAACCATCTCCAGGAAGAATGCCACCATATTAGGGATGATAAAGAGGAAGGATTAAAATAAATTTTTGATTATATTATTCAGACACACCCTAACTCCAAAATTCTTATAAAGTAAACCCTAAATGTTGTCTTCATTTAAACCATTGAACCATTGTTAGGTCTAATTGTAAACTGCAAATGACTTATCACTGAAAGCACCCTAATTGATAGAAGACCTTGGGAATAATGTTTTTAGGATGACTGTCCTTACCTCTGTCTTTATTTGCCCATATGTCCCATATCACCCTGATACATTTGGATGATACTTTCTTGAAATTTCAGAAAGATTGCCATGTCTTTGGGCTAGAAGCCTACCGGTGAGCTTCCACAGGAGCAGAGGATTATGGAATTAATCTTGGGGGGGGTGTCTTGTCCCACTGGCAGCTCCTCCACCTCCCATCTGGGAGGGCTCTCTGCGTTTGTGGTTCCTGTCTCTCCCATCCTCATCTCTGCCTTTCTTTCTTTTCTTTTTCTTTTTTTTGTTTTTGTTTTGTTTTGCTTTCTTTAGCCTAAACTACAGCATGCAGAAGTTCCCAGGCCAGAGATCAAACCCATGCCATAGCATAATCAAAGCCACAGTAGAGACAAGGCCAGATCCTTAACCCACTGAGCGGCAAGGGAACTCCTGCTTTTCATTATTAGCTCTTATTCTTCTCACCTCCGCAGTTACCTCTTTTTGTTTGTTTGTTTGTTTTTTTGCCCTACCTAGGGCCACACCTGCAGCATGTGGAGGTTCCCAGGCTAGGGGTCTAACAGGAGCTGTAGCTGCCGGCCTTCACCACAGCCACAGCAACATGGGATCCGAGCTGCGTCTGCAACCTACACCACAGCTCACGGCAACGCCGGATCGTTAACCCACTGAGCAAGGCCAGGGATCAAACCCGCAACCTCATGGTTTCTAGTCAGATTCATTAACCATTGAGCCATGACGGGAACTCCCCACAGTTACTTCTTTCTTTGTCCTAATTCCTTGAGAGAGAAAGGGACCTGGATGACCAGGATACTCAGATTCTTAAACTCTTGATGTTGAGAGGGTTGACCTTCTGCATCCCATAGAGGATGGAGGTTGAGAAAAACAGGAACTTGGGTTTCTAAAAAAGGAGACAATGGGCCCCAAATGGAGTCACTTATACCAGCAAACCAAGACTTAATACCTAAACTAACTGCAGGTTCAACCTGTCATACCCCACCCCCCTGCAACTCCTCCCCCGTCCCAACACAGGGATATAAGACATTTAATCAGCCAGCCTAAAATTTCCTGCCCAGTACCAGGAAGTAAGCCACTGATAGACCCCTTCGGTTCCCCTTAGGGGAGTGATCTTGCTGAAACAATGCGTTCTTCGCTAATAATCCTCACCCTTCCACCCCACCCCACCTCCAGAAACTTTTCCTGCAGGTCATTGAAGCTCCTTTCCATTTGCTGGCTGGGCTGTTGCCTGATTCATGAATTGTTCAATAAAGCCAATTTGATCTTTAAATTACTCAGCTGAATTTTTGTTGTTTAACAGTACAGAGAATCCTTTGTTTAGGAGCTCACCCTGTGTCTCTCTGGCTGTTGATTCATATCCTTGAATATCCTTTGTAATAACCCAGTAATGCAGTGAATAAATGGGTCTCCTGAGTTCTGTGAGCCACTCTAGCAAGTTAATCAAACCCAAAGAGGGGATGTCATGGGAACCTCTGATTTACAGCCGATTGGCCAGAAGCACAGGTGGCAACCTGGAGGTGAGACTGACATCTGAAGGGGGTGGTGAGTGAGTCTTAGGGGACTGAGCCCTTAGCCTGTGGGGTCTGAGAAAAGAGTGTCAGAAGTGAATTGTAGGAGTTCCCATTGTGATGCAGCAGAAACAAATACAACTAGTATCCATGAGGATGCGGGTTTGATCTCTGGCGTCACTCAGTGGGTTGGGGATCTGGCATTGCTGTGGCTGCAGCTGTAGCTCCAATTTGCCCCCAGCCCAAGAACTTCCATACACCGAGGGTGTGGCCCTAAAAAGGAAAAAAAAAAAAGCTAATTATAGAACACTCAGCTGGTGTCTGAGAATTGCTTGCATCGGGGGGACAGGAGTGGGGGCTTATATCTTGGAAACAGGAAAGACAAATAGCATATGATATGACATATATGGCATCAAAAATGATACAAATGAACTTATTAACAAAACAGAAACAGATTCACAGACATAAAGAACAGATTTATGGTTACCAAAGAGGAATGGGCATGGGGGAGTGAAAAATTAAGAGTCTGGGATCAGCAGATAGAAACTACTATATATGAAACAGATAAACAACAAGGTCCTACCTTATAGCACAGGGAACTGTATTCCATATCTTGTAATAAACTGTATTGGAAAAGAATATGAAAAATGGTGTATGTATAGATGTATAACTGAATCACTTTGTTGTACAGCGGAAACTAACACAGCACTGTAAAGCAACCATACTTCAATTAAAAAATCATATAAAGTTACAATTAATGAAGTAATATTTGGAGTTCCCGTTGTAGCTCAGGGATTAACGAAACCGACCAGTATCCACAAGGACATGGATTCGATCCCTGGCCTCACTCAGTGGGTTAAGGATCCGGCATTGCCGTGAGCTGTGATGTAGGTCACAGATACGGCTTGGATCCTGCATTGCTGTGGCTGCCATGTAGACCGGCAGCTACAGCTCTGATTCGAGCCCTAGCCTGGGAACCTCCATATGCTGCGGGTGCGGCCCTAAAAAGACAACCACAAAATAGTGATGGCTATTCCCACTTGCAGGAGGCAAACCTGCTCTTGCCCTGCTTCCTCTGTCTCCTGAGATCCAGACCCCCTCCCCTCCCTCTTCACACCCCTCCTCCTCATCGCACCTCCCTTTGGCAATTAACAGGTCAGGGAATCCTTGGGTAGACTCTGCTCTGAATTCTTGGACCCAGGGAGGGAGGAAAGGGGACACCTTCCTTCTGCCCCTGCTGATCCCACACCCCTCAGAAAAGGAAGGTCCCTGTGAGCTTCTCCAGGCCAAACACCAGTTCCTGGTTCACCGCATGCTTGCATTTACAGTCACCGGGCTGATGCATGAGTTTGCTGGGGCCGCTGAAACTCACTACCACAAGCGGGGTGGCTTCAGACCACAGGCATGTATTCGCTCACGGTTCTGGAGTCAGGAAGTCTGAAGAAATCGAGGGATCAGAAGGGTTGGTTCCTTCTGAAGGCGCTCCAGGAGATCAGTTCTCTGCTTCCTCCTAGTTTCTGGTGGTTGCCAGCAATCCTTGGTGTTCCATGATTAAACTGTGTCCTCCACCACCCGCACTGCAGTTCCCAAGTTGAAGTCCCAACGCCCAGTACCCCCGAATGTGACCTTATCTGGATATTGGGTTGTTGCCTATGCAGTTATTTAAATTAAGATGAGGTCATACTGAAGTAGGAGGAGCCCCAAGCTAATATGACTGGGGGTCCTTATGAAGAGCGTAAAGCTGGACACAGACACACAGGCAGCGAGGATGGGATGAAAAGATGAGACCAGAGTGCTGCTTCATGTTGTGTGTGTGTGTGCGCGTGTGTCTTTTGTCTTTTAAGGGCCACACCCGCGGCATATGGAGGTTCCCAGGCTAGGGGTCTAATCGGAGCTGTAGCCACCGGCCTATGCCACAGCCACAGTATGGTCAGATCCGAGCTGTGTCTGCAACCTACACCACAGCTCACAGAAACACTCATCCTTAATTCACTGAGTGAGTCCAGGGGTTGAACCTGTGAGTCAGATTCATTTCTGCTGAGCCACGATGTGAACGCCCCACGGAGTCATGCTGCTTTTTTTTTTTTTATTAATTTATTTTATTTTATTTATTTACTTATTTATTTTTTGCCTTATCTAGGGCCGCACCCCCAGCATATGGAGGCTCCCAGGCTAGGGGTCTAAGAGGAGCTGTAGCTGCTGGCCTTTGCCACAGCCACAGCAATGCGGGATCCGAGCCGCGTCTACAACCTACACCACAGCTCACGGCAACGCCAGATCCTTAACCCGCTGAGCGAGGCCGGGGATTGAACCCGCAACCTCATGGTTCCTAGTCGGATTCGTTAACCACTGAGCCATGACGGGAACGCTGGAGTCAGGCTTCTAAGAGAAAAAGATTGCCAGTGAGGAGTTCCTGTCACTGTTAGGCCAGAGGTGGGATTACAATACAGGTCCCTCCAACCTACTGCTGGGCTACGCTCTGTCCCAGAGGAGGCCTTGGAACAGTGCAGGATAAATGAATGAATGAATGCATGAGCGAATGAAGAAGGCAACTCAGTAAAGGCGCGAAAGCTATCTTGTGCAAATCCTGCCTGGAAGTAGCAAATTATCAGTGAGTTTGAGAGCTTTCTGTATGACACTGAAGATATCAAGATCTTAGTTTCCTTATCTGTAAAACTGGGCTTATGGAGCTTTTCTCTGTGGGGACACGGGCTGGATCCCTGGCCTTGCTCAGTGGGTTAAGGATCTGGCATTACTGTGGCTGTGGTGCAGGCCGGCAGCTGCAGCTCCGATTCGACCCCTAGCCTGGGAACTGCCATGCACTGTGGGTGCAGCTCTAAAAACGAAAAAAAAAAAAAAACTTGCCTCAAATGGATTTCAAGGGAGTTAAAGGAGAGAAAGCACAAAGATCAATGCTAGGTATGAAGCAGGAGTTTGGGAGGAAAAATGTCACTTGGGAAGTCACTTCTTTCCTAGTCAGATGGTTGTCAAACTTTACTGTTGCTAAGAATCATCTGGGACTCTTTTTTTGGCCACACCCATGGCATCTGGAAGTTCCTGGGCCGGGGACTGAAGCTGCACCACAGCAGGGACAATGCCAGATCCTTAAACTACTGAGCCACCAGGGAACACCGGGGATATTTGTGGTTTTTTGTGGTTTGTTTTTTTTCTTTGATTTTTATGGCCGAACTCTCGGCATATGGACGTTCCCAGGCTAGGGGACCAAGTGGAGCTACAGCCGCCGGCCTACACCACAGCCACAGCGATGCCAGATTCAAGCCATGTCTGCAGCATACACCACAACTCACAGCAACACCAGATCCTTAACCCACTGAGCAAGGTTCAGGGATCGAACCCACAACCTCATGGTTCCTAGTCGGGTTCATTTCCACTGCACCATGATGGGAACTCCTGGAGATATTTTTTTTTTCTCTCTTTTTGCCTTTTCTAGGGCCATACTCGGGCATATGGAGGTTCCCAGGCTAGGGGTCTAACAGGAGCTGTAGCCGCCGGCCTATGCCACAGCCACAGCAACACGGGATCTGAGCCGCGTCTTCGACCTACACCACAGTTCAGGCAACGCTGGATCCTTAACCCACTGAGCAAGGCCAGGGATCGAACCCGCGACCTCATGGTTCCTAGTCGGATCCGTTTCTGCTGAGCCCCGACAGGAACTCCGGGAAATCCTGGAGATATTTGTTTAAGTGACTTGCAGGGACCTGAGCTTGCTGAGTCAAAATATATGGGAGTGGGACTCAGTAATTTCTATTTTTAGCAAACACACACAGCTGACTCTGGGATGCTCTGGGGCCCCTAGCTCAGTGTGCAGAATGCTTGGATAGGTGACAAAAGCAGAGGACGGAGCAGGTTTCTGGCTCCGTGCTCTTGAGCACCTTTTCTCTTCCGGTCTGGTCCTCAGGTCAGAGCTGAGGTCGCTGGGGAGGTGAAGGAGTCAAAGCCTCATAAGCAAGGCTTTCTGTCAGAGCTCAGAAGGTGATGGACCGGAGTCTAGGGGCCAGGCTTCCTCTTAAGCACACAGGGGTTCGGATCAGCCACGCCTCCTCCCTCAGACCAGGAGGCCACGCCCCAGCCCATCCTCCTCAGACCAGGAGGCCACGCCCCAGCCCCTCCTCCGCAGTCCAGGAGACCACGCCCCCAGGCTCTCCTCCCTCAGACCCAGGGGTCCAGGCCCCCGGCCCCTCCTCCCACAGTGACTTTCTTACCTGCTTCTGGGGCGCCCACGCTGCATCACTCTGGCCAGGAAACAGCTCTTCTCCAGCCTCAGTCTCCCTCTCTGGAAAATGGGGTCCTCTCTCGTGCTTCCCTGGGAGAGCAGAGAGCTGCTGAAAGGGAAGTCTCTCTCCGGCTCTTTCTGCCTCTGCCTCCCTCGGGCGAAGGACAGTAGCAGAGAGGAAGCAGGGTGGGGGTGTCTTCAGCTGGAGGAATGGGGTTAGGGCCAGACCGGGCCGGGGCCGGCTCTCTCCTCCCCGCCTTAGAGGCCCCCCAGCTCCCTTCCAGAGGCAGAATGTGCCCGTACAGTCATCGCCTCTCTCCCTCCCAGGATTCGGCAGAATCTGGAGGCCTAAGTATTTTGCAGAACACGTGTGTGGGAGGAATGGCCCTGTGTAACCAACTGCAGCCAGTCCAGGGCCCCGGAATTCCTGGAAGTTCAGGGGCGATCTGCTTCCACATCTGGGATCTTGGCGGATCCCGGGAAGCCTCGCGAAGGGTCCCATCTCCCTGGGAACCCCTCCCCCGCAATCTTCAGAGCTCCTGGGAAGGGCTGGGGGATCCCAGCTCAGGCTTTCTCCCTCCCACCTCGTCTTCCGCCCTGTTCCGCCCGTCCTCCATCCTTCCCTCTCCCACCCTGCCTCTTCTCCCTTCCTCCTCCTCTCTTCCTCCTCCCGGCTTTCTCACTGTCTTTTTTTCCATATGCACCTGCGGCCACGACCACAGCAAGGCGACCACAGCAAGGCGCAGGATCCCAGCCGCGTCTGCGACATACACCACAACTCAAGGCAATGCCAGATCCTTGACACACTGAGCGAGGCCAGGAATGGAACCTGCCTCCTCATGGATACTAGCTGGGCTCATAAACGCTGAGCCACAAGAGGAACTCCGTCCTCTTCCTCCTTTTCTCCCTCCCCCACCCCCTCCCCTGACTCTTAGTGGCTCCATTCTCCCAAAGCACATCCCTCCCACCCAGGATGCTGGGCAGAGAAATCATTCGCTTGGACTCAAGCCCTTAACCAAACTCAGGCTTCGTCCAGTGGCTTCCCCGGGGCCCTTCACCCTGCCTAGTTCCCCAGGAAGCCAGCCGTCATGAAGGTGGGTATCTTCGCCCTTCACCGGGAGGAGGCAAATGTAAGCAATCAGGTCAGGCAAGCCTCAGGGGTCTGTCCCCCACGTCTGCTGTCCCGCTCCTGCCCCTCAACGCTCAGGGTCTCCTCGCAGGCCCTGCTCCACCTCCCTGTGCCCAACCCCAGCGCCCTCCCGTCCCCAGCTGCTGCCTGCATCCAAGCTCCCACTCTGTGCGCTCTTGCTCCCAGCGAAGGCCCTGATGTGAAAGCCCCACACTAACCAAACGCCCAGGGTCTCTCCCCCGGATCCCGGGGTCTCCCTATCAGGCACCTGGGGCGGACCCTGCCCTCCCCTGCTCCCCGTGCCCAGGATAAAGTCCCAGCCTGGGGCGGAACCTGCTATGCACCCCATGCCACGCCTGTGCTTCACCCTTTAAGCTTCCACGACATCAACTCCCCGGAATCTTCCTGACCGATCAGGACATTCCTTGCCCTGGATGCCCTTTCAGTTTCACCTTTCAACCCTCAGCCCTGCCTCCCCTACCCTGACTCCTCACCATTCAGAACTCAGCTCCTTCAGGGTATCACCTCCTCCAGGAAGCCCTCCTGGACTCTCCTGCTGGGCTCAGGCATCTTCGCACTGGTCTGTGGCCGGTCCTCTGTTTACACAGCTGTCTCCTCCACCAGATTGGCATCTCCTCAAGGGCAGGGTTGGGGTCTGAGTCATTTCTGTGTGCCTGGCATCGCCCAGCTGCGAGCCCGGCCCACCGACGGCAGAGGAGATGTCCCTAGGGTGAACAAATGCTCTTTCCCCCGCCTTTTCTCCATTTCTGCATTATTATCTCCCCACTTCCACTCCTTCTGTCATGCGTTCTGTAAACCACTCCCTGAGGTTTTGCGATAATGATGGAAATGTTGGGAGGGCCACACTGGACCCAGGGCTGGGATCCGAGACTCTAGGCAGTACTGGAGAAGAGGATTCTGGGACAGATGGCTCTTAGTGAGGGGAGCCGGAGGTGGTCCCGCCACGACCAGTTCCTGCCTCCTGGCGGAGGGCCCGGCTCGGTCTGCCCTTGTCTTTCAGCTCTTGTCTTGGCTGCTCCCAGCCTTGGTCAGCTCTCCCTGCAAGGAATTCTGAGAGACTGGACATCTGGGGCCGAGGGAGGAGGGCTTAGGGTCCTGGATTCCTGGTCTCAGGGAGGAGGGACTGGGGGCTGGATCCTGGGTCTGAGGGAGGAGGGGCTGGGGGTCTGGACTCCTGGGTCCTGGGGGAAGAAACCATTGGGGTTTAAAGTCCTGATCCCTCCTCCCTCATCCACACTCTGGTTTTAGCAACATTTGGTTTTATACAGCTGCTCCACCCGGGCAGGGCGGGGTGGGGGCTGGGCAGCCAAATGCCCGGCTTCTGAGTGGAGCCTGGGCTGCCCGGCACCCCCACCCTGGGGCAGAGGAATCACCCTTCCCTCCTGCTCTGGGCTTGGCTCCCACCGGAGGATCCATCATCCTGACACAGCCAGACATCAGGCGGCGGCCCAGGCTCCCGGCAACGGCGCGTCAGAGACTCAAAAATGGCCAGCCCTGCCCTGGTGAGGTGGGCGGGGTGCCCTGACTTGGTCCCTTGAACTAGGCTCCTTCTCCCTGACAGCCAGGCTCAGGCAAAGGCCCAACCTGGCAATGCCCCCCACACACCCTACCTCTCCAGGGACACCCAGACTTGGCATGTTGCAGGGGAAGACTCCAGAACAGGCTGGGTGAGACGCAGCAGCGGCGGGAAACGAGGGCTTAGAGACAGAAAAACAGAAACAAAATGAGAGGGAGGGACAGAGAAAGTCAGAGAGAGATACACACACACAGAGCCTCGGAGATACACAGAGATGCAGAGACCAAGGCAGGGTAGAGGTTAAGAAAGATGGACAGACAGACAGAAGCAAAAAGCTTAGGGGAAGATGGAGAAACAGACAGAGAAAGAAAAACTGGAAGAAACAAAGAGCTGAGGATAGATGGAAACAGGAGAGAGATGTGTATAGACATAGGCAGAGAAAATACAGCGAGAGGGACGAAGGGAGGGCGAGACAAAGACGAGAAGGTCACGGAAAGGGACACAGAGTAAGAAAGTCAAGTAAGAAAAGTGGAGTTCCCGTGGTGGCTCAGTGGCTAACAAATCCGACTAAGAACCATGAGGTTGTGGGTTTGATCCCTGGCCTTGCTCAGTGGGTTAAGGATCCGGCGTTGCCATGAGCTGTGGTGTAGGTTGTAGACGCGGCTCGGATCCCGTGTTGCTGTGGCTGTGGCGAAGGCCGGCGGCTACAGCTCCTGTTAGACCCCTAGCCTGGGGACCTCCATATGCCGCGGGTGCGGCTTAACATAAAAAAGGCAAAAAGACAAAAAAAAAGTAAGAAGAGAAGAGAGAAAGAACTGAATAGAGATTTGAGGGTTTGAAGTCAATAAAAGAAAGACAGAGTTTCCGTCCTGGCGCAGCAGGAACGAATCCGACTAGGAACCATATGGTTGCAGGTTCGATCCCCGGCCTTGCTCAGTGGCTTAAGGACCTGGTGTCGCTGTGGCTGTGGCGTAGGCTGGCGACTACAGCTCTTATTCCACCCCTAGCTTGGGAACCTCCATATGCCGCGGATGTGGCCCTAAAAAGCAAAAAAAAAAAAATAATAATAATAAAAAGGCATGGAAACAATGACCTTTATCACTGAGTCTTCCGGTCCTGAGGGGCTGAGGAGGCGGACACCCCGGGACCCCCATCTCTTTGGCTCTGAGAGAGGCCACTTCCGCCTTTGCTCTGACACAGTTTCCCAGACTCCTCGGGGGCGGCTGACCAATAACTGTGAGCTCACCCTCTTGGTGGGGGGGGCGCCCAATCCCAAGGCTCCAGCCCGGTCCAGACCCTGGCACACGCACCTGCGCACGCTCACAGACACGCACGCAAGCACACGCACGTGGACCCCAGTCAATGATGCACTGAACCGACAGACGTCCTTAGCGTTCCAGACAGCCGGCCTCCCGGGCCAGTGCACACACAGTCACACCCACAAGCACGCACGTGTGTGCATTTTATTCCGTCCCAGGGGAATCTAATTCGGATTCTGAGGCTAGAAGGGGAGGGGCAGTGGCGGGGAGGGGGGGACAGGTCCGGGGGTGAAGAGGGAGTGCGAGGAAAGTTGGGGATGGCAGGAAGAGAAAGAAGCGGGCGGAGAGGGGAGAGAGGAGGAAAGAGAAGTGAGGAGAGGCAGAGGGAGGTGGGGAGGAAGAAAGGGATGGAGAGAAGTCCAGAAATGGAGAAGCGAGGGCAGGGAGACAGGAGAAGAAATAGAAGGAGAGACGGGGAAAGAAAAGGGTGCGATGGGGGAGGAGGAAGGACGGCAGTGACGGGGGTGGGTGGAAAGGGGGAGCTGGGAACGGAGGCCCGTCTGGAGCGGGGAGGGGGGTTGATGGCGGGAAGCGGGTGGGGCTGCCGGGCTCTCGGCTGTGACCTCAGAGCCCCTGGCCCAGCTCGGCTCTGACGTCAACCCCTCCTCCCGCCCCCGCCTGGCGCTGCTCTTCAAATCACCCCCCCAGTTCTGGGCCACAGAGAGACTCGAGGAGCAGCGAGCAGGAGAGGAGCGAGGCCCGCTGGAGCCACAGCGATGAGACAGGTGTGTGCATGACTGCGGCCGGGTAGGGGGACCACCAGCACGTGTGTGACCACATGTGTGCGGGAACCTCCAGTGCTGGGGAGTTCACTTATGCTCTGGTGCATGACAGTGACCGCCTGTGCGCGACAGTGACCTTGTGTGTGTGTGTATGTGTGTGTGTGTGCCATCGGGTCTGTACGCACGTGAGATGTGACATGACCTTGTTGCCTTGTTGACCTGGCTATAAAATCCGTGTTGGCTTGACACGTGGTTCTGGATTTCTGCTTTCATGTGGTCAGTGAATATTAAGTTGAACCACATGAAATCGCTGCTCTCTGGTCACTTCTGACCTGTAAAAATGGCAGTTTCGGAGTTCCCAATGTGGCTCAGTGGTTAACGAATCCGACTAGGAACCATGAGGTTGCGGGTTCGATCCCTTGCCTTGCTCAGTGGGTTAAGGATCCGGCCGTGAGCTGCGGTGTAGGTTGCAGACGCGGCTCGGATCCGGCGTTGCTGTGGCTGTGGTGTAGGCTGGCAGCTACAGCTCCTGTTAGACCCCTAGCCTGGGAACCTCCATATGCCACGAGTGCGGCCCTGGAAAAGGTAAAACGACAAAAAAAAAAAAAAAAAGGCAGTTTCATAGGGTTCCATCTCAATTGTTATTTTTTTTCTGAAACTTGCACCTGCCCTGCTCCAGACCCTTCAGTGGGTGTCTGTGTGTACGTTGCCGGTGGTGTTCCTTCCTGCTGAAGGTGAACTGTCTCCAGGTTCACCTGAGTGGCTATTAGTGGGGAGGGGGGCGTGTGTCTCAGGATCACTGAGTTCTAAGGGCAGGTGTCTGGGATCATCTGTCTTGGGTTGTGTGTCTACCATGACACATGATCCTAACTGTTGGGATTAGAATCCTCTGGATGTCCAGCCATCTCTGTGGTCCCCAGCATACACTGGGCCACCCCCAGAAACTCAGGCACTGCTAGGTTTGGGGCAAAGGGACAGTGAAGGAAGATTCCAGAAGAAATAATAGCTGTTAATTTCAAGCAATTACTAGCACCAGGCTAAAAGCTGTACCTTAGCTCTGCCCTCAAGAAACATAACACGAGTCACATACATAATTTCAAATTTTCTAGGAGTCCCCATTGTGACACAGTGGAAACGAATCCGACTAGTATCCCTGAGGATGCAGGTTCGATCCCTGGCCTTGCTCAGTGGGTCAGGAATCCAGCATCACCGTGAGCTGTGGTGTAGGTCACAGACACAGCTTGGATCCTGCGTTGCTGTGGCTGTGATGTAGGCTGGTAGCTGTAGCTCTGATTCGACCCCTAGCCTGGGAACTTGCATATGCTGTGGGTGTGGCCCTAATAAAAGCAAAAAAATTTTGTTTTTCATTTAAAATTTTTTAAAAAATTTCAGTAGCCACATTAAAAAAAAGAGAAACAGGTGCAATTAACTTTATTAATATTTTCTTTAACCCAGTGTATCGGGAGTTAGCAATTTTTTTTCGGCACAAGGCCAGAAAGGGGTTTAGAGGGACATATGGTCTATATTCGTTGGCATAGTGTGAAATCATCTGTGGTCAATATGTAACCAGATGAGTGTGGGTTCCGATGAAATGATGTAAGGATACTAAAATTTGAATTTCATCCAGTTTTCATGTGCCAAAAAATAGTCTTCTTTTGATTTTTTTCAACCTTCTAAAAACATAAAAACTGGAGTTCCTGTTGTGGCTCAGTGGTTGACAAAACCGACTACTATCCATGAGGACTCGGGTTCGATCCCTGGCCTTGCTCAGTGGGTTAAGGATCCAGCATTGCTGTGAGCTGTGGTGTAGGTCGCAGACTCGGCTCAGATCCTGTGTTGCTGCGGTGTAAGCCGGCAGCTGTAGCTCTGATTTGACCCCTAGCCTGGGAACCTCCATATGCCACGGATGCGGCCCTCAAAAGACAAAAAAATAAAAAATAAAAACATAAAACTAACCTTAGCTTGTGGGGCCATAGTGAAAAAGGAGTCAGGCTTCAGCCCAAGGGGCCAGAGTCACGGATGGGGTGGGGGCAACTTCCACTCAAAAATATTATCATTTCAGTATATAATCACTGCAAAGATATTAAGGAGACATTTTACTGTCTTTTTTCTGCACTCAGGCTTCATAATCCAGATGTGTAGCTCATCTCACGCAGACAGCATATTTTCATTAGAGACACTTGACCTGCATTTTTATTTTATTTTATTTTTATTATTTTTTCCCTTTTTCTAGGGCTGCACCTGCAGCATATGGAGGTTCCCAGGCTAGGGGTCTAATTGGAGCTGTAGCCGCTGGCCTACTCCACAGCCACAGCAATGCCAGATCTGAGCCGTGTCTGCGACCTACACCACAGCTCATGGCAACGCCGGATCCTTAAGCCACTGAGTGATGCCAGGAATCAAACCCTCAACGTCATGGTTCCTAGTCTGATTCATTAACCACTGAGCCACGACGGGAACTCTGCGACCTGTATTTTTAGACTTCATAAGATTTATAGTTGAAGCTTCACAGATCCTACTTGTTCCAGATGTTTAAAAGCCTTCCAAGAACTGAATCAAGGACAAGTTTCTGAATTTAAACATTTACATTGAGGAGTTCTCTTGTGGCTCAGCAGGTTAGGGATCCAGCAATGTCAGTACAGCGGCTCGGGGTCCCTTCTGTAGCACAGGTTCAACCCCTGGCCCGGGAACTTCAACAGGCCTCTGGTGTGGCCGAAAAGGAAACAAACAACCCCAAATCAAATATTTACATTGAATAAAATTAAAAAATCAGTTCCTCAGTGGTAAAGGCTGCATTTCAAGTGTTCTGTAGCCACATGTGGCCAGTGGCTCCCATTTTGGACAATGCAGATCTGTATCTTAGTGGTTCATTTTAACTCATCATCAGCCAAAGAGGTGGGAACTGGTGATGGAGGGGACAATTTAGCGTAGAGGATGATGGAGCCTGAGTGACCTTGAGTGAGAGATTATACCCGCCTGTGCCTCAGTTTCCCCATCTATTACAGGAGGGAGTAACGGTACCGCCCTCACCAGTGCTTGGCCATAGAAGGGGGCTAAACACCCATTTTACAAATGACAAAAGAGGCGCCCACCCTTTCCCCTCTGATTCCGAGCTTCTCCAGTAGCACGTACCGGGCACTGGGCACCAGGCCCCGCCAGCCACTCCTCCTGGCTAATCAGTCCTGGATTTTGCCATCTGTATGGTGGTGGCAGTAAACATTACCTGTCCCAGGGGGCTCCTGAGCAGTCAAGCCGGTTTACACAGTTGTGGTTTAGTGACTGGATATTTAGGGTTCAAATCTTGGCTTCTGCGCTTTCCAGGCAGGTTGCTGGCACCTCTGTGTGACTCAGTTGCCTCATCTGTAAAATGGGGACGATAGTAACAGTACTGAATTCATAGGGCTGTTCTGAGGATTAAAATAAGTTAGTTCTTAGACTTGTGGGTACCAAGGGTAGGGGGTGGGGGGAGAGATGGCTTGGGAGTTGGGGATGAGTGGATGCAAACTATTATATAGAGAACGGATAAACAGCAAGGTCCTACTATAGAGTACAGTGAACTATATTCAATATCCTGTGATAAACCATGATGGAAAAGAATAGTAAAAAGAATGCATATAAATAGAGGGAGGGATAAATTGGAAATCTGGGATTAACAGATACACACTACTGTATATAAAACAGATAAACAACAAGGACCTGCTGTATAGCACAGGGAACTATATATAATATATATATATATAATATATATAATATATATATAAATATTTGAAAATGAATCGCCTTGCTTAACACCTGAAATACTTTAAATCAACTATGATTGAATAAAAAAGATCAAAACAACTAAAATGATATTATTATTTGGAGTTAATAAAACAATATTAAAAGAAAAAAGAATATATATATATATATAACTGAATCACTTTGCTGTACAGTAGAATTAACACAGCATTGTAAATCAACTCATACCTCAATAAAATAAATTTAAAAAATAAGTTATAGGAGTTCCCATCGTGGCTCAGTGGTTAACAAATCGGACTAGGAACTATGAGGTTGCAGGTTCGATCACTGGCCTCACTCAGTGGGTTAAGGATCTGGCGTTGCCGTGAGCTGTGGTGTAGGTCTCAGATGCAGCTCGGATCTGGCGTTGCTGTGGCTGTGGC
Organism: Catagonus wagneri; assembly: GCA_004024745.2. Taxonomy (NCBI): domain Eukaryota; kingdom Metazoa; phylum Chordata; class Mammalia; order Artiodactyla; family Tayassuidae; genus Catagonus; species Catagonus wagneri. The sequence continues at coordinate 1,104,110 of PVHT021183540.1, read as the reverse complement.
GTAGGTCGGTGGCTGCAGCTTCGATTAGACCCCTAGCCTGGGAACATCCATATGCCTAGAAAAAAAAAAGCAAAAAGATAAATAAATAAATAAGTTATAAAAGGCTTAGAGCAGTGCCTGGTACATATAATATTGCATTCTTTAGAGGTATATTGTTACTATCATTATCTCAACACTAAGGAATGCCTGTGATATGAATCATTATTTTTTTGTACCATGAAAAAGGAGGCAGGGAAACCTCTGTTAATTAAACCAGGATACTCCACTGAGTGTAATCCTCGTGGATTTAAGAGCTGATAAAAGTTGGAAAAAAAATCTATTAGCTTCGCTGTAAGCAGGCATTCAGCCTTGATAGCTGTTTGCCACATTTATTTTCATTAATGAAAACAACTTCGCAGTACCCAGAGGATTTTCTTTACAAAAAGGGGATATTATCATTGGCCTGGGAATGAAGCCCAGGAGAGCTTCCCTTCCCGGAGCAGCATTTCGGGACACTTTTTCCTTCCTATCTCCGCTCCAGCAGGACGTGCCCAAGCCCAGCCCCGCAGCCGGCCACTGCTGCGGCCTGGCCCGCCGGGTGCTGACCATCGCCTTCGCGCTGCTCATTCTGGGCCTCATGACTTGGGCCTACGCCGCCGGGGTGCCCCTGGCCTCCGATCGCTACGGCCTCCTGGCCTTCGGCCTCTACGGGGCCTTCCTCTCAGCTCACCTGGTGGCGCAGAGCCTCTTCGCGTACCTCGAACACCGGCGGGTGGCGGCGGCGGCGCGGCGGGCGGCGGCGCGGGGCCCTCTGGACGCGGCCACTGCGCGCAGCGTGGCGCTGACCATCTCCGCGTACCAGGAGGACCCCGCGTACCTGCGCCAGTGCCTGGTGTCCGCCCGAGCCCTGCTGTACCCGCGCGCGCGGCTGCGCATCCTCATGGTGGTGGACGGCAACCGCGCCGAGGACATCTACATGGTCGACATGTTCCGCGAGGTCTTCGCCGACGAGGACCCCGCCACCTACGTGTGGGACGGCAACTACCACCAGCCCTGGGAACCTGCGGCGGCGGGCGCAGCGGGCGCGGGCGCCTACCGGGAGGTGGAGGCCGAGGACCCCGGGCGGCTGGCGGTGGAGGCGCTGGTGAGGACGCGCAGGTGTGTGTGTGTGGCGCAGCGCTGGGGCGGCAAGCGCGAGGTCATGTACACCGCCTTCAAGGCGCTCGGCGACTCGGTGGACTACGTGCAGGTGAGTGGAAGGAGCCCCCACCCCATCCGTGACCCTGAGCCCTGAAATCTCACTTCGTTGGAGTCTTGGCTCAATCTTGAGATTGGGAAGAACTTCTTTCCTTCCTTTATTCATCCATCCATCAAATGGAGAGATTCTTTCCTTCACTCAATCATTCATACCTCCATCTACCCATTTCTCCAAGGTGGAGGTCACTCATGCACTTGATTCATTCATTTATCTGTTCAGTGTAGGATTTCGTCCTTTCATTCATCAAGTTGATACGGGAACTGCTTCCTTATCTAACTCATTCACTCATCCCTCCATCTATCCATCCATTCAGTATAAAGAGATTTCTCCATCCCTTCAGTGTAGAATTTCTCCCTCCCTCCCTCCCTTCTTTCTCTCATTGTAGTCTTTTTTTCCATACATCCATCTATTCATCCAATAGAAATCATTCCTTTTATTTGTCCATTCAGTGTAGAGATTCCATCTTTTTTTCATCCAGTGTAGAATTTCTTTCCATCACTCACTCATTCATGCATTCATCTATCCATCCAATATGGGGACCACTCATTCCTTTATTCACTTATTCGTTAAATGTAGAGATTGGGTCTTTCTGTTTCTTCCTGTCGTCATTCATACTATTCTCTTGTTCGTTTACTCATCCATTTACCGATCTATTCAGTATAGGGGTTTATTTGTTCATTTAGTCATCCATTCATCCATTCAATATAGTGATTCATTCATTAACGCATTGCATTAGCTTTCTATTGCTGCATAACAAATTTCCACCCATTTGGCAGCTTGAAGCAGAACACAGTTAACTCATAGTTTCCATCGGTCAGGAGTCTGGACAAAGCTTAACTGGATCCTCTGTTCAGGGTATCATGAGGTCGCAGTCATGCTGTCAGCTGGAGCTGGGTCTTATCTAAGGCTCAGGGGCCTCTTCCAAGCTCACGTGTTTGTTGGCAGAATTTGTTTCTTTGCAGACAGAGAACTCATGGAAGCTTGCCTCTTCCTGAAAAAGTCTCTGACTTCTAGACCTTCTTTGAAAGGGCTCGCTTGATTAGGTCTGGCCCACCCAGGATAACCTGCCTATGTTTAATTTAAAACCAACAGACTAGGGACCTTAATTGTACTGCAGAACTACTTCACTATTTCCATATAAGATAATACAATCATGGGAGTTATATGTCATCGCTTTTTCCATATTCTGTTGGTAGGAAGCAAATTAAGGCTCTTGCCCACACCCCAGAAGATAGCATGGATATTGGGGGGAAGGTCATCTTAAAATGTGATTAAATATTGAAAATGACTGAAAAATTCAAAGCTGTGTTCACATTGGCTGCAGACTGTCCCAGCTGCTCCCTATCTCTTGGTGCCCTCCCCTCAGTTACCAGCGTTCTCACCTGCCCCTTCCACCCACCTGACAGGTCTGTGACTCAGACACACGGCTGGACCCTATGGCGCTGCTGGAGCTGGTGCGGGTACTGGACGAGGACCCCCGGGTAGGGGCTGTTGGGGGCGACGTGCGGATCCTCAACCCTCTGGACTCTTGGGTCAGCTTCCTCAGCAGCCTGCGGTACTGGGTGGCCTTCAACGTGGAGCGGGCTTGTCAGAGCTACTTCCACTGTGTGTCCTGCATCAGTGGTCCCCTAGGTGAGCAGGGGTAGGACTTGGGAGGGTGATGGATGGGGCGGGGAGGGAAGGGAGAAGAGAGCCAGAGTCAGTTGAAGATGTGATTGAAATTGGAGACAAACATGGGGCTGGGATAGGAATTGGGAATAGAGATAAATTGGAGGCGGGGATGGTGTTTGTCGTGGGGATTGGGACTGGGGATAGGGGAGGGCTTGGGAAAGAGGATGAGATGAATTTGGAGTCAAGGACAGTGTTGGTGCTAGGTTTGGGGTTGGAGAGGGGCTTATGGATGAGGACGGGTAGGGGATGGGGCTGAGAATGGATGTGAGATTGGGGATAGGTTTGCAGTCAAAGTAGATGTGGGTCAGGAGCAGGACTGGGGCAAGTGTGGGATGGGTGTGGGGTTGAGGAAGGATTTGAGGTTGAGAACAGGACTGGGGCTGGAGTTGTCATTGGAGGTAGAGTTAAAGATGGGGTTGGATTTGGAGATTGGAGATGAGTTGGGGACAGGATTGGGGATGGTGTTGACAAAAGCGGAGTCTAATGGTGCTGTACGTCCTCCCCCACGTAGGTCTCTACAGGAACAACCTTCTGCAGCAATTCCTTGAGGCCTGGTACAACCAGAAGTTCCTGGGCACCCACTGTACCTTCGGGGATGACCGTCACCTCACCAACCGCATGCTCAGCATGGGCTATGCCACCAAGTAAGCTGAAGGGACCAAGTGGTTGGGATATGCAGAGGCCAGTGAGGATCCCAGCGAGTGTGTGCGTGCGTGTGTGTGTGTGTGTGTGTGTGTGTGTGTGTTTTGGGAATTCTCCAAACCTAAAGTAAATTATGGGGCAATGAGTTCTAACAAGCGAGGCTTTAGAGGAGAGAGAAAGAAACCAGAAGAAACAGAAGGGGGATCCGGTGTTGCCATGAGCTGTGGTGTAGGTTGCAGACACGGCTCGGATCCCGCGTTGCTGTGGCTGTGGTGTAGGCCGGTGGCTACAGCTCCTGTTAGACCCCTAGCCTGGGAACCTCTATAGGTGCAGGGGTGGCCCTAAAATAACAAAAAGAAAAAGAAAAAAAGAAAACAAGAAGAAACAGAAGGGGTATTTGCATTGAATCAATGGGCTATACCAAGTGAGAAGTTAAAGGAAACTGGAAGATACCATAGGGGCAGGGGTGGTATTTGCATTAAACCATGTGACTCAATGGACTCTACCAAGTAGGGCAAGGTGAGGGTGGTAATTCTAGCATGAGATGGGGTGAGATGGCTCTACCATGGGGAGCACAAACTACTCCAAGTGAGGTGGTGAGAGAAAGAGAGAAATAGATTGAGCTCTCACTAGTCAGAGGGCGAGTGAGAAGATTCAAGTGGGAGAAGAGGAGAGCACTGAAACTCTAGTAAGTGCTTTAGGAAGAAAGGGTGTAATTGAAGGGTATGGGCTAGACCAGGTGAAGTTCAGGGGAAAGGGATTTCTACAAAGTTAGACTTGCTGACAGCACCAGAGAGAATGTGAGGTGTATCAAGGGAGCCCATGCATTCATTCGCTTGATGAATATTCTCCAAGTGCCTCCAATGTTTTTAAGCTCTGGGGATGCAGCAGCAAGCAAAAGAGATGCAAATTCACGCTTACATTGACTGGGGAGACAGATGATAAGATAGTAAATAGAACGTATAGTATGTTAGGCAATGATATAGGCTAAGGAGATAAGTAAGGCCAGGAAGGGGAACAGGAAGTTTCCAGGTAGGGAGTGAGATGTTAAATTAGGATGCCTGAGGTTAAGAGGGATGGAGGCTGAAAACAGTACAGCTGGACCAATGGCAAGGGAGAGAGTGTCAGGGGAGGACAGAGTTAATGGGGTGGAGGGTCCACTCATGAAAGCCCTGTGGGCCACAGTGGGAATGTGAACTAAGATGAGGGAGCCTTGTGGGGGCTGGAGCAGAGGGGTGGCATGTCATTGTAACAGGGTCCCTCCCAGCTCTTTTGGGTACAGACTCCCTCTGGGAGGAAGAGGATTAGCAGGGAGGTCGTGGAGGAGGCCAAGTGACACAGGGGAAGGAGGCTAGACACTGTCAAGTAATGCTCGTGGCAATAGAATAGTTTCAGATTAACTGCTGGAGGCTACCTAATGACATTCCACACAAGGGATTCTCGCCAGTCAGGGAGGGATTGATTAGTAATGTCTGCTAGGGCTACAGGAAGGAAGCTTAACGGTTCCCTTGAGAAGCGCTAACACAGGGGCTACCCTAGGTAAGAACCATGCCTGGCTTGTTCCTCACTTTGGGGCCGGCCAGTTAGTAAGTGCAATCGTATTAGTAATAGATTACTGATAGTATTAGTAATAGTGTCATTCAGGGCAATGATATTAGTAATGCCAATAGTCACATTAGTCATAGTAAAAATAGTAGTAGCAGCTACCATCTGTTGAGCAAGTTCTATACACTGGTCCTAAGCACTTGACGTTTAATCCTCATTCAATCCTCATCTATTAGGTAGGAACCATCATTGACCCCATTTTACATAGGAGAATGAGATAGGCTGGGACCGGGACCTTTTACTGCAGTGTTTGCACCTGGACAGATGTCTCCCCAGCAACAGAGAAGGAAGAAACTGTAAAAATAATTGCACGCCTGCAGCTGGGGCAAATTATAAATGATAAAGTACAAAAAGGCCAAAATGCAACTGCCACTTTTGAGGTGCTGGGAGCAAAACCAAGGGGGTAGGCAGGCCGCCTAAGCCACGCCCCCTGCCCTCACTCCATTTAAAGAACCAGCTCACCCACCTTCAGAGAGTGGGCGAGGGAACCTGTTGCTTACAGGAGGACCGATAAAGCCTTGCCTGAATTTCTCGTCCGGCTTCATCCCTTTCTGTTGACTAAAGAGTCCAGGGACCTGGGTCGGTATCAAGAACTCTGAGGTCCAGAGAAGCTGAGAAAACTTTTCCCGGGTGGCCGTTTCTGGCTCCCGTTTCCTGTCCATCCTGATGGCTCTGTCTCCTCCCACCCGGCCAGGTACACCTCGCGGTCCCGCTGCTACTCGGAGACGCCCTCGTCCTTCCTGCGCTGGCTGAGCCAGCAGACGCGCTGGTCCAAGTCGTACTTCCGCGAGTGGCTGTACAACGCGCTGTGGTGGCACCGGCACCACGCGTGGATGACCTACGAGGCGGTGGTCTCGGGCCTCTTCCCCTTCTTCGTGGCGGCCACGGTGCTGCGGCTCTTTTACGCGGGCCGCCCGTGGGCGCTGCTCTGGGTGCTGCTGTGTGTGCAGGGCGTGGCGCTGGCCAAGGCGGCCTTCGCGGCCTGGCTGCGGGGCTGCCTGCGGATGCTGCTGCTCTCGCTCTACGCGCCCCTCTACATGGGCGGCCTCCTGCCGGCCAAGTTCCTGGCGCTGGCCACCATGAACCAGAGCGGCTGGGGCACGTCGGGCCGCCGCCAGCTGGCCGCCAACTACGTCCCGGTGCTGCCGCTGGCCCTCTGGGCTCTGTTGCTGCTCGGGGGGCTGGTCCGCAGCGTGGTCCACGAGGCCCGGGTCGACTGGAGTAGCCCCTCCCGGGCTGCAGAGGCCCGTCACCTGGCCATGGGGGCCGGCGCCTACCTGGGCTACTGGGCGATAATGCTGACCCTCTATTGGGTGGGCGTGCGGAGGCTCTGCCGGCGGCGGGCGGGGGGCTACCGCGTCCAAGTGTGAGTCCGGGTGCGCTGACTGCCGGCTCAGGGGGCTCCGAGAGCCGCCAGAGAGCTACAGGGGTCCCCGGAACCACGAACTTGCTGGATGAACTCTGGGTCTTGGTTGCCCTCCTCTGTGAAGCGAGGGGGGTCGACCCAGGACTCTTCAGCCTGGACTCTTTGGGGGGGGGGGGCCGAGCTGGGACTTCTGGGTCTCTGGGAGGGGTATTTATTGATCAGGATCTGAATTTTGGGGGGAAGAGGTGAAAGGGGCCCCCAAATGCTGTCCTGGGGCCCCCGATTTCTCCCTGTTCTTATTTAATCTCTATTTGTACTGTGTGATTAGGATATAATAAAGAATTTTATTTATTTTCTTCTGCGCCTCCCCCTTTTTTTTGAGAAAAAGGCGGGGGGCTGTGTGGTTGGGAACTGGGGACTTAGTGCTGGATGCCAGCTCTCTGAAACTAGACAGGATAACCTCCTTCCTCGGAGCCTTGATTCCCTTTTTTTTGGCTTTCTAGGACCTCACCAGCGATATATGTAATTTCCCAGGCTAGAGACTGAATCAGAGCTGTAGCCCCTAGCCTACACCACAGCCACAGCAACGCCAGATCTGAGCCTCGTCTGCGATCTACACCACAGCTTATGGCAACACTAGACCCTTAACCCACTGAGTGAGGCCAGGGATCGAACCCGCATCCTCATGGATCCTAGTCAGGTTCGTTAACCACTGAGCCACAAAGGGAACTCCCATTGATTCCCTCTTTGGAAAACAGGGCTATGAATCCCATGGGCCAGGGTTGCTGTGGGCATGGAATTTCTCATCTCCTCACTCAGATCCTTATGGAACACCTACTACATGGGGACACGTTAGGCAGCGTGGAGGAGGTTTTCCTGGTCCAGCCGCTGGTCTATTCCCTAAGAAATGTACCACACAGGTTCTCTCCTTAAGCCGCCAGCACCTCCCCTGAGCTTGCTTCCCATCTCACTGAGAAAACAGAAGTGACGAGAAAACTCTGAGCCCCTCCCGCCTCCCGCCTCTCCCCACTCACCTGCAGCGGTGCGCACACGGCCCACCTTCCCCCATCACTGACGGTGATCTGTCTGTGCTCCCAACCAATGGCAACCCCTTCCACTTGGCACTAGACCTCAAAGGCCTCTGGTCTCCTAGATCCCACTCCTGAGGTTCTTCTCACCGGCTCCTCCATCTTCAAGGAAAGACTGATGAGGTCTTTCCCATCAGCCTCCAAACATGCTTTCTTTATGTTTTTTAAGGCCACACCCATGGCACATGGAGGTTCCTAGGCTAGGGGTCAAAGCAGTGCTGCAGCTGCCAGCCTACACTACAGCCACAGCCGTGCCAAATCCTCAACCCACTGAGTGGGGCCAGGGATTGAACCCACATTCTCATGGATGCTGGTCAAGTTCATTTCCGCTGAGACATGACAAGAACAGGAGGAGGAAAGAGGGTAGGTTGGGAATTGGGTCTAGTTTTTAGGTATCCAGGTGGAAACTTCTTGGAGGCACTTGGGTATAGAAGTCTAGAATTTAGGAACAAAGTCCTTCTTTGATATTTTAATTTTTTTGCTATTTTGGGGCTGCACCCAAGGCATATGGAAATTCCCAGGCTGGGGTCAAATCGGAGCCGTAGCCACCAGCCTACACCACAGCCACAGCAACGCCAGATCTGAGCCACCTCTATAATCTACACCGCAGCTCATGGCAATGCCAGATCCTTAACCCACTGGGCAAGGCCAGGAATCGAACCCGCAACCTCATGGTTCCCAGTTGGACTCGTTAACCGCTGAGCCACGAAGGGAACTCCCCTGCTTTGATTTTTTTTTTTGTCTTTTTGCCTTTTTTTTATGTAGAGCCACACCCGCAGCATATGGAGATTCCCAGGCTAGGGGTCTAACAGGAGCTGTAGCCACCGGCCTACACCACAGCCACAGCCACAGCAATGCGGGATCCGAGCCGCGTCTGCAACCTACACCACAGCTCAGGGCAACGCCGGATCCTTAACCCACTGAGCAAGGCCAGGGGTCGAACCCGCAACCTCATGGTTCCTAGTCGGATTCGTTAACCACTGAGCCACGAAGGGAACTCCCCCTTCTTTGATTTTTAAAATGCCCTGTCTTAGCCTCAGTTTCTCCCTGAGCAACTGTCCCATTTCTTTCTTTCTTTTTTTTTTTGTCCTTTTGCCTTATCTAGGGCCGCACCTGCAGCACATGGAGGTTCCCAGGCTAGGGGTCTAAGAAGAGCTGTAGCTGCTGGCCTTCACCACAGCCACAGCAACGCGGGACCTGAGCTGTGTCTGCAACCTACACCACAGTTCATGGCAACGCCGGATCCTTAACCCACTGAGCAAGGCCAGGGATCGAACCCACAACCTCATGGTTCCTAGTAGGATTTGTTAACCACTGAGCCACGATGGGAACTCCCAACTGTCCCATTTCTAACAGCAAAACTCCCTGAGAGCTGTCTATATTTGTCTCCAGTTTCTCTTCCAAATAATTCACCCATTTAATGTGTATAATTTCAGGATCTTTAGTAAGTTTATAGATTTTTACAGCCATCACCATAATCTAATTTTAGAACATTTCCATCACCCCCTCCCTGAAGCAATCCCATATCCAGTGGCAGTCACCCTCACACCTCATTCCTCTCCCCACCCTGCCCCCACGCCCCAGGCAACCATGACCTGCTTTCTGTCTCCATAGATTTGCCTATTCTGGACATTTCACCTAAATGGATTCATGTGGGATGTGCTTTTTTTCCTGACTGATTTCTTTCATTTAGCATGTTTTCAAGGCTCATTCATGTACCATGGACTCCATTTTTTATTTTTTTAAGGGCCGGAACCGCAGCATATGGAGGTTCCCAGGCTAAGGGTCTAATCAGAGATGTACCCACCAGGCTACACTACAGCCACAGCGACGTGGGATCCGAGCCGCATCTGCGACCTACACCACAGCTCACGGCAACGTCGAATACTTAACCTACTGAGCAAGGTCAGGGATCAAACCCGCAGCCTCATGGTTCCTAGTCGGATTTGTTTCCACTGCGCCATGACGGGAACTCCTGGACTCGTTTTTATTGCCAAATAATATTCCATTTTAGGGACATAGCACATTTTATCCATTTATCATAGTTGATGGATATTTGGGATGTTTCTATTACTATTTTACTATTATTATTTTACTATTATTATTACTTTATCTTTTTAGGGCTGCACCTGCGGCATATGGAGGTTCCCAGGCTAGGGGTTGAATTGGAGCTGCAGCCATTGGCCTTCACCACAGTCAAAGCGATGCAGGATCCAAGCCGCATCTGCTGCCTACACCACAGCTCATGGCGTGCCAGATCCTTAAGCCACTGAGCAAGGCCAGGGATCGCACCTGTGTCCTCATGGAGGCTAGTCAACTCATTTCTGCTGAGCCATAATGGCAACTCCTGTTCTTATTTTTTGACTATTGTGAATAGCATTATGAATGCTCATGTACAAATTTTTGTGTGGACGCAGGTTTAATTCCCTGGTGGAATTCTCTAGGAGTGGAATTGCTGGGTCATATGGCAATTGTATCTTTAATTTATTGAGGAACTGCCAGATGGTTTTCCACAGTGGCTGTACCATTATACATTCCCACCAGCAAAGTATGAGGGTTCTGAACTCTCCACAGCCTCACCAACATTTGTTATTGCTCAGAAACATTTTAAAATTGAAGTATAGAGTTCCCGTCATGGCTCAGTAGTTAACGAATCCAACTAGGAACCATGAGGTTGCAGGTTCGATCCCTGGCCTTGCTCAGTGGGTTAAGGATCCGGAGTTGCCATGAGCTGTGGTGTAGGTTGCAGACACGGCTCGGATCCCGCGTTGCTGTGGCTGTGGCGAAGGCCGGTGGCTACAGCTCCTGTTAGACCCCTAGCCTGGGAACCTCCATATGCTGCAGCCCTAGATAAGGAAAAAGACAAATAAATAAATAAATAAATAAATAAATAAATAAAATTGAAGTATACTTGATTTACAACCTTTCAGGTATACAGCAAAGTGATTCAGATATATATATACACACACATATATATATATTCAGCTATGCACATATGTCCCTATATTATATATATATATATATATTGTCCCTATATTATATATATATATATATATATATACATGCTTTTTCAGATTAAAGGTTTATTATAAGATACTGAATATAGTTCCTTGTGCTATCCAGTACATCCTTGTTTATTTTTTACACAGTAATGTGTATCTGTTGACTTTCTTTTTCTTGCGTTTTAGGGCCACTCTCACAGCATATAGAAATTCCCAGGCTAGGGGTCCAATTGGAGCTACAGCTGCCGGCCTGCACCACAGCCACAGCAATGTGGGATCCAAGCCATGTCTGCAACCTACACCACAGCTCATGGCAATGCTGGATCCCTGACCCACTGAGTGAGGCTGGGGATCGAACCTGCATTCTCATGGATGCTAGTTGGATTTATTTCTGCTGCACTGAAATGGGAACTCCCTGTTATCGACTATTTGACTATAGCCATCCCAGTGGCTGTGAAGTTGCATCTCAATATGTTTTGGTTTTTTTTTTTGTCTTTTTGCCTTATCCAGGGCTGCACCCGTGGCATATGGAGGTTCCCAGGCTAGGGGTCTAACAGGAGCTGTAGCCACTGGCCTATGCCACAGCCACAGCAATGTGGGATCCGAGCCGCGTGTACAACCTACACCACAGCTCACGGCAACGCCAGATCCTTAACCCACTGAGCAAGGCCGGGGATTGAACCTGCAACCTCACGGTTCCTAGTCGGATTTGTTAACCACTGAGCCACGACGGGAACTCCTCACCATGGTTTTGATTTGCATTTTTCCAATGACTAGTGACTCCTACTGGTCAATGGGCCAAGTCAGACCATGACCTTCCTTGGCTCAAAACCCACCATGATCTCATACAAAGGAAAATCGAGAACTTACGGTGGCCAAGGTCCTGCATGAACTGGTCCTCTGTGATCTCTCTGACTTCACCTGACTGCATACTCCTTTCTCAAAGCCCTGCTCTGGGTGTACTGACCTCCTGGTTGCTCCTTCACTACTCCAAGGAAATTGTTCTTGTCAAGTTCACCAATGATATTCACATTGATAAAACCAATGACCAATTCTCAGACCTGTTTCATGAGTTGGCAGCATCTGAGACAGTTGATCACGCTCTCCTGGAAATGCTTTCTTCACTTGGCTTTTGGAAGGCTTGAAAGCTCCATCTTCAGATCAGACCTTGTCCCTATATTAGATGCTTTTATACCCAACTGCCTCCAAGAAGTTTCCACCTGAATCCCTAATAACTAGACCCAACTCTGAACCGGCCCTCCCTTTCCTCCTCCTTAATCCCCATGAATCCTGCTCCTCCAACGGCCTCCCTTATCTCGGTAAACGTTAACTCCATCCTTCCACCTGCTCAAGTCCAAAACTCCTAGAGCAGGGAGCTCCCTGGTGGCTCAGTGGGTAAAGGATCTGGTGTTGTCACTCCTAGGGCTCTGGTTACTGCTGTGGTGTGGGTCCAGTCCAGTCCCCAGTCCCTGGCCTGGGAACTACCATATGCCACAGGCACAGCCAAAAACAAAAAAGCTACAGCAGCTCTATCCACAGCAACAATAGCCATCACCACATGGGACTACCTTTTTTTTTTTTCCATTGCATTCATTCTTTGATTCAGTCAATCAGTCACAAAAGCATTTGCCAAGTTCCTACTGAATTCCACATGCTTTGCCAGGTTTGCAAACACAGAAACAATTAAGAGGCAGCGCTTGCCTTCCAGGGGCTCCTAGTCAATCAAGCAAAAAGAGGGTGACCCACAGTTAAGGATACCCAGACATATGCCTCTATGGCTTGTGTCATCACAGAGGTGGGACGATACAGACTGAAATCATTAAAGCTACAGAAGATAGTCATGTTCAGTTCCTCGTTGCCCTGGCCACATTCCATGAGCTTCATGGCCACATATGGCTGGTGGCTGCAAAACTGGACAGGGGAGATCTGGAACATTTCCATTAAGGCAGAGGGCGCTGGATACTGCTTCTGTCCTGACTGCTCATCCCTGACCCTTTTTTCTTCCTTACCCAACATTCTGCACATCCCATTGGTTCTGCTGTCATGTCAGATCTCGGATCCCCCTCCTCACCGTCACTGTCACCGCTTTGTTCCTGAGCTGCACGTCTTTCCTTGATTCAACTCACCATCTCAGAGTTCCTGTCATGGCTCAGTGGAAACGAAATCTGACTAGTGTCCTTGAGGATGCGGGTTCGATCCCTGGCCTCACTCTGTGGGTTAAGGATCCGGCATTGCTGTGAGCTGTGGTGTAGGTCACAGAAGCAGCTCAGATCTGGCGTTGCTGTGGCTGTGGCGAAGGCCAGCAGCTATAGATCCAATTAGACTCCTAGCCTGGGAACCTCTATATGCCACAGTGCGGCCCTAAAAAGACAAAAAAAAAAAAAAAAGGTTTCTATCTCATGCCCGGATTACCACAGCACCTCACAGTGATCCCTGCTTCCACCCCTCCCCCGATCCACGCAGGAGCTGTGCTAATCAAGTCAGACCGTGACCTTCCTTGGCTCAAAACCCACCATGATCTCATACAAAGGAAAATCAAGACCTTACGGTGGCCAAGGTCCTGCATGAACTGGTCCCCTGTGTTCTCTCTGACCTCAACTGACTGCATGCTCCTTTTCCTAAAGCCCTGCTCTGGGTGTACTGAACTCCTGGCTATTCCTCCATGCTGCAGGCACAGTCCTGCCTCAGGGCTTTTGCCCTTGCTGTTTCTTTTGTGTGGAGCCTTTGTTTTTGCCTGCACTTTCAGCATGTGGAAATTCCCCAGGCCAGGGATGGAACCCAGGCAGTTGCAACCTGCGCCAGCACCACATGGGAACTTCTATTGCCTGGAACGCTCTTAACACAAATATCCACCTGGCTCATAATTTATCCCCTTCAAGTCTTTCTAGGGCCGCGCCTGCAGCATATGGAGGTTCCCAGGTCAGGGGTCAATTCAGAGCCTTAGTTGCCAGCCTACGCCACAGCCACAGCCACTCGGGATCCGAGCCACATCTGCAACCTACACCACAGCTCATGGCAATGCCAGATCCTTAACCCACTGAGTGAGGCCAGGAATTGAACCTGCACCTCATAGATACTAGTCAAGTTTGTTACCACTGAACCATGACAGAACTACCCCCTTCAAGTCTTATTTTAGTGTCATCTTCTTCAAAGATCCTATTGCTACCCCTCTCCTCTCAGCATCCCCCTACCAATTTCTCTGTTTTATTTTCTCTACCACATGTATTATCATATGGCTTGGTGCATATTTTGGCTTAATTTTCTTATTTTTTGACCATTCACAGGAATCTAAACTCCATGAGGGTGCAGATTTTTTTTTTCAATTAAAACACAGCTGCCATACAATATTATATACGTTTTATACGTGCAACATAGGGAGTCAATATTTTCAGACTATACTCCATTTAAAGTTATTATAAAATATTTTTTATATTCCTGTGCTATACAATATGTCTCTTGTAGTTATTTTTTTTTGGCCACGCTTGCAGCATGAGGAAGTTCCCAGGTCAGGAATCAAACCTGAGTCACAACAGTGACTCAAGTCACAGCAATGACAACACTAGATCCTTAACCGTTAGACCACCAGGGAACTCCTGTAGCTTATTTATTTTATACACAGAAATTTGTATGGCCTAATTCCTTCCCCATATCTTAAGGGTGCAGGTTTCTGTCTGTTCTGATTTCTCCACTGCTATTTCTTTTTCCTTCTCTCTTTTTTTTTTGTCTTTTTAGGGCTACACCCTTGACATATGAATGTTCCCAGGCTAGGGGTCAATTGCAGCTGTGGCTGCTGGCCTACACTACAGACACAGCAACGTGGGATCTGAGCCGTGTCTGTGACCTACACCACAGTTCACAGCAACGCCAGATCCTTAACCCACTGGGGAAGGCTGGGGATCGAACCTGCGTCCTCATGGATGCTAGGCAGATTCGTTTCCGCTGAGCCATGACGGGAAGTCCTCCACTGGTATTTCTACAGTGCTCTGAAAATGCCTGCAACATAGTAAGTGCTCAGTAAATATTTGCCAATTGAATGAGTCAGTGAAGGGGACCAATCATTGAACAAGAATGTGAAGGAGCTTACTTGTTAGGTGGGAAAGACACAACACTGAGTTTAAAAAAATAAGTTTACGGTAGGTCTGAATGAGTGTTATGCACAAGCTAAAATGGGGGGATGTATGTGGGAGGAGGGGTGTAGGCAGAGAAGGTGACATCTGAGCTGGGACCCGTGCATTGAGAGGGAGGTGGTTTCGTGAGATTCAAAGTAAAATCATTTCAAGTAGGAATGGCACATGCGAAGGCCTGGAGACAGAACTGAACTTTGCATGTTCAGGGGACAAAAAAATAAACCAGGAGTTCCCTGGTGGCTCAGTGGGTTAAGGACCTGCTATTGTCAGTGCTGTAGCACAGGTTCCATCTCTGCATCTTTATCCCCAGAAGTTCTGCATGCCACAGCCCCACCCCCCCAAAAAAGGCCCCAGTGACTAGAGAGTAAAAAGGGGGAGGAAAGGGAGGTGGAGTCAGCCACGTAAATATAGCACCGGCTCAGAGTCGTGGATATTAAATGCATGTAAAGGCTGTTTAGGGGAAATCACAACTGAATTAGCTAGACTGAAAAAAAAAAAAGAAAGGAAAAAAAAAGCAGGAAACAAAAGGGAACAAATACTGTTCAAGGCAGAAAACAGCACATACCCACGTCTTGGAAAGAATAAGAATCAAAATGAATACACGGAATGAGCAAAGGCCAGAGAAACTGCAGGGTAGGAAAACCACAGCTAAGAATGGGGTGGGACAAGGATAGCCAGAACTTTGGGGGACTGGGGACGGGGGCGGGCTTTAGAGGCCTTGACAGGGAACTGGATTTCATTCCAATGGCAATGGGGAGCCAGTGAAGGATTTTCAGCAGAGGAGCGACCTGATCTCACAAACTTCAAAATATCACTCTGGCTGCTTTGGGAAGAATGGACTGCAGTGGCACAAGGCTGAGGGGAGCCAGGGAGGCCAGTGTGCACACTGCTGCAGTGACCCAGGCCAGAGATGGAGGTGGACCACAGAGAGAGGGCAACTCCATGAGAGATTTAGGAACTGAGAAGGCAGCGCCCTGGAAATAGACTGGGCATGGAGGAGGAATTAAAAGCCAAAACTCTTAGGTTTCTGGCTGAGCAGCTGGCTGAATGGCGGTGTCCTTTATGACAGCAGGAAAGTGTCAGGGAGGAACAGGCTGACAGGGTGGCATCAAGGACTCTTTCAGGGTGATATCTGCAGGCATCAATGTCCAGGACGATTTCCAGATATCTGGGGAGGGGTCTGGGCTTGCACCTAAAGCCCTCAGCACGGGTCCTGCTCACCTGGGCATACATATTTGGGATACGCTGTCCTTGCTCCTATCTAAATTACTAGTGGCCATCTTTAAAGATGAAAGAATCTAGAGTTGAAAGATATTCTTTATTTTAGGAATGGAAGTAGGATAGGGAAGGAAAAGATAGCTTTGTTAGCTGTCGCTGAAGTACCATCGAAAGAACATCCTGGGGGAAACAAGGAGGTGTTTGCGGGGGTGAGGGAGGCTAGGGACCAGAAATCTGGATCCTGGGTCCCAAAGGTGGGTGATAAGGCTTGAATTCTTGGATCTGCGGGAATGGGGGCTGCGGGCTAGGACTCCTGGTCTAAAGTAGGGTGTGGGGCCTGGAGTCCTGAACAGGAGGCTCAGGACCCAGGCTTCTGGGTCTGAGGGGGGACAGTGTGGGAACTCAGAATCGCGGGCCTGGGGAAGGGGAAAGACGGACGCTGGGACTCCGGGTCCCGGGGACTCACCACGCCAGCAGGGTCACACAGGCTGATGCTAAGGCCACAATGGCCGCGAGCAGGCACTGATTGCCCGGTGTCAGAGCCTCGGGCCTGGCCAGCAACTCGCCCAGGCTCGGGCTCCAGGGTTCAGTCATCTCCGCCTCTCGCGGCGCCCAGCGAAGCACTTTCCGAAAAGTGACCTGGAGCTCAGTCTCCCCGCGCGGGGGCGGACCCGTCACTGCGAGGGCGCGCGCGTCAGTCGGGCGCGAGCCCCACCCCTCACGTAGCCCCGCCCTCCCGACGCGCAACCCGGCCCCTCCCACACCGTTGAGAAAAAAGTACAGCCGCGCCAGGGGGCGCTGGTCGTGTGTGATCACGCAGGAGAAGGTCCCGCGGTGCGTGGGCTGCACCGGCCGGATGCGCGCCAGGTATCCTTCGGCCCGCGGAATGTCTCGGAAGTAGGACACGTCCTGAGTCCGGAGCTGCGAGACGCCCGGACTGAAGCGGCAGGAGGAGGGGTCCTCGCCCTAGCCCAAGTCAGACTCTCCGCCGGACTCGCCCAACCTCCAAATGCAAGCCCCGCCCCCGGGCTAGACCACGCCTTCTGAAGCCTGGCCCCTCCCCCAGCCCTTATTCGCCGATCCCTCACCTACAGCCCCGCCTCCTAAATCTTGACTCCGCCCCGTGGGCCTAGTATTTGCTCTCCCGCCCAAAACGCCTACGGATAACCAGCCCCTGAGCTCCGGCCCTGCATTGAGTTTTGACCCTCCCCTTGCTTCGCGGATCAGGAATCTGGACCAAGCTCCAAGAGTTCCACCTTCTGCGTCCTGACTCCCCATCCTTTAGAGAAGCAAAACCCACCTCCCAAACCCTTCACGCTGGCCTCACCCCGACTCACACCTCCAGCGAACTTCCAGGAATAAGTGATCTCTTCCGTAGGCAGCTGGAAGTTCACAGTGCAAGAGAACATAGCCTGATGACCCCGAGTTACCGTCACATCCTGAACTAAAGACAGGTCCACCTCACCACCCGGGCCTGCCCATGTCCGGCCCCGCCCCCTCCTCGGTCAACTCCAGTTTTTCAGGTTTCTTGCCCTTCAAGGCCACGCCCCTCACCTGGGCAGTCCAGTGGGAAGTCGCAGACTGTGGAGTAGCATCCACGGCAGTGGAAACGCCGGGCGACCTCCTGGAGTCCTGTGGAACGGGAATGCTGGGCATGGGCTCCATCTGCCTCCCCCAGCCCGCAACCCTTCGGTCATCTGAGGGTCTGTTTAACCTGGGTTATACTGTCCAGACAGAATCTGGGTCCCGCCTTCCCTGCGCTCATTGGCTGGTTCTCACCACTCTCCAGGCCTCTAGGATTCCATTGGTTTGCTTTGGTTTTCGGACCCGCCTTTTACGAGGTTTGTGAACAATACGTCGTTTACTTACTTTTTCTCTGGGGCTCTTATTTACCCCCTCCGATCAGAGGCCTACTGCTGCTCTCCCACTCCAAGTCCCAGGTTTCGGCCCCACCTCCTCCCTTTCCCCGTAGTTCTGAGTTTTGAATGAAGTGCTTACCGCAGGGAGGGACGCAGGCCTGGACTGTGGAGAGAGAGGAAGCGTTACTACCCTGTGTTAAGTCGAGGCAGGCGCCCACCTGAAGCTCCCTTAGAGGAACTGTTACTGGACCCGATGCATTCCTTTCAGGGGATGGAGTCCGGCCAGACGCAGCCCACCTGGGAGGCGGGGCCAGGCTTCCTGTCTTCCACCTAAGGACCCAGCCAGGCCTGCAGCATTCCATTAAGAGGTCAGCCACAGGTCTGTTGCTAGCATCTAAGACAGGGTTGCGGGGGGTGGGGGGTGAAGAATGGCAGGCCTTCGGATCGCACGATCAGGAGACAGAGCCAGCTCTTGGTGGCCTAGATCCTGGGCGATCCTCGGAGAAGACAGGGCCTAATTGCGAAGCCCAGTTAGAGGTGTTGTCAGGCTAGAAGCAGCCCACTCAGGGGACCCGGTTGGAAACGAGGCACAGAGGGGGCAGCGCTAGACACCAGTCTTGGTCAGGACCGTGTTACGCGGAGGTCCTGGCTAGAGGTAAGTCCGAGGCGCAGGGCCGAACTCAAGCGTGGTGGGAACAGAGTTCAGAGTTTGGGTCGGGAGGGCCCACCTAGGGAAGCTCCGCCCAGAGGTCGGGCCAGCGGATTGGGCTGAAGGGAGCAGATGGAGGTCTCCGGAGTGGAGTTCTCTGTCTGGGCCCCAGGGAAGGAGACTGTCTATTTTACCTTCTTTAAGCTGTGATATAACCTTGCGCATTTTCCGGGCAGCATGAAGGAAGGCAACCCGAAAGGACCCTGGAAGGTGGAGGGAGTTTATAATAAAGACCCTGCCCCAAGGTGGGCGGAGCCTGGCAGGACTCCTCTCATGCGTCTGCGCCCCTTCCCCAGCCCCTCTCCACACCATGTCCTGGTATGTACCAGCGCCCCCTTCTCACCTCCTCCTACCCTGTCTACCCCAAGGCTGGCACACCCCCTAGTCTCCTTCCTTCCACCCATCTCTGATGGAATCCTCTGCATCATCTATGTTACCTTGTTGAGGGAGAAGGGGAGGATAAAGACCAAATTCCTCCCAAGGCCTACAAGGCCCCTACATGGTCTGGCCTAGTTTCCTCTCCCTCTCTAGTCCATCCCTGTTACCCACCTTTCGTTTCCCCAATAGGAAAAGAACCATATTCTCTAGCACCTCAGGGCCTTTGCATATGCTGGTTTCTGTTTCAAGCTCATCCCCCCCCACCCCAGTCCTACTCATCCTTCATGTCATACCTCGAGTCACCTCCCTTGAGGTTTTCCCTGACCACAAATCTAATCTAATCCAGTCCATTTTTGTCTCTAAATCATGCCCCATTCAGTCCATTCATAGCTCTCGCCAGTTTGCAATTACATAATTTACATACACATGGTGATTTACGGCTGTCTCTTAAGTAAGCAAACATGTCTTGCTTTGGTGTGAGGGCTCTGAGTCTTAGAAAGTGCTCAGTAAGTATGTGTAGAATGAATTCCAGGATCCAGCTGGAAAGGAGATCACAACTGGAGGCCTGTGGCCCCAGTTCACATCCTTTGAATGTGTTATATTTGGCCTGGGAAGTATTTTGAAAAATGAATCAGTTGCCATCATATAAAATTTGGGAAAATCACATAAAATGTTTGGCATCCCTTTAAGAAACTTACAGAGACTGTATTTCCACAAGGCAGCAACTAGCTAGAGCTGAATAGCAGCCACCCCTTTTATTTAATCTATCTACCTATTTATATTTTTTATTTTTTGGCAGTGCCCACAGTATGTGGAAGTTCCCCGGCCAGACACTGAACCTGCACCAGGGCAGTGACAATGCTAGATCTTTAACTCACTGAGCCACCAGGGAACGCCACAGTTCCTTTTAGACAGGGCACACACCTGCAAATTTTCCAGTCTCAAGCCTCTTCATTTCTTTCTCTTTTTTTGGTCTTTTTGCCTTTTTCTAGGGCCGCACCCGCGGCATATGGAGGTTCCCAGGCTAGGGGTCTAACAGGAGCTGTAGCTGCCGGCTTACGCCAGAGCCACAGCAATGCAGGATCCGAGCCGCATCTGCGACCTACACCATAGCTCACAGCAACACCGGATCCTTAACCCACTGAGCAAGGCCAGGGATTGAACCCACAACCTCATGATTCCTAGTCGGATTCGTTAACCACTGAGCCACAACGGGAACTCCAAGCCTCTTCATTTCTATCCTGCTTTCATTGTTTTGATGTTCTTTATCCTTAAGGATATTTGAGTTTTGACCATAGTAATGGACTCCAAACTATATGGTTTTGTTGCCTTTTCAAAATGGGTGGCTGGAATGATTTACGGATTTACGTGTGGAGGTGGTTCTAGAAAGCAGAAATGTGGCAGGGTGCGATGGGCTGAAGTGTGTCCTTCCCAAGTTCATACGTTGAAGTCCTAACCCCCAGTCCTTCAGAATGTAACTGTACTTGGAGATAGGGTCTTAAGGAGGTAGTTAAGTTAAAATGAGGTCATTAGCGTGGGCCTAAATCCAACATAACTGATTTCCACATAAGAAGAGAAAATTGGGACAGAGATACACACAGAAGGAAGACGGTCAACAAACCAAGGAGAGAGGCCTCAGAAGAAACCAACCCTGCAGACACTGACACCTTCATCTTGGACTTCTAGCCTCCAGAACTGTGAACAAATATATTGCTGTTATTTAAGCCACCCAGGCTATGACATTTTGTTAAGAGCAGTCCTAGTAAACTAATGCACAGGGATTTCTAGTTGCCTCAAAATAATCTCCCAGCCTTTCGGCTGGGAAAGCAATACCCGCCCCCACTCCACCCCAACTAAAAGACTGCATTTCCCAACCTCCTTTGCAGCTGACTGTGGTCATATGACCAATTTGTGATCATCGAGATACAAGTGCAGGTGTCATGTGTGTTACAGAAAATAGCCTCACAAGAGAAACGGTGCCATTTTATTGATCCCTTTCCCCTTCTTATATCCTGTTGCTTGAAACTTAGATTTGATGGCTGGTGCTCTAGCAGTTAAATAGGGCCATGAGGATGAGGGGGTTCCCCTGGGATGGTAAGGCAGAAAGCTGGAAGGGGCTTGGGTCCCCAAGAAAATGGAGCTGCCATACTAGCCTTATGCGACATGGAAGAAATTAATTTCTGGCTTGCTTAGGCCATGGCATGTTCCTCTGCAATTTAAAACCATACGAAAAGGGAGGGACTCGAAGAGACTGGCTAAAGTGATGGTCACTGAGTACAAGCTGGAGAGAGGGGGCACTGAAGCCAGGAAGTGGGTTCAAAATGAGGGGTCAAGGACTTAGAGGGATCTCCTTGGCCACAAGGCAGGCATGTGGTCTGGAAGATGGCGGGATGGTCAGGAGGATGTGGTCAGAGTGGGATGCTCAAATGAGGGGCCAGGAAGTTGGAAGAGGTAGCCAAGGAATATCCATGGGCCAAACCAAATGACTCGCGGTGGGGCGGGGAGACCAGGACTGTGGGATATACCAAGTCAGCCACGGGGCAGGGGAGAATGTTACATATCTGGGAAACCACAGAGTGGAACAGGGATGGAGTGAAATGTCCAGAGAAGCCAAGGGGCGGGGGTTATATCAAGTGAACCACAAGGGGGCGCGGGTGGATGTTATAAAGTCTCCCCCAAACAGATGCTCCATTAGAACCTTCAACTGTTTCAGATCACCTGGGTTTCAGTCCTGGCTCTTCCATCTCTGAGCACATCTGTCTCACGCCTGAGCCAGCCATCACAAGTCCACCTCCCCATGTGACCCTGGCCAAGTATTTCACCTTCCTGATCCTCAGTTTCCTCGATCATAAAATGGGGACAATATCTACCTCACGGGGATGGGAGGGAGGATTTATTGTCATACAACAGAGAAGCATCCCCTCCTAAACTGTGTGCCGGGTACCACTTAACAATCGCTGGGGTAATGACTTAGAACCGCGTCTGGCACAGTGTTACAAAAGGGTCAGCTACGAGTATTACCATCCACAAGTGTTGGAAGGTGGCCAAAGGTCAAACAGCTAGACTTGAACCCAGGTGGCCAAACTCCAGAGCCTCCACGAGCAATCACTACCTGTGGTACACACACTGCCCTCTACAAGACACTATCCACACCATGCTCAATAGACACCAACAGTATCTCCTGCCACCACCGAGAGCTGCTCTGGGTCAGCACATCCATTTCTCAGGTTCTCCAGTTGGGAGAGACCCAGGAGTCCTCACACCACATATGTCTGATCCAGATATCTCCTGGGTCCGTTCTCCCTATCCAGCGGAGTCCCAACTTGCCCATCTGAAAAATGGGGCTATAACTCCCCCAACACACACACTTTACACAGCTGGTATAAGGATATCTTTCAGGCACATAACGAAATAACTCTCTGCAGACAGAGCATCTTCCATGTTTGGGGCAGGTTCATCCTGGCTCACCTGAACCACTGGCACTGGTCCCGGCCACCACTGACATCTTTTCGTTGGTCTCTCTGCTAATGCCCTTGACCTTACTTAGATCCACCACCACCCTCTTCCTTAAAATCCCCCAATGGCTTCCCCATATTAAGGGTAACTGAAGAGACTGGCTGAAGTGATGATCATTGGGTAGAAGCTGGAAAGAAGGGGCACCTTGGCTGAAGATGGCCTGAGGGCCCACCAGAGTGGTTCTCAAAGTGTGTTCCCTGAAACAGCAGCCCCAGCACCTGAGAACTTATTAGAAATGTCAAGTTCTGGGCCCTACCTCAGACCTACTGGTCAGGAACGAAGAGTGGGGCCCAGGCATCTGCATTTTAATAAGCTCCCAGGAGATTCTGATATACACTGTGTGGAGAAGCACTGGCCTACCAGGTCCACTCCAGCCCCACTGGCCCCAGGGCCTTTGCACTGGCCCTTCCCTCTGCCTGGAAGGGCTCTCCCCGGATTATCTGTATGGCTCTCTCTGTCCCCTGGGTCAGGCCTTTGCTCCATCGGACGTTCTCATTTGCACCTCCCCCTGATCAACCTGTTTAAAATGATCGCCCCACTGGCCACCCCCTTCCCTTCCCCTTCTGTTTTCCTCCACAGCACGGATCACCCACTGACATACTCCGGCATTTCGCTGATTTGTCTGTTGTCTGTCTCCCCCACCCCCATAGAAGCAATCTGAGGGCAGGTGCCTTGTAGTTTTGGTCACAGCATTTCCCTGAATTTGCCACATTCAGTAAATATCTGTGGAATGCACTGCACCAGCTTCTCCCAGCCTCCAGCCTCTCCCTCCTGTCCGTCCTCCTCACGGCCCCAGAGGCACTTTCCACCCAAGAGCTGACCCTGACCTTCCCCAGCGCACAGCCCTGCTCCTTCGGGAAGGACCAGCGGAGCCCTGGACCTGTGGCTCTGGCTGCCTCCTTGATGTCCCCGGGCCCCTTGCGGTCACCATTTCCGAGGCCAGCTCACCATCTGCCCCCCACTCCTGCTCCTCCTTCCCAGGTCCATCTCGGGACGAGCCACTGCCCACTCAGGCCTGGAGCCAGACCCTGAACACTGTCCCTAACCCTCCTCGTCCTTCTCCCTGAATGGCTTATCCGACCCAAGCCCTGTCCCTCCTGCCCTTGACTCTCTCCGCCCAGTCCCCTCTTCTTCACTTTTTTTTTTTTGTCCTTTTAGGGCCGCACCCGCAGCACGCGGAGGTTCCCAGGCTAGGGGTCCAATCAGAGCTGTAGCCGCCGGCCTACACCACAGCCACAGCAACGCAGGATCTGAGCCGCGTCTGTGACCTACACCACAGCTCACGGCAACGCTGGATCCTTAACCCACTGAGTGAGGCCAGAAGTCAAACCCGCATCCTCATGGTTCCTAGTTGGGTTCGTTACCCGCTGCGCCATGACAGGAACTCCCTTCTCCACCTTTCTAACCCCTGCTGCCCCAGCTCAGGCCTCCTTCACCACAGCCTCCACCCGGGCCTCGCAGCCTCCACTGTCTCATACACAGCCCTCAAGGGTCTTGTACACCCAGAGCTGGACTTGTTTCTGCTCTTGTCAAAGCCTTCTGTGGCAGGGTGCCCAGGTGGGGGAGAAAGGGCATCTCCTGAAGTCCTGAGCCGTCCCCCTGTGCCCCACGCCCCCCTGCCCCAACCAGCCAAGCTCCTCTCCCTCTGGGGAGGCCCCCCTGCAGCAAAGTCTTCCCCACGCTGGTCCCCTGGATGGATGGGAACTCCTCATCTTTGGGGCTCTTTGTCAAAAAGCTCGGTGCGCAAGAGTCGGGAGCAAAAGAAGTAACAGAACAAAAATGTCACAATGAATCCTGGGCCCCTGACGGCGGAGGTTAGGCCACACAAGAGAGGCTCAGGCCTCCCTCCCAATTCCAGTCCAGCGCACTGGGGGGGGGGTGTCTGTGTCACGTGATCAAGGTGGCCTGGTGCGATTACTGCTCAGGCTGCCCCTCAGCCACGAGGGTCACCCCAGCCCCAACGTCCTCCACACTGTCGCGTGCATGCATTTCTGCGGTGTGTGCCTTCTCCACCCCAAGGCCGTCACGCGGGCCGCCTCCCCTTGTGGCGGTCACCGGCACGATCCCCCCTCTCCCTGATCCTGTCTTCCCGCCTCCCACAGCCTCACGTGGCAAAAACGCAGAATCACTTTAGCGACAGGGACCACGTGTGTTTTATCCAAGAGGATGCTCTCCCCCTGAAGTCTGTCTCATTGCAGGGGGCAGTGGGGGGCTCCCTCTCATCGAGCTCCAAGCCTGTCTTATAAGGCAAGAAGCTGGCCCATCTCTCGGGCTGGGTAAGCTGAGGCCCAGGCTAGGGGCCGCACCCGTGGCCAGAACCCACATCTCCCTGGTCCCAATTGGCTGCAGACTCCAAGTTATTTCTTCGCTGTGCCTTCACTTCCGTATCAGCCTCTGCCTGACTTGTCTCCCCGACAAGGTCACCAGCTCACGTGGCTCACCAGGTCACTGTCAAGTTCTGGGCCTTCCCCTCACCAACATCCACCTCCTGGGGGTTCCGCGCCCCCACCTCCCAGCGCTGCCGTCCCCGCGCCACTCACCCTGGGCGGTGGCCACCTCCTGGAGGGCATGGGTCATCTGGGTGAAGGTGTCATGCAGGTGGCTTCTCTCGTCGTAGTCTGGGGGTGGGAGGCAAGAGCTGGGGGACGCGGGTCACCCCAACACCACGGCCCCGGTGCTCTGAGTCTCTGACCCCCTCCGTCTCTCCAGGCCTCTCTGGTCCCTCCCTCCACACACCCCCTGGGGCCCTGGAGGATGGCGGGTTTCCCCTCACTGATCTCGGTGTCCAGGAGGCCCTTAAAGGCGTCTGTGAAGGCCTCCTCACACTTCCCCCGGGCCGGGCTCTCCAGGGCCGGGCTCTCCAGGCCGGTGAAGGTCTGGCAGATCTGGAGGCGCTCGTTGTAAGACGTGAAACAGAGGAGACAGGCCCAGGCGGAGGCCCCGAAGACCGAGAGGGCCAGCAGGGCGGACGGGACGGTGCTCGCTGGGGCCAGCAGGGCCATAGTGGAGGGTCTCAGCCTGCAGAGAAGCTGGTGACTTTTGTGAGGTCACCGTGGGGAGGGGGAGGGGCCCATGAGACAGAGGTCAGAGGTCAGGTTTTAGTCCCCTGGTCAAATGTCAGGCTTTAGGGTTTTCAGGGAAGGTGCGTGGCGTCAGGGGTCAGGGGTCGTTGGGCCAGCAGTCCCCAGGTTGGTGGTCGGGCCGGATGCCAGGCTCCCAAGAACCTCACCTGTGACCCTGGACGTCCTCACAGGTTAAAGGGTCTCAGGGACCCAGAGGCCGGCAGTGTGGTGGGGGGACCCTGCCAGGCCCTGGGGGGAGGGACGGCACAAAAGGACACGGCACAGAGACCCCATGAGCACCCGAAAGACAGCATCTAAGCCAGAGACCCAGAAGGTACCGTAAGAGACGATGGAGACAGGGTCTGAGAGGCCACCGTGCAGACTCGGTGGGGACAGGGATGGAGAGACAGAGAGAGGGGAAAAAAAAAAAACAAATTTCTTGATGGGAGAGCAACTTTGAGGGAAAGGGAGGAAGGAATGCAGGGACGAGGACGGGAGGGACAGCCCAGCTCACCTCCCAGCAGCCCCCTGAGCCCGGCGGGGTGGGGCAGCGACAGGGGTCGGGGGTCCCCGCCGGGCATCCCGTGCAGGGCGCAGCCTGGGGAAAGCTAGGAGGCCGTATAGTGATCTCCGTGGGTGTCCTCCTCAACTATACAACCTCCTACCTCAGCCCGGGGGGCGCGGCAGGCGGACAGACAGACGGACAGACAGGGGGGCCAGGGAGGGCGGGGAGGGCCGGGGAGGCCCCAGCCGCGATGGAGAGCCCCCGACACGGACCCACAGACACGAGCTTGTGTGCGGCGAAGGCCCCGCAAGGTCGGTTCTACGGGTGGGTGCCAGGACCCAGGAATCCGGGCCCCCGGCCCCCTCCTCCCCAGGGAACCCAGGAATCAGACCCTCGGCCCTTCCTCCCCCAAGGTCCCCCAGAATCCAAGCCCCCTCCTGCCTCAGACGCAGAAGTTCAAGTCCACCGGGGACAGGAGAGGCCGAGCCCCCAGCTCCCTCCCTCAGACCCCAGAGTCCAGCCAGGCCTGCCTTCCCCGGGTCAGAGGGAACCTCACTCATTCGGGAGTTTGGCTCCCTACCTACCTGTCAGGTTCAGAAATCCGGGACCTGGGTGGAGGCCGCCCGTGGGAGACAAAACCTTTAAAGCTGTTCTGGGCAATGATCGCCTCCCTCTCGTCCCTTCTTTTGGCCTCTCACCGTTTGCAGCCCCGATGGCTACCATCCCACCCCAGGCCTCTGACATCTGGCAGGCAGGAGCGCCAGGCGCCATCAGCACCCCCATTTTGCAGCTGGGAAGGCTGAGCCCGGGCAGCCGGCGAGTGGGAGGGGCCAGGCCTGCCAGGCGGCGGGAGGTCCCCCACCCCGCCCGGGGCTGGGTCGGTGCACCTGAGAGCCTCCGCCTCTGGCCAGTGCTCCAGCTCCATCTTTCTGGTTCTCTCCCCGGCCTGCTGTCTCTTGCCGCGGCCGCTCCGCCTCCTCCAGCCTCGGTGTGCGGTCCCCGGCTCTGCCCTGCCCATCCGCGCCCTCGGCTCTGCCTCCTCCTGAGCAGCGCCTTTCCCAGTCCATCTCTCTCGCCGCTCCCCCCACCTCCTTGTTTTCTCTCCTCTCCCTTTTCTCCTTCTTTTCCTTTCCCTTCCGTCTTTTACCCTCCCCTTCTCCTCCCCCCTCCCTCCGTCTTTGTCCCTCTTCTCTCTCCCTCAATTTCCCCGTCTCACTCTCCACTCTCCCTTTTTC
>PVHT021183540.1:1063435-1075890 GCA_004024745.2 Catagonus wagneri | reverse complement strand
CACTGCTGGGGTAGCGACCTGCTGAGGAGGGGGAGGAGAGGCGGGAAAGGGGCGGAGGAGGCTGGGGGGGAGGGGGCCAGAGACGGGTCCAAGGTCCCAGCTCTCATCCGCCTTCCCTCCTTCCCAACCTCCCAGACCCTCAGGCGGGGGCGAGAGTCAGGCCAAGGTGGGGAGGAAGGGGAAGGGAGGAGGCCGCCCCCGCCCCCCCAACAACCTGGCCCAGAGCCCAGGCTGGGTTCCCAGCATGCCCCGGGGCTGCCTGGGGCCTGAGGAGGGGGGTGAGAGGAGAGGGGAAGCGGAGAATCTTAAAGATTTGCAGGACCTGAGCATCTCCCCCAGTCGGCCAGCAGATTTCTCCTCGGGGAAACTGAGGCCCAGAGAGAAGGGTCAGGACTTGTTCAAGGTCACTGGACAGGGCCTTTGGTGGAGACGCTAACTCCCTGGGCCCATAGGCCCGATTTGGGGAAAAGGTTGGCGCTGGACTTCCCCCCAGGTCTGGGTCCCCCTCCCCCTCACTGCAGACCCTGGGGAGCCCCCAAGGGTCAGAGAGCAGACCCAAACAGTCTGGCACCATGGCAACCAGCTGGCCCCGCCCCCTTAACCCCCAGAGGGTTAGACTCCAGCTGGGGCTAAAGAGGAGGTGGGGACTCCTGGGTTCGGGGGAGGAAGAGGCTAGGGGCCCGAACTCCGGGGTTTCGTGGAGAGTGGGGGCTGGAATGTGCTCCCCCAGGTCTGAGGGCAGAAGAGACTGGGAGCCGGGACTCCTGGGTCCTGGACGGAAGAGGGCTAGGTGTTCGGATTCTGGAATTCTGGGGGAGGGGGCTGGGTTGCGGACTCCCAGGTCTAAGGGAGGAGGGGGGCAGGGGCCTGGAATCCCGGGTCCCCAAGGGAGCCTGGATGCGGGGCCTCTCCTCCGCCAGACATCCCCTGCCCCCGCCGCTGACCCTGGCCTGTCTGGCAGCCCAGACAACCTCTCCACCTCCTCTGCGGCCCCCTCCCACTTGCACGGCTCACCCTTGACCCCTCAAAGCCCCGCAGCCCCTTCCCTGCCCCTCCCCCTCCCCTCTAGCCAGACATTAACCCTTCCGCCTCCAGCGGCACCTCCAAAGCCAGACTCTATCCCTCCACCTCCCCTGAGGGCGCAGGAGGGCATCTAGCCCTAGTCGCCAGCTCCGAACCGAACTACCCCAGCCCCACCTCTCCAGTGGAATCCAGGAGGTGTTCCCTGCCCGCTCCTCCTCCTGGACCCCAGAATCCAGGCCCCCAGTCCCTTCCTCCAAGGGTTCAGGAGTCTGGGTTCCCAACCCCCTCCTCCTCCAAGAACCCAGAAAGCCAGGCCCCGGGCCGCCTCCTCCCCTAGGGACCCCGGAGTCCGGGCCCCGGGCCCCATCCCCCTCCCTCTCCGCAGACTCACGGCTCCGCCGCTCCCGCGTCGAGGGGAAGGGGTCTCGGTGGGCAGCCCCCCGGGCCGGGCTGAGCCGGGCCCCGCCGCCGCCGCCGCCGCCAGCTCTCCATCCTCTCCCCGCCTCCGCCGCCCGACGGCCTCTCCCCTTCCTCCCGGCGTCCCCGCCATCCTCCCTTCCCTCCACCTCGACTCCCTCCGGCCTGCGCCTCCTCCCGGCTCGGCGGGCCCGGCTCCCCTGCCCGGGACCCCGCCGGACCAGCCCCCTCCCCAGGGGGCCCCCGCCCCGGCCCCTCCCCACCGCCCGGCCCAGTCCGGCCTTGCTTCCCCCCCCCCCCCTGCCCCGGAGCTGGCCCCGGTCCAGGGGAAAAAATTCCATCCAGCCCCGGGGAGGAGGAGCGGGGCGGGGGAGGGAGCCGGGAGGGGAGGCCGGGCCGGGGAGCGTGACGCAGGGAGGAGGGAAGGGACAAAAGGGGCCGGGAGGCTGCAGGGCCGGGCGGCGCTCCCACTCCTCCCTCCCTCCCTCCTCCCTGGGCCGGGGCCGGTTCTCTCCTCTCTCTCGTCCCCTCCACCTCTCCTCCCTTTCCTTCTCTCAGCCCGCCTGCCTCTTCCCGGCCCCGTACGTTCTCCCCGCTCTCCATCTCGGTCTCCGCGCCTCTCTCTTTCTCCTTACATCAGCCCCCCATTAGGGTCTGCTCCTCTCCCCCCCCCATCCCCCTTTCTGCTCTCCCAGCCGCCTCCCCTCCCTCCGCTTGGGTCTCTCCACCCACCCACCCACTGGGGACAGAAAGGTGAATCAGACCCGTATCTGCCCTTGCAGACGGAGCTCACAGTCAGATGGGGGAGACAGCCCCAGACGCAGACAGTTCCAATCCAGGGCGACCGGGGTATGACCGAGGGAGAGACCAGCGGCATGGAAGCCCAGGGGTGGAAGGAATCCTTTCGGCTGGAGACAGCTGAAAGGACCTCCAGAGAAGGCGGTGGTTGTGGCGTGACCTCCAGGAACCCGGAGAAGTTAGATCTGAATCGTTGAGACAGACAGACAGACAGACAGACAGCAGTAACGGCGTTCCAGACAGAGGGCACAGCCTAAGCTGAGGCCCAAAGGCAGGAAACCAGGGGCGAGGGGCGATTCTGCAAGAAGAGCACAGCAGTCAAGTCCGACTAGAGCCCTTGAGGACGCGAGCCAAGGAGCCTGGAAGAAGCCGAGGGGTGGGCGGGGCCAGGATCCCCCGCGCGGGGAAGGCCGGGCTGGGAACTTTCTCCCAAGGATTGAGAGCGCGGGGAGGGGCAGGGTCAGATCTGGATGTCGGAAAGACCCCTCTGGGGCCCGTGGGGGAAAAGTTGAGCGGGGAGAGCCTGCTGGGGGCTGGGGAGGAGGGTGCCTGAGCAGGAGGCTGGGACCCTGGGGCCAGAGAGGAGGGGGTGGGGCCGAGGATGCGAGGAGGATGAGGGCGATGGAAGAGGCGAAGAAGATACAATAGCCAGAACTCTGCCCCCGAAACTGAGAGGAAAGAAGTGGTTCCCGCTGGGGAACCAGGAGGAAGAAGCGAAAACAGGAGAGGAAAGATGCTCTGTGCCGCTTGGGACTTAGTGGACCGTAGGGGCGGCGGGGGAGGGGGGGCGGCATTTAGGACAGACATTCAGGTAGTGGGGAGTATAGGGTCCTGGGGCTCCAACAGTGAAACATGCAGTTTTCTTTCCCCCTGGCCCTGGTGGCCCACTTCTCTCCGGGGACAGCTTCTGCTTTCCCATTTCTTGTGTATCTTTCCAGAGGAATTCTATACATTTATGCACAGATGTTATACCACCCTTTTTTTTTGTTACCAGGTGGAATCAAATTATTCTACACTTTGCTTTTTTAACACAGTATCTTGAAGATCCTCCTATACCCATACTTATGGAGCTACTTCATTCATTTTAGTGGCTGTATAGTATTCCATCGTAGACACTTATTCATCTATACTTGTTCAATCAGTCAATTGGGAGGGTTTGTTTGTTTTTTTAGATAAACTAATGCTTATGAATATGCAGATTACTATCGTGGTTCTTGTTGATTTTGGCCTTGCCCCAAACACGTGGAAATTCCCAGGCTAAGGACTGAATCCATGCTGCTGCAGCCACCTGAGCCACAGAAGTGACAACACCAGATTCTTAACCTGCTGTGCCACCAGGGGACTCCTTTTTTTTTTTTTTTGACTTTTTAGGTCTGTACCTGCAGCATATGGAAGGTCCCCAGCTAGGTATTGAATTGGAACTGCAGCTGCTGACCTACACCACAGCTCACGGCAATGCCAGATCCTAACGCACTGAGTGAGGCCAGGGATCAACCTGAATCCTCATGAATACTAGTTGTGTTTCTTTTCTTTTTTTTTTTTTGTCTTTTTGCCTTTTTCTAGGGCCGCACCTGCGGCATATAGAGGTTCCCAGGCTAGGGGTCTAACAGGAGCTGTAGCTGCCGGCCTTCGCCACAGCCACAGCAACGCGGGATCCGAGCCGTGTCTGCGACCTACACCACAGCTCATGGCAACGCCGGATCCTTAACCCACTGAGCAAGGCTGGGGATCGAACCTGCAACCTCACGGTTCTTCGTCGGATTCGTTAACCACTGAGCCACGAAGGGAACTCCCACTAGCTGTGTTTCTTACCACTGAGCCATAATAGGAACTCCTCTTCTAGCTCCTTTAAATTTTGTCATTGGTTACTAATGACCCGTATAATGACAATGACAATCATACCCTTTACTGAATATCTACTTAGGGACAGGCTCTGGGCTGGATATATGTTATTCACCATTCAATCAACACAGCAGTTTCATTTTTTGGAACTGTTTTATCTCCATGTAAGGATGAGGGAAATCAACAGTGAATTGCCTAAGCTCACAGAGTGAATGGCAAAGCCAGGATTCGAACCTAGGCCTCTCTGGCTCCAAGATCCATGCCCTGTCTCTGGAGATGGGCTGCCACTGCAAAAATACGCAACTTCCCTGGGGTTATTATACGGCACATATGCAAAGTCACTTTTGATGAAGGACCTTTTGTCAGGCCCTGCATGTTGACTTGGCTTCCAGAATTACTGTCAGTCTACACTGACCGCAGGTGCCCTGAAGCCAGGGCAGGATGGTAACCACAGCACCCTCCTGTCTCCTCGTCCTGACCCTGATCTCGCTGTGCTGTGACTCTCCACGTCTGGGTCTGTCTCTGGGAATCTACTAAGGGCACCATCCGGGTCTGAGTCACCTCTAGGTCCTCAGTATCACTCAGCATAGGGCGTGGCCCAGAATAGGGGCTCAGGGAAACGTTTGTTAAATGAATGAATGGAGGGATGGATGAATAACCAACGGTTTATGGGTTGGGCTGGGACTTGCCTCTGGGAAAAACGAACATAATTCTTGTTAGTTCCTGAAACATAAGACTTCCATTACCATTGGTTAAGTGACTCACAGGAACTACTGTTTCCATCATTCTTTGATATACAGGGTTCAAAAATCCCTTGGCACCTATAACTTAGTTACTGCGATTTCCACAAATCCCTGAGACTCAGGATCCACCATGTCTATGACCTCTGAGATGCTGGATCCACCACTCCCATCAGATGCTGGCAAACAAGTGCTACCATTCTTGTTAGACCTTGATACCCAGCATCCATAATTCCCATCCCTTTAAGATACAGGGACCACTATTCCCATCAACTCCTGCGACACCTTTCATGTTATCAAGTTCCACCTTTCTGGAAGTTCCCGCAGTGGCTCAGTGGGTTAAGAACCCAACTAGTATCTATGAGGATGTGGGTTTGATCCCTAGCTCTACTCGGTGGGTTTAGATTCAGTGTTGCCATCATGAGCTGTGGTTGCGGTGTAGGTCACAGATGTGGCTCGGATCCCGAGTTGCTGTGTCTGTGAGGCAGGCTGGCAGCTGCAGCTCTGATTCGACCCCTAGCCTGAGAACCCCCATATGCCATAAGTGTGGCACTAAAAAGCAAAAAAAAAAAAAAAAAAGAAGAAGAAGAAGTTCCACCTTTCTTATCATCCTTTGGAACAGCGTGCCAACAGAAAATAGAAACCCCGCCCTTCACAAGGCCATCCCCATGTTCCTGGAACAGGAGCTGTCAGACTGGAAGACACTTCAACCTGCCCTGAAGTTAGTCTGAATCAAGGACTTGCTTATTAATGCTGTAGAAAAGGAGGCACAGTTATGAAGAACATCCAAATGGCAGAGAATCCTTCCACGGGAGGGATCAACGCTGAACCCGAGATGATTCCATAGCACCATCAGAGAATGCTTCCATGTGCGGGTTCAACTCCAAATTCAAGACAGTCCTACAGCACCACTTAATCCCCACAGGTGTGATAAGCCTCAGACTGGCCGAGCACCCAAAATACCAGCCGATCCAGCTGCAACAGGTGCTCACACTGGGCCATTCAACAATCCTAAATGGCATTTTGCCCCTGGTGGACTTGTAGGAATTGCGGGCGGAGGCACCTTTTCCGTGTGCACAGTAGGGGTGGGTGGGAAGAAGGTGACAAATCTTATTCCCACTATTAAGCCTTTCCTGGTGCGATTTTTTTTTTTCTTTTGGCCACACCTGTGGCATTTGGAAGTTCCCGGGCCAGCATCAAATTCGAGCCACACCTCTGACCTACGCCACAGCTGCGGCAACACTGGTGGACCCTTTTGATCCATTGTGCGGGGCCAAAGATTGAAACTGTGCCTCAGTAGCGACCTGAGCTGCTGCAGAGCAACTCTGGATCCTTAACCTGCTGCGCCAAAGCGGAAACTCTGGTGTGATTTTGGAGGGAGGGTTTCTCCACAGCCTATCCCTTCCCCTTAGGGCCATGCTTTCTAGCCATCTGAACAGTGAAGGGCCTTAGCTGCTCTGCTCTTATGTCTCAGCAAAAGACAGGGCAGATCGTTCTGAGGTTCGAGAGGTCTGGAGTGGGAGTAGGTCTCATTTTTTTTCAAGCCTGTCAGCTGCCACCCACTTGCCATTCTGGTCTTTCCTGTGAGAAACCCATTTCATGTGACTCTAACGAGAATGTCTTGGAGTTCCCTCGTGATGCAGTGGGTTAAGGATCCAGTGGCACAGGTTCAATCCCTGGCTGGGGAACTTCCACATGCCACAGCCTTGGCCAAAAAAAAGAAAAGAAAAGAAGAAAAGAATGTCTTGGCAAAACGCCCTCCTTCCCTCCCCCCCAAAGCACGTAGCCTGGGCCTGTGACCCAAAACAGGCCGATCATTCATTCTTCGTTCACGCATGATCCCCCAACAGAGATGAACAGAATCTAAGATTTTATTTTTCATATATATATATTTTTGTTTGTTTGTTTGTTTGTTTGCTTTTTAGGGCCCTATCCACAGCATATGGAGGTTTCCAGGCTAGGGGTCGAATTGGGGCTACAGCTGCCGGCCTACACCACAGTCACAGCAACGCAAGATCCGAGCCTCATCTGCGACCTACACCACAGCTCATGGCAATGCCGGATCCTTAACCCACTGAGCGAGGCTAGGGATCAAACCTGTGTCCTCGTGGGATACAAGTCAGATTCATTTCCGTTGATCCACAATGGGAACTCCAATTATCTCTTTTAGATATAGTAGTGTGTATCTATTAATCCCAGTCCCCGTAATTTATCCCTCCCCCCTTTCCTTTTTGGTAACCACAGGTTTATTTTCATCTGTGCGTCTATTTCTGTTTTGTAAATAAGTATATTTGTATCTTTTTTTTTTAAGATTCTGCATATAATCGACTTCATATAATACTTGTCTTTCTTGGACTGGCTTACTTCACTTACTATGATAATTTCTAAATCCATCAATGTTACTGCAAATAGCATTATTTCATTCTTTTTTTAAGGCTGAGTAATATTCCACTATACATATATACATATATTTAGGTTGCTTCCAGGTCTTGGCTAGTGTAAATAGTGTTGCTATGAACATAGGGGTAGAGTCTCACTTTTAACACAATTATAACTGCTCCTGAAGTGCTAGGAAAGGTAGCTAGACAGGAAATTGAAACAAGCGGTATAAATATGAAATGCAAAGACAAGATTGTCATCTTTGGCCAATGATCGGACCCCCTGTTTAGAAAACCCAAGGGAATTTACAGGAAAACAGAATCATTATCAAGTTCTTTGACTCAGCAAGATATAATCTATATACGATAATCAAGATCTGATGAAGAATCCACAAGTAAAATCAGATCCCTGTCACACATCCCATGCAATGTCACTCCTGCTGGAACACAAATAATATTCCATTATAATTTTCTTTTCTTTTCTTTTTTGTCTTTTTAGGGCTGCACCTGTGGCATATGGAAGTTCCCAGGCTAGGGGTCAAATCAGAGCTACAGCTGCCGGGCTACACCACAGCCACAGAACCGCCAGATCCCAGCAGCATCCCCACAGCTCATGGCGACACCGGATCCTTAACCCACTGAGCAAGGCCAGGGATCGAACCCACAACCTCACGGTTCCTAGTTGGATTCGTTAACCACTGAGCCATGACGGGAACTCCTCCCGTTAGAATTTTCAGTTGGACATTTTAAAATGTAAGTTTTAAAAACCCTTCACACCTGAATGAGTTATCATGTTGCCTCTAACAGATTTCCAGGTACTTTTTTTTGTCTTTTTAGGGCCACAGCCGCGGCATATGGAGGTTCCCAGTCTAGGGTTCAAATCAGAGCTGTAGCTGCCGGCCTACACCACAGCCACAGCAATGCCAGATCTGAGCCACCTCTACAAACTACACCACAGCTCACGACAATGCCAGATCCCTTAACCCACTGAGCGAGGCTAGGGATTGAACCTGCATCCTCATGGATGCTAGTCAGATTCGTCTCCGCTGAGCCATGATGGGAACTCCCTATTTCCTGTTACTTTTTGAATGTCCCAGGTATATAATCACAGGAATTGTGAATAATAAGGGCACATCCTTCGCAGCATTTATACTTCTTATTTGGTTCTGTTTGATAATTGCATTTACCTACCACGTTCAGAACAACGTTTGCACCGAGTAGCTAAACTATTAATATTTTTCTGGGAATTTCATCCAGCAAGGCCCCATTTCCTACCGCCAAGGACCTAAAATTTACAGGCTTGCCTTCCCCGAAAACCTAGTGGCTAGTGTGCAGGTGTCAGACTGAACTCACACTGAGACTTTATAAAGACATCAGGAAGGGTCCAGTGCTCCCTTTGATGGCCTTGGCCCTGAACCAGGCTGTCCCTCAGCAAACTTGGCGACGACTCTCCTTTCATTGTTTCCCTGGGTTCTGACCCATTTTCTACACTTGGAACTTTAGCTTGTTCATCCAATCTGTCAGCTGCCCAAAGTCCTCTGAATAAATGGCCCCCCTTTCTTTTTTGCGTAAGTTGACCCAAATTGGTTTCCTTCGCAACCAGGAACCCCACCGTCAGAATGTTAAATGATAATTGCGAAAGCAGGCGCCATTGTCTCCTTCCTGACTTAGTTGGAAAATAGTCTCTTAATTCCTTCGTAAGATGCATATGGAAGTTCCTGAGTTCGCTCCTTCCCCTCCAGTTCCAACCCAATGCCACCCGGGGCATTCTGATTTTCTGCCTTCCTGTAAGTGTAAATCCTTTCTCTGAGAAAGGGGAACCTGTTCCCTGTTATTTGTAATGTGATTATTGATTTGATCAGTTCCTCTCAGTGTAACTCGTTCCCCACCTCAGCCACGGTTCCTTCCCAGTGCGGAGGTCCTCACTGGGCATAGTCCCCACCCCACCGCTGGGATGTGCCCACTCCACCCTGATGCTCAGGCAGGCAAGCGCCCTCCTCAGTGAGAGGAGGATCTGACATTCGTTCCTGACTGTCCTCACCCTGTTGGAGACAACCCACTGCAGGTCACCTCTCTGCACACGTAGCCATCTTCCTCTGCCGTACCTGGCTCTACGGATCAGAGGAGGAAGGAGGAGGGGGGGGGCAGAGGAAGGGAGGGAAGAGAGGCAGAGTTCTGGGGACACGTACACACAGATTTTTTTCCTTTTTGGCTGCCCCACGGGATGTGGAAGTTCCCAGGCCAGGCGTGGAAGCCGAGCCACAGCAGTGACCCAAGCCTGTGCTTGAACAACGCCAGATCCTTAACCTGCTGTGCCACAAGAGAACCCCCATTTTAATTTTTTTTTTTTTGGCTTTTGCCTTTTCTAGGGCCGCACCCGTGGCATATGGAGGTTCCCAGGCTAGGGGTCTAATCGGAGCTACCAACTGCCGGCCTTTGCCACAGCCACAGCAACGCCAGATCCGAGCCGTGTCTGTGACCTACACCACAGCTCACGGCAACACTGGATCCTAAACCCACTGAGCAAGGCCAGGGATTGAACTTGCAACCTCATGGCTCCTAGTCGGATTCGTTAACCACTGAGCCACAACGGGAACTCCCCCCATTTTAATTTTTAAATGTCATTATTTGTACCTTAATTATTTCCCCTAGGTTTTATAGTTCTGTTTTGATTCTGTGGTCTTATCACTTATTTCTAAAAAGAAAGTTTTAATTTCCAATAAGTGGGAAGCTGCTACAGTCTATCATTTTTTTGATACAGTTAATCACTTAAAATACTCATTATAATTTTTCATGCTATGTTTCTTTTCTTTTCTCTTTTTTCAGGACTGCACCTGCAGCGTATGGAAGGTCCCAGGCTAAGGGTCGAATTGGAGCTGCAGCTCCTGGCCTACACCACAGCCACAGTGATGCAGGGTCTGAGCTGTGTCTGTGACCTGGGCCACAGCTTGAGGCAATGCAGGATTCCCTTTTTTTTTTTTTTTTTTTTTTTTGCCTTTTCAGGGCCGCACTCGTGGCACGTGGAGGTTCCCAGGCTAGGGGTCTAATCGGAGCTGTAGCCGCCAGCCTTCACCACAGCCACAGCAACGTGGGATCTGAGCTGCGTCTGCAACCTACACCACAGCTCACGGCAACGCCGGATCCTCAAGCCACTGAGCAAGGCCAGGGATCAAACCTGCAATCTCGTGGTTCCTAGTCAGATTTGTTAACAACTGAACCACGATGGGAAGTCCCAACAATGCAGGATTCTTAACCCACTGAGCGAGGCCGGGATTGAACCTGCATCCTCACAGAGACTAGACGGGTTCTTAAGTCACTGAGCCACAACCGGAACTCCTATATTCCTTTTCTATTTAAAAAAAAATTTTTTTTAATTTTATGTCAAAACTGTGTTGGAAGCAATTAGAGACCTTGGTCTCTCTTTGATTAGCAGTCAAGCTTGCTAAGTGCACCTTGTCCAGCAGGGTGCGATCTTGGGCTTTGACAGTCTTCCAGCCTCAGCTTGAGCAAATCCCTCCCTTAAGAAATTAAGTCAGAGAGTAAGCCTCTGGCTGGAAGAATTTTTGTTTGATGGGTCAAGGCATCTATTTTCCCAGGATACACAAAATTAAGCCCCCACAGGAGAAAAACAGGTATAAAAATGAGTGCAGGAGGCCTGGGAAAGAAAAAAAAAATGGGTCAAGCATACTAACAAATTGTACCCGAGCTTTGGCTCTCAGTCATCAGAGATCATAGCGCTTAGTGGGAGAATGTGGAAAAATAAAGCCGGGCCGCCCCTGCACCGCCCCAGCTGATTTCTGTCACATGAAAATGCCAAATATTCAAAATTTTCAAGAGAAGTTTGCTATTCAGATTGTTGCAAGATATTTCCAAATGTTAAACTGTAACTGAAGAATTAAAAATATTTTTAGGGGGTGTTCCCATCGTGGCTCAGTGATTAACGAATCCGACTAGGAACCATGAGGTTGCGGGTTCGATCCCTGACCTCACTCAGTGGGTTAAGGATCCGGTGTTGCCATGAGCTGTGGTGTAGGTTGCAGATGCAGCTCAGATCCCGCGTTGCTGTGGCTGTGGCGAAGGCCGGCAGCTACAGCTCCTGTTAGATCCCCTAGCCTGGGAACCTCTATATGCTATGGGTGCGGCCCTAGAAAAGACCAAAAATATAAAAAACAAAAAATAAATAAATAAAAATATTTGTAGGGACATTCCCATAGTGGCTCAGCAGTTATGAACCCAACTAGTATCCATGAGAATGCGGGTTAATCCCTGGCCTCACTCAGTGGGCTAAGGATCTGGCTTTGCTGTGAGCTGTGGTGTAGGCTGCAGACCAGCTTGGATCTGGTATTGCTTTGGCTGCGGTGTAGGCCAACAGCTGTAGCTCCAGTTTGACCCCTCACCTAGGAAATTCCATATGCTGCAGGTGTGGCCCTAAAGAAAAAAAAAATTTTGTAGGGAGTTCCCTGGTGGTCTAACGATTAGCACTCAGTGCTTTTGCTGCTGCAGGCTGGGTTCAATTCCCTGGTCTGGGAACTGAGATCCCACATAAGCTGCTGCAAGCCACAGCCAAACAAACAAACAAAAAAAGACTTTTTAAAGGGCCTCTTGCTTTCTGAGATGGCTCGCATTCTATTTCTGTGAATCAATCTGCTTCTCACCTATCAGCTTTTTTTTTTGGTTGCTGCAGCTGTGGTGTAGGCCTGCAGCTACAGCTCTGATTTGACCCCTAGCCTGGGAACTTCCATATGTCGAAGGTGTGGCCATAAAAGGACAAAAAGAAACAAAAACAAAATCAACATATAGCTATAACTTCTATATCCATTAGCAACTTTGGAAAATTAAATTAAAACTACGGTATCTGTGTGTGTGTGTGTGTGTGTGTGTGTGTGTGTGTGTGTGTGTGTGTGTGTGGCCATACCTGAGGCATAGGGGAGTTCCTGGTCCAGGGGTCGAATCTGAGCTGCAGCTGTGAATTATACCACAGAGGTGGCAAAGTCAGATCCTTTGACCCATTGCATGGGGGCTGAAGATTGAACCTGTACCTCCTCAGAGACCCGAGCTGCTGCATTCAGACTTTTTTTTTTCCTGCCTTTTTGTTATTTTAGGGCCGCACCCGCGGCATGAGGAGGTTCCCAGGCTAAGGGTCCAATCGGAGCTGTAGCCTCTAGCCTACGCCATAGCCACAGCAATGCAGGATCCGAGCCGTGTCTGCGACCTACACCACAGCTCACGGCAACGCCTGATCCTTTTTTTTTTTTTT
>PVHT021183540.1:1043811-1055966 GCA_004024745.2 Catagonus wagneri | reverse complement strand
TGACCTGCTCCCTGCCTCAAGTCTGTGATGGGGGGAGGCTTGTCCGTTTCTCCTGGGCGGGGGGTGCCCTCGACGCCATGGACCCAGAGACCCTTGGCTCCTCGGTGCTCACCCTCACCCCGAGACCCCAGGACCATGGCACCAACCTCACCTGTCAGGTGAAACTCCAAGGATCTCAGGTGACCACGGAGAGAACCATCCTGCTCAATGTCTCCTGTGAGTGTGGGGGGCCGGCTGGGTCCCCGAGGGTTGTGGTGGCAGGAGGAAGGTCCAGTCCTGGCACAAGTTTCCCAGAGGAGATCGGGGCGCGGGGGGTGGGGGTGGGGCGGCGGTAAAGCCGCATCCCGCATCCCTTCCGCTTAGGTGGCTCCTGGGAAAAGGACTGACTTCGCGCCCCCCCCGCTCCCCCCCCCCATTTTCCCTTCCCAGACGCCCCACAGCTGATGACGACCAGAATGTTCCAGGAAAAATTCACAGGTAAGCAAGATGATCTCTTCTCTGGGGCTGTGATGGGGGCGGGTCGAGGGCTCAGAGCTCAGGGATGAGACGTCCCTCCCTCTTCCCCCGCCCCCCCGCCATGCCCCCCCCCAATGGCTCACATCCGTGGGCACAGTTATCACTTTGGGCTGCTCTCTTTCCTTTCAGTCGGTTTTTAATTTTCTTTTGAATTGGGAGAAAACACACGTAAGATGAAATTGACCACCTCTACCGTATTTAATGGTACAGCCGAGCCGTGGGAAACAAGCCCACAGGGTTGTGTACACAATGTGTAGGCCCCTTTACGTCTTTTGTGAACTCCGGAGCCATCAGCCTTGAGCTCTCCATTCCTTGCCCCTCAGCCCCTGACAACCAGCATTCCACTCTCTGTGTCTATGATATGGACTATTTGAGGTTCTGCTCTTTTTTTTGTCTTTTTGCCTTTTCTAGGGCCATACTCCCAGCAATATGGTGGTTCCCAGGCTAGGGGTCTACTCGGAGCTACAGCTGCCGGCCTACACCACAGCCACAGCAACGCGGGATCCGAGCCGCGTC
Organism: Catagonus wagneri; assembly: GCA_004024745.2. Classification (NCBI taxonomy): domain Eukaryota; kingdom Metazoa; phylum Chordata; class Mammalia; order Artiodactyla; family Tayassuidae; genus Catagonus; species Catagonus wagneri. Next base: position 1,054,934 of record PVHT021183540.1, on the reverse strand, counting down.
TGCGACCTACACCACAGCTCACGGCAACACCGGGTCCTTAACCCACTGAGCGAGGCCAGGGATCGAACCCGCAACCTCATGGTTCCTAGTTGGATTTGTTAACCACTGAGCCACAACGGGAACTCCTGAGGTTCTGCTCTTTAAGTTTCTGTCTGTCCCAACCTCCTATGACAGGTGCCCTCTGTCCGATCCCACCACCTGTGCCAGGAGCCTCCCGTGTTCCCACCCCCCAAGGCTCCGCCCCGGAGCCCACTCCAGTCTCACTGCGCGTCTCTCTTCCTGAGCCTCCACATCCCATTCCCAGTCTCCACCTGCAGCCCCGTCCGCATCCTGACCCTATCTTGATGCTTCTCCGTGCTTTCTACATCTGGCTCCATTCTGCACATTTAGTCCCCCCTTGCTGATGCCTGTCAACTGCGCCCCCAGCCCCCACTTAACCAGGGTGTGGTCAGGATGTCAGTCTCCAAAGGGCCCTTTCTCACCAGTTCTGCCCATGAGTCAGCGAGAGGAAGTGAGTCAAATCACTTCCTCTTTCTTTGCCCTGGGCCCCAGACCCAGCTCCGGTCTTGTCCTGGACCCTGAACCCTTCCTCAACCTCCCCCTCAGCCTCCTTGCCTCCTGTGTAATCTCCTGGCCAGGCCCCACTTGGCCCCAGGAGAGTCTTCCTAGAGTCGCTGTTGATTCCGTGCTTCTGCTACTCATAGGCTTCCACTGCTTTCCAGTGACCCCGGAGCAAAGCCTGATACCCTCAGCCCGGCCCTCAAGGCTCCAAAATCCCTGACCTTGCCTGCTCTCCCACCGTTACCCTGTCTTTGCTGCTCCCGTCTTCCCAGCGAAAGTGTAGACACAGGCACCTTCATGCTCATCAGCCAGACTGTCTCTCTCTCTCTCTCTCTCTCTTTTTTTTTTTTTGGTCTTTTTAGGGCCAGACCCAGGGCATATGGAGGTTCCCAGGCTAGGGGTCGAATCAGAGCTACAGCTGCCAGCCTACACCACAGCAGTGACGCACGATGTGAGCCGCGTCTGTGACCCACACTACAGCTCATGGCAACACTGGATCCTTAACCCACTGAGCGAGGCCAGGGATCCAACCCACATCCTCATGGTTACTAGTCAGGTTCTTAACCCACTGAGCCACAGCGGGAACTCCAGCTGCCTCATTCTTGACACATCTTCACCCCCACTGCCCATTCACTTCATCCTGCCAACCTCAGAACCAGCTCCTCTTTTGTCCCTGGTATCCTGACCTGACCACGAGGGCCATTGCCTTTTCAACCTCAACTAAGCTGACCCTGCCGCTTGCCACATGGCCCATCTTCCCACTTCTGGCTCTGGGGGGAGAGGGAGGGAGGGAGAGACAGCCCTGTCACCCAGCTCCACTGAAATCGCTGTCTCTCACCCAGACCTGAATGGCACATCACTGCCGGTCCTGGGGGGCCAGTCCCTGCGCCTGGTCTGTGCGGCCGACAACAACCCCCCTGCCGTGATGAGCTGGTCCCGGGAGGGAGAAGCCCCTCACCCCTCGCAGCCCTCAGCACCTGGGCTCCTGGAGCTGCCGCACGTGGGGACTGGAGATGGAGGGGAATTCACCTGCCGAGCTCAGAACCCGCTGGGCTCCCAGCAGGTTTCCTTCAGCCTCTCTGTGCAGAGTGAGCTGCAGGATAGGTGCTGGGGGCTGGGGCAGCTGGGTCCGGTGTTTGGGCTGTGGGATGGGGCTGGAACTTCACCGCCTCCCCCTTTCCCCAGGAAGCCCCCCTTCCTGCAGCTGTGTGACTGAGGAGCAGCAGGGCTCCTGGCCCCTGATCCTCACCCTGATCAGAGGGGCCCTGATGGGGCTTGGCTTCCTCCTGACCTATGGCCTCACCTGGATGTACTACACCAGGTGAGCGGACCTGTGCCTCTCCTGGGAAGTCTGATGAATGGCCCCCCCACGTTCCAGGTGGGGCGGAACTGTCCCGTCCCGCCTGGAGCTAAAGTGTCCGAGTCTCTGACCTGGCTGGTTCCTCTGCAGGTGCAGAGGCCACTAGGGAGCAGGGCTGAGAGGCGTGACCGAGCCTCCCTGCTTCTCAAGACAGACGTGGCACTCGGAAGACAGACGCGGGGACGTCGGCGGTCAGCTTCTTCCTGGAAACGCTCAGCTCAAACCCTCTCTCCTTTGCAGCCATGAGCTTTTAATTTGAGGAGGCACCTGTGTGATGCTGCAGAGTCAATGCCATTGAAAGGAGACTTTTAACACTTACGTTTTCCAGGAGTAAGTGGCACAGCCCACTGGGCAGGGCCAAAGGGGGAAGCACCAGGAGCTGCTCAGGCAGCAGGAGCAGGTGCCAGGAAGACTTTACTGGAGTTTCCACGGGAAAGGCAAGGCTGGGCAGGCAAAAGACATTAGGATCTGCTAGTCTGAATAACCCTGGTGGGTTTGGGGCTAGAAGGATTGTCTTTACTCGTGTGTTACCTGTTCATGGAGGATTTAGAGAAGGGAAATAGGATCTTGGCAGCGTGAGGGGTAGTTAAAGAGGGTGGTTGAGGCTTATGGGGTATAGGATTGGTTGGTTTGCATTTGAAAGGTGAGCTCCAGGCAGGGCCCTTTTCTGTGTCAAGGAATTGCCTGACCCTGGGAGGTGGTGTCCTTCCCAGGCCAGTATGTTTTATAAGATGTCAAAGCATCAGAAGATACAGGCAATAAAACATGATTCTGAAATACACAACCCCAAGGAATGCCCCATTGTTTCTGAGGTGCCACCCCCCATCTCCTGCCCCGAGTCTGCTTTTGGTCCTACTTCAGCCCTCCCCTCCCCGCTGCTCCTCTCTCTCCATCTCCAGCCCGACCAAGGAGCTTATCGTCTCAGGACCCCAAAGTTACCTTGTTCAGTTTCTGGTCTCCAAACCTCCCCTGTCGGGGTGTACATCCATCAGCAGAATCAGGAAAACAGCTTGTCTTTCTCAGTTTCAAGTCACTTACCTCATCATAATTTGTATAAAACACCACGTTTTTTTTTTTTTTTCTTTTTGGGGTCGCACCTGTGGCATGTGGAGTTTCCCAGGCTAGGGGTCCAATTGGAGCCACAGCTGCCAGCCTTCGCCACAGCCACGCCAGATCTGAGCCGCATCTGCGACCTACACCACAGCTCACGGCAACTCCAGATCCTTAACCCGCTGAACGAGGCCAAGGATGGAACCTGCAACCTCATGGTTCCTAGTCGGATTTGTTTCCACTGAGCCAGGATGGGAACTCCTGTTCACTTTTTTTTTTTTGTCTTTTTGCCTTATCTAGGGCCGCACTCGTGGCATGTGGAGGTTCCCAGGCTAGGGGTCTAACAGGAGCTGTAGCCGCCGGCCTTCACCACAGCCACAGCAACGCGGGATCCGAGCCCCATCTGCAGCCTACACCACAGCTCACGGCAACGCCGGATCCTTAACCCACTGAGTGAGGCCAGGGATCGAACCTGCAACCTCATGGTTCCTAGTCGGATTTGTTTCCACTGAGCCACGACGGGAACTCCTGTTCACTGTTTTTTTTTTTTTGATGTTTAAATTAAATTGAGCAAAATGTGCAGATCTAAAGAGTACAGTTAGGGAGTTCCCATCGTGGCTTAGGGGTTACTGAATCTGACTAGCATCCATTAGGACACAGCTTTAATCCCTGGTCTTGCTCAGTGAGTTAAGGATCCGGCATTGCCAGTTGTGGTGTAGGTCAGCAGCTACAGCTCCAATTTGACCCCTAGCCTGGGAACCTCCATGTGCCTTGGGTGCGGCCCTAAAAAGCAATAAATAAATAAATAATAGTACAGACAGATGGAGGTTCAACTATGTGCACAGCCTGCTTGTACCACCAAGTTCACGAAACAGATTCTGTCCACCCAGCCCTGGTGGGCAGGTCACACTATCAGAGGGAAGGGGGCTGGGCTGAAGTTGGGAGGATGAGGAGCAGGTCCCCCAACTCACATTGAGGAGAATGAGGTGGGCAGCTCAGGGGGAGACGTGCCAAGAGGTGAGGCAGCCTGGAAGATGCGGGGAAATGCACCTGCGTCTGCAGCGGGGCAGGGAGGACCAGGGGCAGCAAAGACACAGTGATGGGGGGAGAGGAGGAGGGATCAGGTCTTTTGGCTCCTTGAGCATGAGGCTCTCCCTTTTCTCTCCTGAATTACCCGTATGCCAGTTCTGGTGCATTCTCTCTGTATTATGTTGTTCAGATTATCCGTGATTTCTTTAAGGTGTTTTTCTTTTATTGAAGCAGAACTGATTTACAGTGTGGTGTGTTAGTTTCTTGAATGTGAAAATGGTTGTTGCTGCAAGTAACCAATTCAATTGCTTGGGTTATTTAGCATCCTTTTATGAGGATGGGCACTGTGCCCCGGAGGCAGGCCAGCCTGGCCTCTTCCCTGACCTCCGTCCCCCTCTTTCTTGGCACAGCTTATGGCGGAACTTCCTCTCTGCCCCTTCCGTCTCTACCTTGTGGCTTCCGGCTGCAATTTCCTCCCCTCTCCCCCACCCCATCTCATTCCGACTCCCAACATACGGGGCAGAGTAGGTGGGGTGAGAGGAATGAGGCCCTCCCCAGGCAATCTGAAATCTCCAGCTTGCGAGCTGCCTCTGGTGTCAGTGGGACGAAGGCAAGGGGAGTCTTGACCGTATATCTTGGTACACAGGGGAAAGATTTTCTCTAGATGGTCACTCTCTGATAAAGACATAATGTGGGAGTTCCCTTCGTGGCTCAGTGGTTAACGAATCCAACTAAGAACCATGAGGTTGTGGGTTCGATCCCTGGCCTCGCTCAGTGGGTTAAGGATCCGGCGTTGCCGTGAGCTGTGGTGTAGGTTGCAGACACGGCTCGGATCCCGCGTTGCTGTGACTGTGGCGAAGGCCGGCAGCTGTAGCTCCTATTAGACCCCTAGCCTGGGAAACTCCACATGCCGCAGGTGCGGCCCTAAAATGACAAAAAGGCAACAACAACAAAAAATAAAACAACAGGCCTTCAATGACTCGAAAAGACACATGTACTCCAGTGTTCATTGCAGCACTCTATGCAGTAGCCAGGTCATGGAAACAACCTAAATGCCCATCAACAGAGGAGTGGATAGGGAAGATATGGTGCATACACATAATGGAATATTACTCAGCCATTAAAAGGGACGAAATACCAACCTTTATAGCAACATGGATGGACCTAGAAATTATCATGCGAAGTGAAACCAGTCAGAAAATCAGACAGCAACACCCAGTGCTACCGCTTACATGTGCAAACTAAAAAGACACAATGAATTTCTTTGCAGAACAGACAATGACTCACAGACTTTGGAAAACCTTTGGTTTTTCAAATAAGACAGTCTGGAGGGTGGGGGGATGCACTGAGCGTTTGGGACGCAAATCCTATCAAATTGACTTGTGATGATTTTTTGTACACCTATAATTGAAATAAAATTCATTAAGTTAAAAATAAAAAAAATGGAAAACAAAAACAAAAACAAAAAAAAAACAACAGGGCTTCAGACCATTTGCACTTGGTTTCGGTGCAGGATAGGAGCTAGGGGTGCAATTTCATTTGACCGAGTTCAGGTCCCTCATTGCCCGCGAGGTTGTTGAAAAACCTGTCTCTTGGTCACTTCCTTATATCACCTTCTCTATCCCCGGGGACGCTCCCTGCGTCGGGGCTGATTCCTAGGTACCCTATTCTGTTTCGCTGGTCTACTGGCCTATCTGGTTCCACCGGAAAACTCAGCTTCTGTGACATGTCCTGTACCTTGATATCTCGCAGAGTTCCTCCTGACGCACTGTTCTTCTTCGTGGTCGTGTTGTCTAGCCTTGGAAATGTCTACTTCAATATAAATTTTCCCGTGGAGTTATCGAGTTCTGCAAAAATCCCCCGGAGGATTGGGTGACATAGTATTTTGATTCTGCAGATTAATTTGCGTAGAATGGATGCTTATGCTCTATTGTTTTCAAACTCATAACATGGCATATTTTTCAATTTATTTACATCTGTAACGCCCTTTAAGACGAATTTCTAATTCCTTCCATGGAGGTGGTGCTCGTTCTGTTTTTGTTATTTACCTGTCTACACAGTTAGATATATTCGAGGTATATCCTAATTTTTGATGCTATTGTCAATGGCATCTCATAAAAATCCTGCATCTTTATTACTATGATATGGAAATGCAATATTGGTGTTTAAAATTTGTTTCTAGCGGAGTTCCCGTCGTGGCTCAGTGGTTAACGAATCCGACTAAGAACCATGAGGTTGCGGGTTCGATCCCTGGCCTTGCTCAGTGGGTTAAGGATCCGGCGTTGCCGTGAGCTGTGGTGTAGGTTGCAGACGCGGCTCGGATCCCACGTTGCTATGGCTGTGGTGAAGGCCGGTGGCTACAGCTCCTGTTAGACCCCTAGCTTGGGAACCTCCATATGCCGCGGGTGCAGCTCTAGATAAGGCAAAAAGACAAAAAAAAATTGTCTCTAGCAATCAAGCTTTCTTATTAAGTTCCCAGATATATCTTATATAATTTTGGATTTTTTTTTCATATACACAAACACATATGAAGAGAATCTTCTTTGGTTTTCTTCCTCCCTTTCAATTCTTATGCCTTTTTTGTATATTTATTGCCTCACTAGGGTAGAACCTATGCTACTCCATTAAGTATGATATTTTTCCCCCTGCTGGGCATATGGAGGTTCCCAGGCTAGGGGTCTAATAGGAGCTACAGCTGCCGGCCTACACCACAGCCACAGCAACGCTGGGTCGTAAACCCACTAGCAAGGCCAGGGATCGAACCCGCAACCTCATGGTTCCTAGTCAGATTTGTTAACCGCTGCGCCACGACAGGAACTTCTGTTTTTGACTTTTTTTTAAGAATCCACATATACATGAGAGCATACGGTATTTCTCTCTGCCCAGCTTATTTCACTTAGCATAACGCCCTCCTGTTCCATCCATGTGTTGCAAAAGCAGGAGTTCCTTCCCTCTCATGGCTGCAAACACTGTGTATACACGTACCGCATTTTCTTTACTCATTCATCCATGGATGAACCTGTAGCTTGTTTCCCCGTCTCAGCCATGAACATGGGGGTGCGTATACCTTTCCCAATTGTTGCGTTTGTTTTCTTTTAGATACATACCCAGAGGGGAAGTGCTTGGTCATTCTATTTTTAGTTTTGAGGAACGTCCATACTGTTTTCCATAGCGACTGCACCAATTTCTATCCCCACCAGCAGTGTACTACGGTTCCCCTTACTGCATATGTTCATCAACGCTTGTTTCTTGTTTTTTTGATAACCTCAGTTTGAGATTCACCAGACAGCCAGTGAATAGTGAATTGAGGCTACACAACCACGTGAATCTGGCTTTCTTGAGTCCCAACCTTGTCCAGCAATGTTCGCTGCAAAGCATGAGGAGCCGGGGGTGGGTAGCTGGTTACCTCTCGTTCACCTGGACCCCGACGCAGGGCCACGACCGGGTTCCTGGAGCCTGACATTTATGCAAATGAGATCCCTCCTTAAGAAAAACAAAAAAAAGGCACTGAACACAATACAGACTTGGCACAAACACAGAATGGGACACCCACTTCATCCTTTTGGCCCTCGAGTGTTCTGGGAACTGAGAACAAGAAGCAAGAATTGTAACCAAAGATGCTCCCATTTCTCCTATGAACCAGAAAATTCCAAGGGTTCTGGGATCCAGGAACTGTGGGTGAAGGCTCTCTCTCTCTCTCTCTCTCTCTATATATGCTTTAATATATATATATATTTTATTTATACACATATATTTATGTATTAAATATTTTTATTTATACATATATGTATGTATGTTTATATATTAAATATTTGTATGTGTTTATTTATATATTTTATTTATACATATGTATGTATATATTTATGTATATATATTTATTTACTTATACATATATATTTCTTTTTCTTTTTTTTTTTTTTTTGCTTTTTAGAGCCGCACCCGCAGCATATGGAGGTTCCCAGGCTAGGGGTCTAACAGGAGTTGTAGCTGCAGGCCTACACCACAGCAGGATATGAGCCGCGTCTGCGACCTATACCACAGCTCACGGTAACACCGGATCCTTAACCCACTGAGCGAGGCCAGGAATCGAACCCGCAACCTCATGTTTCCTAGACGGAGTCGTTAACCACTGAGCCACGAAGGGAACTCCGTCCTACATATATATTTCTTAAAAGTCATAGTATCTCTGGCATGCCTATGTGTTTCTTTTTTTCAAAGGTGTAATTTTTTTAAATTTTGTTTTTTTATTTTTTTGGTTGTGGTATGTGGAAGTTGCCAGGCCAGGGATGGAACCAACACCACAGCAGCCCCACCCCCTCCAGTTGCTGTAGTGACAATGCTGGATCCTTAACCTGCTGAGCCACAAGAAAACTCCCACACGAGTTTCCGATGAAATGAGAAAACACATTTCATTGATCACAAGAGCTAAAATGTGCAAAACGAAAATGTAAGACAATTCAGAAGGTGACACAGACTGTTTTTATCAGTAGTGAGCATATCTGTCTGTCATTCCTGCAAACGCATGTTCCCCATACTTTGGGGCTAGTCCTCTTTGATTGCCTCTTTACAGGAGAATAATTGTGTATATGAATAAATGTTAATATTATACTAACAAATATTGTCTTTTTTTTTTTGTCTTTTGTCCTTTTAGGGCCACACCCAAGGCATATGAAGGTTCTCAGGATAGAGGTCTAATCGGAGCTGTAGCTGCCAGCCACAGCCACAGCCACAGCAACGCAGGATCTGAGTCGCATCTGCAGCCTACACCACAGCTCACGCAACGCCGGATCCTCAACCCACTGAGAGAGGCCAGGGATCTAACACCGCAACCTCATGGTTCCCAGTCAGATTCGTTTCCGCTGTGCCACAATGAGAACTCCAAATATTGTTAATTATAAGCATTTTATATCTAAAATAGAATAGAAGGGAGTTCCCATCGTGGCTCAGTGGAAATGAATCTGACTAGCGTCCATGAGGATGCAGGTTCGATCCTGGCCCCACTCAGTGGCTTAAGGAATCGGCGTTGCTATGAGCTGTGGTGTAGGTTGCATACACGGCTTGAATCTTGCTGTGGCTGTGGCTGTGGTGTAGGCTGGCGGCTATAGCTCCAATTAGACCCCTAGCCTGGGAACCTCCGTATGCCAAGGGTGCGGCCCTAAAAAGACAATAAAATAAAATAAAATAAAATAGGATACAATATGTCCACTGGTGTGGTTGATGAAAATTTCTTTTGGGGTATATAGTTTAAGAAACTAAAAAAATATGTAAATATTATTTTATGTACATGTAAAAGAAGCTTTCTTTCAACCCTACAACTTGTCCCTGGGAGTGTCTAAAATGTTTAAGGTCATTGTCAAATTTGGGAAAACTTTATGAAGTTTCTTCCCTGAAGAGCTGTCAGATTACAGGTTATTTCCACACAAGTCTTGAGCCCTGCCTGCCTGGGGCTTTGAAAAAGTCAAGTGAGGGGTCCTGCATTGTGTTTGTGTGTGAGGTCTAGCTTTTTGGGGTCCCACCGAATGGGGTAAGGGTCTCCCTTTCCCTCCCCCTCCCCCATTCGCGTGGGCCTGTGCTCCAAGGTGGGTCCCGTAAGACCCTTAGCTCCAAGAAGATCAACGCCTCTGTTTCCCATGTTGTGAAAACCCTTCGGAAGCTTTTCCTTCCTGGGCTCCGTCCTCCACTCTCTTTTCGTCTGCAAACTTCTTTCCTGCCCTGAACTTGAATAGGTTTGAGAAAATGGTAAATATTCTTTTCCAGAATGTTCCGTATTTCTCCGTCCCAGGGCGGGTCTCGTGGGATCCGCTGTGCCCTTTTCTTCTCCCGGATGGCGTGGCCCCCTCAGGGGTCCTGACTGCTGACTTCAACCGCATCTGCAAGGTGATCGCTTCCAAGGCCACACCCGGAGAAACCTTGCCAACTCTGGGAGCCTCCGTAGAGTCTCCAGCAGTGGAGGGGGCAGGGGACAGGGGACAGGATGGGACAGAATGATTTCTCAGCCCACATTCTCACCCCCACAGCCTGTGGTGTCCAAGTTCCCCTTCTGGGCCAGGCCACGGCCGCCTGTCACTCTGTCAGCCACTGGCTTCCTGTAGAGGCTTCCTGGGTCCCTCCCCACCTTCAGAGCGTTCCCTGGACCGGGCTCTGCCCCGGCCGAGGAGGACATGGTGCCCCTGCTGCTGCTGCTGCCCCTGCTGTGGGGGGGTGAGTGGGCCGGCGGCACGGGGCCGGGGCGGGGGTAGGCACCGGGAGGCTGGAGCTGAAGCGGAGCCTCTGTGTCCCCCAGGGTCCCTGCAGGAGGGGCGAGGGTACTGGCTCCAAGTGCAGGAATCAGTGACGGTGCCCGAGTGCCTGGATGTCAACGTGACCTGCTCCTTCTCCGACCCCTGGAGTCGGTGGTATCCCGCTGGCCAGCTCTTCATCTACTGGTTCCGGGAGGGGGATGACATACGCTCCAGCGAGCCTGTGGCCACAAACGACCCACGCAGAGCAGTGAAGCAAGAGACCCAGGGCCGATTCCAACTCCTGGGGGACCCCGAGAGCAACGACTGCTCCCTGAGCATCAGAGACGCCAGGATGAGTGACACAGGAGTCTACTTCTTCCGGGTGGAGAGAGGAGAGCGTTCAAAATACAAATACAGTTACAGAGATAAGACGCTGAAGTTGCAGGTGACAGGTATGGCGGGGGACCCAGGGTGGAGACCCCCGAATTAGAACAGCAACACCACATAGGAACTCTCCCTGCCCCAGGTCTCGGGGTTTGGGGGTGCAGAGGAGATCCGGGACCCGGGGTGAGCTCTGGCCCCGAGGCAGCGGTCCTTCTCAGGGTCCCGCTCTGGGTCCCCACCCTTCTCTCCTCCTCAGGCCTGACAGAGAAACCCGACATCCGCTTTCAGGAGCCTCTGGAGTCTGGCCGCCCCACAAACCTGACCTGCTCCCTGCCTCAAGTCTGTGATGGGGGGAGGCTTGTCCGTTTCTCCTGGGCGGGGGGTGCCCTCGACGCCATGGACCCAGAGACCCTTGGCTCCTCGGTGCTCACCCTCACCCCGAGACCCCAGGACCATGGCACCAACCTCACCTGTCAGGTGAAACTCCAAGGATCTCAGGTGACCACGGAGAGAACCAT
>PVHT021183540.1:1026803-1042811 GCA_004024745.2 Catagonus wagneri | reverse complement strand
TGACCTGCTCCCTGCCTCAAGTCTGTGATGGGGGGAGGCTTGTCCGTTTCTCCTGGGCGGGGGGTGCCCTCGACGCCATGGACCCAGAGACCCTTGGCTCCTCGGTGCTCACCCTCACCCCGAGACCCCAGGACCATGGCACCAACCTCACCTGTCAGGTGAAACTCCAAGGATCTCAGGTGACCACGGAGAGAACCATTCTGCTCAATGTCTCCTGTGAGTGTGGGGGGCCGGCTGGGTCCCTGAGGGCAGTGTGTGTGTGTGTGTGTGTGTGTGTGTATGTGTGTGTGAGGGCCAGGAGAGGGCAAGAGCCAGCTCACTCTTTTATGAATCTGATCCTTGAAAGTCTAGGTGGGGAGTGGCCCTAAAGGACAGCAATTCCCCTCTTCCTGGTTTCCTTCCTTGGGTGCCGGGTCAGTGTCCACCCCCCCCAGCTCTGAAGCAAGGCCGGATCTTTCTATTCCAGACGCTCCGTGGAACCTCGCCATCAAGGTCTCCTTAAGAAATGTCACAGGTACACACACAGACACACGTACATACACACACGGAAACACGTTATTCCAGACACAAAAACACATACACACGCAATACACACATACACGTATACACTCACATGCATACACGCACACAAATGCACACATGCGCAGATGCACGTACACGCACGCACCCGCGTACACCCACGCATACGTAACACAGACCTACACGCCTGCACATACGCATGCGCACGTTCCGCACGCACTCTGTTCAAAGCCGATTTCACTTCACTTTGCTTCTGCTCTGTGGTTTTCCTGGACAAAAGCCTCCTTATATCCCATTTCCTGCCGCCTTCACCGAAATCTGTTTCTCAAGGAAGCGGGTGCTCTCCGTTCTCCTAACACCAAACCGCCCAGGCATGTCTCACTGAGACCCTGAGCTGAAGACGGGAGGTCCAGACACTTTGGGGCAACCTCCTTAGGGTGTGAAGATCCAGCGGTACCTACGCTGAACCACAGCCAGTTGCGGGGGTGGGTGGGTAGAAACCGACTAGATGCTGGGAAGTGGCGGGATGGAAAAGTCACTCCCCCAGCTCTGCCGCCGCGCTTTTCCCCAAAGCCCTCAGGATTCTGCAAAACACCTCGTCCCTCCTCATCTTCGAGGGCCAGGCTCCGACGCTGCGCTGTGTGGCCGACGGCAACCCCCCGGCACAGCTGAGCTGGTTCCCGGAGTCCCCCGCCCTGAAGGTCACCCCCATGTCCAGTACCGCGATCCTGAAGCTGTCAGGCGTGGGGACGGCGCCAAGAGAAATCACCTGCCAGGCTCAGAACCCGCTGGGCTCCCGAAATCTCTCTCTGAACCTCTTGGTGGTCTGTGAGTGTGGGGACCCCTGGGGGCAGGACACTCGGGCCTAGGGGAGGGAACGAGCCGGCTGACCCTTCTCCTATCTCCCCGCAGACCCCCCACAGCTGCTGGGTCCCTCCTGCTCCTGGGAGGATGAGGGTCTGCACTGCAGCTGCTCCTCCCGAGCCCGGCCCGCCCCCTCCCTGCGCTGGCGGCTGGGGGAGGGGCTGCTGGACGGGAACTTCAGCAACGCCTCGGTCAAGGTCACCTCCAGCTCCTCTGAGCCCTGGGCCAACAGCTCCCTGAGGCTGGGCGAGGGTCTCAGCTCCGGCCTCAGACTCAGCTGCGAGGCCCAGAACATCCACGGGGCGCAGAGCGCCACTGTCCTGCTGCCGCCAGGTCAGGGCAGAGGCTTGGGGGACAAGGAGTTATGATCCTAGAAGATGATTTTTGAGGGGAGAGGGGCTGGCGTCTGGACAGAAAGTGACTGATTGCTAGGACAGGGGGCCTCATCTCGGGCTTGAAGAGGCTTTCCAGAAAGTTCTACAAGGAGGTGGGAAGGCCGGAGATTGACTCCAGGAGTAAGGTCATGTATTGCCCCTCTTCTCCACAGGAGCATCAGAGTCCCTGACTGGAGTGGTTCCTGGAGCTCTTGGAGGTGCTGGCGCAATGGCCCTGCTGTCCCTTTGCTTATGGCTTATCTTCTTTTGCATGTAAGCTCTTATTCTTGGGGAGGTACCTCCTAGTGTGTGGTAGGGAATCTGAAAAGAGGTCATTTCATCTCAGAAATGCAGAGTGGAGTAGATTAGGTGGGGGGTTGCCTTTTGTGGGAGTGGGGAGAGACTGGGTCATGGCCTTATTGAGATATAATTCCCATACACTTAAGGTGTACCATTCCCTGGCTTTTAGTGTTTTCAGAGTTGCGAGTCCATCAGCACAATCAGTGATGACCCGTTTTCCTTAGTTCAAAATGAAAAGGAAACCGAAAGGGAACCCACACCCCTTGTTCGTCCCCCTCCCACCCGCCCCAGGCAACCACTAATCTCTTTTCTGTCTGTCCAGAGTAGCCTGTTCTGGGTATTTCATATAAGAGGAATCACAAAATACGCGCTCCTTTGTGACACGTCTTAGTTAGTGAGATGTCTGCAAGGTTCCTGCACGTGGTTCCTTTCGATTTCCAAATAACGTTCCATCGTATGACTGGAGTGCATTTTACTCACTGATGGACGTTTGAGTGGTTTGCGCTCTGGGGCTCTCATGGATACCCGTGTTATGACTGTGTGTGTACAAGTTTTTGTGCGTGAGGGGTCTTTCACTCTTGGCCAACCTCCTGGTCATCCAGGAGGATGGAGCACTCACTTGCATATCAGGAAGTCCTCCAGGTCCAGTTCCAGGGTCTGGATGCCTCAGCGGTCTTACCCGGGTGCGGGGCGGGGGGGCAACCTTCCCACCTTGCCTGAGCCATCCTGGCTCCAGTACCCTGATTTCTTCTCTTAGAGTCAAAGCCCGCAGAAAGCAGGCAGCCCAGACACCCAAGGGCATGGATGATGAAGACGCCGTCATGGGTACCGTGGCCTGGGTGAGTGATGTTGGCATCAGCTCACACGGTGGGGTCCTGGGCAGATCTGCTCAGCAGGTCCACACTCAGCTCCTCCACGGCCCCCTGGGCAGACCAAACAGTTGACTTCCTTTCTCTTTTTCCCCTTCATCTCCCAGGCCCAGTGGTCCTCTGCTGACCGCTGAGCCTACCTCACTTCTCTGCGAGATAACGGGTTGCCAGAACCATCTCCCCCACACCAGTACTTCCCAGCCATTCTGGGGTCTCAGTGCTGTTGTTTGCTCCCGTCACGTAGAGAATCAAGTCACAGACCTTTTTTTTTCTGTGTGTCTTTTGTCATTTTAGGGCTGCATCCACGGCACATGGAGGTTCCCAGGCTAGGTGTCTAAAAGGAGCTACAGCTGCCAGTCTTCGCCACAAGCACAGCAACGCAAAATCTGAGCAGCATCTGCAACCTACACCACAGCTCACAGCAACGCCGGATCCTTAACCCACTGAACAAGGCCAGAGATCGAACCCGCAACCTCATGGTTCCTAGTCGGATTTGTTAACCACTGAGCCACGAGGGGAACTCCAGGTCACACTTCTTGATCTGAGGATAGAGGTCCTTCCTGATGGCAGCACCAGCCACGAGTCCCGCCTTAGGGTCCAGCTACGCTGGTCTTCTGGCTGTTTCCACACAGATCTGCTTTCTCATGTCTTGGAACCTTTGAATGTACAGTTCCTTCTACCTGAAATGCCCTTCCCCTTCTCCATTTCTCCCAGATCCCCTCGCTTCCTCTTTCTGGCTCCAGCAGCTACATCTGCTCTGGGAAGCCTTCGACCTCTCCCTCCCTGTCAGTGTCTGTCTCTCCCTTCTCAATGTGTCCATCTCTGTTCTGAGAAGCACGTCGCATCATCACTGCACTGACCTGTCTTCCACCCTCCGTTTTTGAAGTTCTAGTTGAATTGCAGTGTTGTGCCATTTTCTGTTGTACAGCAAAGCAGCCCAGTCGTACGTATTCGCTCATTTCCCTTTCTTACATTATCTTCCATCTCGGTCTGTCCCAAGAGGCTGGACAGAGTTCCCTGTGCTTTACAGCAGGACCTCATTGCTTATCCACTCTCAGTGTCATAGTTTGCTTCTACTAACCCCAGACTCCCCGTCCACCACCCCTCTTGGTAACCACAAGTCTGTGAGTCTGTTGCTGTTTTGTATCTAGGTGCGTTTGTGCCATATTTTAGATTCCACATAGACGTGATATCATACGGTGATTGTCTTTTCCTGACTTACTTCACTTAGTATGAGAATCTCCAGTTGCATCCGTGTTGCAAATGGCATTATTTCGTTCTCTTTTGGTGGCTGAGTAGTATTCCGTACTCATCTGTGGTTGGACCTTCCATGTCTTGGCTGTCGTGAATAGTGCTGCAATCAACACATGGGTGCATGTATCGTTTTGAATTGTAATTTTGTCCAGATAGATGCCCAGGAGTGGGATTGCTGGGTCATATGGTAGTTCTATATTTAGTTTTCTGAGGGGACCTCCATACTGTTTTCCACAGTGGTTGTACCAATTTACATTCCCACCAACAGTGCAGGAGGGTTCCCTTTTCTCCACACCCTCTCCAGCGTTTGTTGTGTGTAGACTTATTAATGATGGCCATTCTGACTGTGTGAGGTGGTACCTCCTGGTAATTTTGAATTGCGTTTCTCTAATAATTAGTGATGTTGAGCATTTTTTCATGTTGGCCATCTGTATGTCTTCTTTGGAGAAATGACTATTTAGGTCTTCTGCCCATTTTTCAATTGGGCGTTTGTTTTTTCGCTGTTGAGTTGTATGAGTCGTTTGTATATCTTAGAGTTTAAGCCCTCGTCGGTCTCCTGGTTTGCAGCTCTTCTCTCCCATTCTGTAGGTTGTCTTTCCATTTTTTCAGTGGTTTCCTGTCTCCACCCTGGAGGGAAGGGGCTGGAATTTTCTCTCACTCTGTCCCTGTCCAGCATGTCCCCTCTCCTCTTCTATAAACTTGGGCTCATGTCGCCCTAAATGAAATTACTCAAAATGCTTTGTACATGACCAAGCTGTTGTCAGCGGAACAAGCAGTGTTCACTTTTCCTTACTCATTTTTGTTCATAATGTGATAAGCAAGTGTGAACCTACCATCCAACCTAAGACCTCAAACATGAGCAATAGCTTTCCTCTACCCACGTTGTCCCTTGTCCCATCCCCAGCAGCCTCTGCCCTTCTGAATCTTTTGTTGCTGGTGTTATC
This sequence comes from Catagonus wagneri, assembly GCA_004024745.2. Lineage (NCBI taxonomy): Eukaryota > Metazoa > Chordata > Mammalia > Artiodactyla > Tayassuidae > Catagonus > Catagonus wagneri. The sequence continues at coordinate 1,037,687 of PVHT021183540.1, read as the reverse complement.
ACACATACGTGGACCCAAAATAGATACTATTTAGTTAAATCACTTTGAACCCACAAAGGGTGTCACAGTCCATGATTTACAATGTCGTGTTAGCTTCAGGTGCACAGCAAAGTTGTGTGTGTGTGTGTGTGTCCCATCATGGATTCTTATCAGACATTGAATATAGTTCCCTCTTTCTCTTTTTATTTCCTTTTTATCTCCTTTGTAGACCGCTATCATCTGAGCGTTGAGATTTCCTATTTCTCTCCTCCATCTAGCATAACGTTTCTTTCAGAGCTTCTGTTTTGTCATCCTTCTCTGCTTCAAGGGGAGACTTCAAAGGCCCTTCCAGCTCACCGATGTGCCTTCAGCCGTGGTCATTCTAGTCTTCACCCCACCACGGGGTACTTCCTATTACATTTTTTCAGACCCAGTATTTCCACTTTTTACGGAACTGTCTACACATTTCCTCCTCACGTAATTTACATGATTACCTAACTTCTTGTTTTAGGTATGTAATTTCTGAGGTTTACAATTTCTCCTTTTTTTTTTCCTTTCAGTTTTATCGTCACATATTTGACATACGGCCCCGTGTAAGCTTAAAGGGGCACAGAAGAGTGATTTGACTTAATCACTGAGCGTTGCAGTAAGCTTAGTGAACATCCATCATCTCACGTAGATGTAAACCTAGGAGTTCCCGTTGTGGCCTCCCAGCCTTCAGGGAGAAGGAGCTCTGGGATTTTGACCCACCAGAGTTTGGGAAGGAGAACCTGAAGGCAAGAATCCCAAAGGCCAGTGAGCCTCCGCATCTGCTTTCTTTCTCTGCACCCCAGGGAACCTCGGTGCTTAGGCAGCATGTTCCTCTGGGCGCCTGCATGTCCCTGTCCTGCCCACACTCTGGATTTTGCAGGCAGTGATTGTTCCAAGGCAAAGAGAGAGGAGAGAAAGGAGCAAAGTTCAAGCACATTGGAGGGCACCCACCCTCCCATCAACCAGCCTTCTTCCCAGCCCTAAATCCCATTCATTCAGATTAGGCTTTACTTCCCCACCCTCCCACCCCCGGGACTTCAGTGTGATGGATTGATTTCTACAGTTTTGTCTACAGGCATAGTTGCACCTGTAGTTCTTTGCATTGTTGGGGCTTAGTGAATAGAGCTAGTGGCTGGTGTGAATCCACTATCTTGACAGGAACCGTGGCAGAAGGAGCTTTGTTTTCCCCATTATTTCATTCACGACCTTTCTGTACACTTTTGTACTGTAGGCAGAACAGTAAAAGGGATAAACGGCATCATTCCCGGAGTTCAGCTTCCTCTGTTCAAGTACTGGATCCAACCACTTCCAAGCGGTGTGACCTTGGACGAGTTAATTAACCTTTCTGTCTCTTTATTTTCTCTCCTGGAGATGAGACCATGGATATGCTGATAACTGTCTTATTGGGTTGGTACAGTAAGTGCTCAGAAATGTGCCTAGTTCAGGGGAAGCTGACTCACAACTGTTACCTAATGTTAGTACTCCCCTTCTAATAAGGAACTGCTTGAATGCAGGTATTTTGGACTCTTTCACTTCCTCTTTTGTCCTCATTTGCAAGAACGGCGCCTCACAGTCAGCACTCAGCAAAGAGCTATTGAGTGAAAGAATGAATTTGCCGCTTTCTTCTGTTTATGAATCTGAGCTGCATCTTGTCAGTTCAATCCCTTTTTAATATATAGTAAGGCTGTTAATGGAAACATGTCCTTATTTCCCCCTCTTTGGCTGCAGTAGGATTAGTGCTCCTAGCTGCTTTGTCATTTCGTCTTGCTGATGCCTGATTTGGGCCACTCTGTCTAGATATTCTGGTTTGTTTGTTTGTTTGTTTGTTTTTGTTTTTTCTGGTGTGGTGAAACCATTTTTTCCTAACCTGGAATTTTTTTTTTTCTTTCTGAGCTACGATTTGAAGGCTCATGTTGCTTTCAACACACTCTTCTATAGCACGATGGTGCAGGGGGTGGGCGGCCATGGCAGAGGAAAGAGAATGGCTTACCCGTGTCTGGGTACCGTCTTTGCTGGGGGACTTGGGTCCTGCTCTGTTTTCATCTTGCTTTATGGAACCCAGGTCCAGGATCCAGAATTGCCATCTCTCTGGATCCTGGACCTGGGTTCCATAAGTTAGCTCATAATATGCCAAAGTTCAAAATTTGCTTTACCTGTCTCTAATCTGATCCTCCTGGCCGACCGTAAACTGCCTGAGGTCACGGTCCACCCGGCCCCTCAACTGGAACCTGACACAGGAGACGTTGTCAATAACACAGCAGACCTGGGCTTGAGCCCTGGCTCTCCCATTTACCACCTGAGTGACCTTGGGCAAGTTATCTCACTGCTCCGCAAGTCAGTTTCCCTGTCTGTAAAATGGGAATAATGAGAGCCTCGGTCATACTGGGTTTTCGTGAGGATTAAATTTGACCAGGGAGTTCTCTTGTGGTGCAGCAGATTAAGGATCCAGAAGTTCCTGTTGTGGCGCAGCGGAAGTGAATCTAACTAGTATCCATGAGAACCTGGGTTCGATCCCTGGCCTCGTTCGGTGGGTCAGGGGTTTGGCATTGCTGTGAGCTGTGGTGTAGATCTCAGGTGCACCTTGGACCCCGAGTTGCTGTGGCTGTGGTGTAGGCCAGTAGCTGTAGCTCTGATTTGACTCCTAGCCTGGAAACTTCCATATGCTGTGGATAAAGCCCTAAAAAGCAAAAAAAAAAAAAAGATTCGTTGTCACTGCAGTGGCCTGGGGTTGCTGCTGTGTCAGGGATTCAGTCACTGGCCTGGAAACTTCCACATGCAGTGGGCATGGTAAACGCCTACATACATACATACAACTAGTAAGCCCTCGATATGGCCTAATTAATCTTAGTATTATAACATTTTCTTTTTTCTTTCTTTCTTTCTTTTTTGCCTTTTCTCATTTTAGGGCTGCACCCGCGGCATGTGGAGTTTCCCAGGCTAGGGGTCTAACAGGAGCTGTAGCCACTGGCCTACACTGCAGCCACAAGCAACGCAGGATCCGAGCCGCGTCTGCAACCTACACCACAGCTCACGGCAACGCCGGATCCTTAACCCACTGAGCAAGGGCAGGGATTGAACCTGCAACCTCATGGTTCCTAGTCGGATTCGTTAACCACTGCGCCAAGACGGGAACTCCCATAACATTTTCTTTTTTTGTTTTTTCAGCCGCACCTGTGGCATATGGAAGTTCCCAGGCTAGGGCTCCAGTCGGAACTGCAGCTGCCGGCCTACGCCACAGCCACAGCAACACGGGATCTGAGCCGCATCTGTGACCTACACCACAGCTCAGGGTATCACAGGATTCTTAACTCACTGAGCGAGGCCAGGGATCGAACCTGCATCCTCATGGATACTAGTCAGATTCATTTCTGCTGAGCCACAACGGGAACTCTGAGTATTATAAAATTTTAAATGAATGAGTGAATAATTGAGTTCATAAAAAATATGTGTAGGATAAGAGGATGAATGAATGAACAAAGCCCAACTTCCCTCTTGGGGACCATGCCTGCCTTACTCTTTCTTTGACTCCCTGTTCTCCCCTTCATCAGGGTTCCAGGAAAAAGCCCTGGCCAGACAGCCCCCCAGACCAAGTGTCATCCGCTGCAGAGGACGCCCCGCCCTCGGGGGAGCAAGAGGAGGTCCATTACGCCTCCCTCAGATTTCAGGAAATGAAGTCACGGGAGCCTGGGAACCGGGAGGCCACCAGCACCGAGTACTCAGAGATCAAAACAAGCAAATGAGGACTCCCTGTGGCTTGGTCCCCGCCTAAGGAATCACAGACTTTGCAGGAAGAAAAGGGAAGGCGGGCACTAGTGGTTGGAACTTTTGTGGCAATATTAGCATTACCTCCTATGCGAGTGTCCCCAGGAAGAGCAGAAAGAAGACAGGTGATGGCGTTAGAGAGACTGGGGCTCAAAGGCAGATTCCAGCACTTCTTAAGCCATTGCTGATGAGCAATTCACTTTGTCTCTCCATGCCTCAGTTTTCCATTCTATAAATCAGAAATCATATGTCCTACCTCAGCGTTGGGTGAGCATTAAAGAGAACACATACAAATCCCAACAAAGGTCCCTTCACCTGGTGTGTGCTTAGCGCCTGCCGGTTTCTCTTCCCAGAACAGAAAGATCCCCCTGAGAGGTTCTCCTGAGGCTGAGGGCGGCTAGCGCTGACCTGAAACGAAGAGACGGCCACATATTTCTCTAGCAGAGATTTTTTTTTTTTCTTTCCAGGATCAACCCAGAATTGCATCTCAGGGTTGGCAACCACGGTGGGCCACTTGCAAGTTCATACGTGGCAAAGGGAGGAGACCACTTTTATAGAGGGGATAAGGAAGTTGGGTGCCATAGTAAATGAAGAGTCTGGGGCTTTTCATTGGCTGAGTCCTTGCCAGGAAAGAAGAGGGGTTTTTCTTCTTCCTACTGGGCTCTGCTGTCATCACAGGTGGTGAGTGCTCCCCCTTCTGGTCTCCCGACTCCCTTTAATTGAGGCTACTGTTTATTAATTTTTTACACCAGGCACAGAGGACAGGGTGGCGACTTGTTGACGTCATTCTCCTTCCCAGGACTCTTGGAAGCCTCCCCAGGGAAGCCCCAGCCCCTCCGCCTGGCATTTGCGTCATGATACACCATCTGATAACCTCCCTGGAGCTATCTCCTTGTCCCACTTTTATGTCACTTCTTCAAGTTCATTTCTTCACCTCCGGCCTTCCAGTCCCTTCCCCATCGCATTTATGGGCCCTAAAGGGTTCTTTCCAGCAGTCAGAGAGCTGACCCTTACTCTCCTGGACAAACCCGCTCATGGCTCCCAGTACATCACAGTCCCCACGTCATTGTGACCTCAGTGCTAGCCGCTTATCCACCCTCTCCTCCTGGCTCCTTCTTCCTTAAACCTTCCACGCTGCTTCATACCAGTGTCTTTGCAATCGGAGAGCCCTTTCCCAGAGTCCAGGCTGCCTTGTGTTCACCTGCTCACACTTCTTATCCTTTAGCTCTGAGCTCGTGGACAGATTTGGGTTGAGAGGTGATCTGAAGAAAGAACTCACACACTCCCTCCTCTAAAATGGAAACTAATTAAACACACTGCATCAAAAAGAGCCAAAATTTCGCCAGCGGCACTTGAATGTGAGTGCCTGCCGATAAGCCTTTTGGATTCTAAGTGCCTGACACTGGCATCCTTTTGAGACACATCCATCTCGAATAAACGCCGCCACCAATTACTGAAGAGCCAGGCGGCCCTACCCATCAAGTTCCCTTTTAGAAAACTCCTGAGTGGGAGTTCCCACGTGGCTCAGTGGTAATGAACCCGACTAGTAACCATGAGGATGCGGGTTCAATCCTTGGTCTCGCTCAGGGGGTTAGGGATCCAGTGTTGCCATGAGCTGTGGTGCAGGTCACAGATGTGGTTCAGATCTGGCGTTGCTGTGGATGTGGCGTAGGTGGGCAGCTGCAGCTCGGATTTAACCTCTAGCCTGGGAACCTCCATCTGCCGTGAGTGTGGCCTAAAAAAGAAGAAAGCCCTGGATGACCTAGATAACTGACCCTAGAGTGACCCTGGTTTTCCCTTCTTATGCCCTAATTCTTATTCTTATGTTTTAAGGTCACCAATAAACAGTGAACCCACGAGACCCTAGGGACCCATCTTGTACCCCAATAAAGGAAGAGCCCAAAGTGACACTCCTTTACTTCCTTCCTCACCTGCCCCTTGGCTGTGCCTTGTATATTCCAGGACTAGTGAGTAGTAAGCCTTGTTTTTCAAAGTTCCCTGATGGTTTTTGCTGAAGTGTGTCTTGCAATTACGACAAGAACCACGGGGGCAGTGCAGCTACAGCCTTGACTCTGGTTGGGGAAATGTCTGTGGGGCTGACTGCAAGTAACACAGGCCTCCCCCCCACCTCCCCACCATGCCCCAACACAAAACATGCACCCAAACCTGAATATATTATTTCCTAAACTTTAGGATGTGGCTGTGAGGAAAGATGTAGAGAGTTCCAGTGTGTTGGTCGGAGGACGCTGGTTGCCAGCCTTTGCTACTGGGTCCCATCTTCGGTACAGTAAGGCATTGAGTTGTGACTCTTGTTTTGGTAATGGCAGATTAGGTCAATATGATCAAACCGTGTGCTGAAAAATAACAATGTTCCTTGGAGGTAAAATGAATAGAAAAGAATACGACTCCTCATTTTAAAAGTATAGAATACCTGGGAGTTCCCTGGTGGCCTAATGTTTAAGGATCTGGCATTGTCACTGCCACGCCTCAGGTTGCTGCTATGGTGTGGGTTCAGTCCCTTACCTGGGAACTTCTGTGTGCCATGGGCGCAGAAAAAAAAAAGAAGTATAGAATACCTGAAAAGAAAATGGGAATTTAGGAGTTCCTGTCGTGATGCAGTGGAAACAAATCCGACTAGGAAGCATGAGGTTGTGGGTTCGATCCCCGGCCTTGCTCAGTGGATTAAGGATCCGGTGTTGCCGTGAACTGTGGTGTAGGTCACAGATGCGGCTTGGATCTGGTGTTGCTGTGGCCTTGGTGTAGGCTGGTGGCCACAGCTCTGATTCAGCCCCTAGTCTGGGAACCACCAAATGCCATGAGTGTGGTCCTAAAAAGACAAAAAAAAAAAAAAAAAAAAGGAAAATGGGAATTTAGTAAGCCAAAATTTGGGGGAAAGCCTGAACCCAGAGAACAGCAAATCTAATTGACGGTTTCCATCTTGTTATATTTACTTAACTTTTTAAGTTCATCAAAACCACTTCATCACTATCTTTAGTAATGCATGTTTCTCTCCTTTCCTCCCTAGTTTCTTCATTTAAGGAACTAGATATTTTTACATTATTAAAATTATTATAAACCAATAATAGTGCTTGAATTTCACTTTTCCACGTAATTCAAATTATGAATTTTTTAAAAATTTTGTCTGAAGGGGACTGGCAGCATTGCTCTGTGGTTATACTGCTAATTGACCTTCCATCATTTGTACAGCACATAAGAAATAACTGCTCACGTGTGCAAAAGAAAGCAGGTCAATGAAACGTGCACAGGAAAGCCTTTCTGATGCTCCTCCGACTTGGGTGTCCTTTTGGCCTAAGGCTGGAGGCCTTGTGCCTGTGGGTTGGGGTCCTTGGCAGAGTTTAGGGTTTCCTGAACTCAGAGACCCGCTATGCTCCAGGACCATGGACAGCGGCAACCCCTCGATCAGGTGCTCCCCAGGTCTGGTACGGCGGGTGGAGTGCCCCCTAGGGGCAGATTCTGGACCTGTCGCGGATGCCGTGGCAAGAGGGCTGGGGAATGGGATTGGTGACATTCTGTCCTACAGGATTTAGAGATGCTGGTCAGAGGACAGCCAAGCTCCTCCTCCTGAAAACCTCATCCCAGAGAAGATGGGATTTAGCTTCAGGGACCATGCATTTCTCGAAAACACTGGATTCCCCCCTCACTCCCTGCAGAAAACCTTTGTGTCAGATTCCTCCTCTCCCTCCCATCACTTTCCAGTGGGTTGACATTGTGCTCTTGCCTTTAATCCCTTCCTCATGCTATCATGGAGCTCTGGATAACAAAGACCACGTCTTAAGATCATTTTCTGTGCTTGGCGCCCTGCCACGTCCTGATTCAGCTCGAAGAAAGGACTCAAGTACTGGAAGTCTGGTTAAGGTGATGGGTCACAGAAATAAATTCCAAGTCTTCCTTCATGCTACACGAAGGATAAGCATTCAGATGGGGGAAAGGATCTTGTGGCCTCAGTGGACCACAGCACGGAGAGTTTTCATGAAGGACAGAGAAAGCCAGGCAAGATCAGGAAAAGTAATAGTGGAGTAGGTTTGGTATGATAGATGCCATAAAGAGGACAGGCTTTCTGGGGCTGCAGGAATTGTATAGACTTTAGAACTTATTCTGAAGATGGGAGTGCAGGGCTCAGGGGAAACCTGAGAATGGGCTCAGATCCACAAACAAATCTGATGGCTTTCTGAACTCAAACTGACACCAGAAACCTGCAAACATCACACCCAATACTGGGGCTGGAGCTAGCACCCCAGTTCTCAGTTTCAGACTCTGGTCAGTAGGGGGCGCTTGCAGATGAGTCTGAGTTCAGCCATCCCTTCTTGAGGCTTCTTGCATGATCAGACCTGGGCTAAGAGCCAGAATAGATAGAAGATTCTGTTTCAGGTAGGTCCTGGCCGCCACACTCTCCTGCTCTGAATGAGGGGTCCAAAAGACCTAAGAGAGCAGAGAGAGACCACCGTCCACCCATTTTCCGAGGTGGATGGGAACGGACACGTAGGAGAGGCAACGTGAGTGGAGAGTGGGATAGAAGGAACCACCCTGGGGTGAGAAGAGAGCAGATCTTCTCTTGGGGGAGAAGGGGAGCTCCTGAATGAGGTCGGACTGGGGCAGCCCAATCCAGGGAGAGTCTCCAGATGCCTCCTGCTTCTGCAGCTGCCCCTGATCTCCAGAGAGAAGGAACTGATCGGGTGGTGTCAGGGGGCCCCAGACTTGCTCCCATCCAAGCCCAAGTTGCTGCCACTTCCCCTGCTGTGAGTGTGTAGGGGTATGTGGGCTGCAATACGTGACTTCATGCAGGGTCCTTGGTCTCCACTTTGGGGTACAACTTGGAGAAGCATGAAGGGTAGGAGCTGCAGGTATGAGAGAACTAGGGACACTGTGTAGGACAAAGTCTTCCTCATGCCCTGATCCTGAAATTTCTCTCATCCTGAAATTTCTAGGTTCATTCTAGAAGAGTCTACATCTAATTTATGGAAGGAGCCAACATAGACCCTGATCCTCCTATGCTCACAAACAGACCAGGTCAAAAGCTGCAAGAGGAGTTCCCTGGTGGATCATGGGTTAAGGATCTGGCAGTGCCATTGCTGTGGCTTGGGTTGCTGCTGTGGCATGGGTTCAGCTCCTGGCCCAGGAACTTTTGCATGCCATGGGCGTGGCCAACTCCCCCCCTCCCCAAACAAACAAACAAAAGATGCTGCAAGAGAGGGCCAAGGACCTTGGGCCATTTCCACTTCCTTTTGACCACTTCATGAGTAACAGAGGTGCCAGGACCTCTGGCATCTGGGGAAGCAAGACATTGGGGGATGGCAATAAGTATCCTCCTAATGTCACACTTTTCTTTTCTTTCTTTCTCTCTTTCTTTCTTTTTTCTTTTTTTGTCTTTTTAGGGTCACACCTTAGGCATATGGAGGTTTCCAGGCTAGGGGTCCAAGCGGAGCTGCAGCTACCGGGCTACACCACAGACATAGCAACGCCAGATCTGAGCAATATCTGTGACCTACACCACAGCTCACGGCAACGTCGGATCCTTAACCCACTGAGCGAGGTCAGGGAATGAACCTGTGTCTTCACGGATCCTAGTCGGATTCCTTTCCGCTAAGTCACGACAGGAACTCCGGTTATATTTTCTGAGCTCTGATTCTCTGTCTATCCCGAGTGCTGACCCACATACCTGACATCCACATCCTGCGGACCCTGGAGTCTGAGCACGATCCCCTCCCCTCATGAGAGGGTCTGGTGAGGGGGTAGGGCACCCAATAACTGGAACCTGAGTGTCCCTGAGTCACCCTCTCCCCAGTACACCTCTTATAGTTGTGAGGATGCAGAAGGTCTGGGCATCTTTGCACCTTCTCCATTCCAGGATGCCCAGGTGCACTCAGATCCACCTCCTGGCTGCTGGTTCTGGGAAGGTGCCATTCTCACCTGGGCACTCCAGGGACCACACACAACAGAATCTAAAAATGGATAAGAAGAGGGCCAAGGCACATCCGCCTCCCCCAGCTGGGTCTCTCTGCAGCGAGGTGACCTCAGGCCAGTTATGGACCTCAGGCTACAGGCAATGAGATCCTGGTGCTGATGAGATGGCGCAGCGCCTGCAGTAAGTATGTGGAGTGCTGGCACAGAAATACCATGATTACTGTTAACTGACATAAAGTCACGTGGGCTTGCTTATCCCACTACAGGCAAACATGGACCATCAGGCACACAGTAGGCGCTCAAGAAGGGCTAGGACTACCTGAGCAGGCCCAGAACCCCACAGGGGTGCCGGCAAGCGGCCCCCTCATTTCCACTCGCTCCGGAGTGGAAAGTCGTTCAGTCCTCTCCTGTCTGAGACCCAGGAGCCGTTCCCCACCCCAGTCGCCCCTCCCCAGCTCCAGGCGCCCAGAGCCCCCGCTTCTGCAGTGTCCCAAGTAACAGGTTCCCGTCCCGCCCCCAACCTCACACCGAAGCTAAGCCCGGGTGAAGGTGACTAGGGTTTATTCACAGCGTCGTAGCCACGTCGTCGGATCGCAGCAGAGAACGGGCGAATCTAGAAGGCGGGGACCGGCTCGGAGGCCGGGCGCCCGGACCGCTCCCGTTCCGGCTCCTGCTCCGGCTCCCGCTCCCGCGGCGGCCCCTCCTCGTCCAGCCCCCGGCGGCCCTTGCCGATGGCCAGGCGCGGCCGGCCGCGGTTCAGGCCGTCCAGGAGGGCGCAGGCCTGGCAGAGCGCGCGGCTGGCCAGCGCCCCGCAGCGGGTGCAGGCGCCCGGGGGCGGGGGCCGCGCGGCCGGGGCCAGCGCCAGGCGCTCGGCCGAGTGCACGAGGTCCAGCACCGCCGACGGCCGCGCGGCCTCCAGCAGCTTGAGCAGGTCGCGCGCGTGGCCGCGGAAGGCCTCGGGCGCGTACACGCACTCCTCGGAGAAGTAGTCGAGGCGGCGGAAGTGCGCGTACAGCACCACCTCCTTCTGCGAGGCCAGCTGCAGCGGGCGGCAGCGCGGCAGCGCGCCCCCCTCGCCCGGCGAGCCCAGGCCCCCGCCCCGCGCCAGGCGGCCCGCGTCGCCCCGCAGGAAGTTCATGAGCACCGTCTCCGCCATGTCGTCGGCGTTGTGTCCTGCGGGAGAGACGGGAG
>PVHT021183540.1:991981-1021924 GCA_004024745.2 Catagonus wagneri | reverse complement strand
AGTCCTTGCCGCCCGAGGCGCCCACGGCCACCACGGCGCCGGGCGGCAGCAGGCGGCCCGCCACCACCGTGTGTAGCACCTCGGCCTCGAAGGCGGCGCAGAAGCAGGTGCCGCACAGCGCCTGGCCGGAGCGGGGACGACGGAGGGCTGCGCGCGCCTTGTGGCAGGAGGCGCACTGCGGGGCGGGCATCGTGGGGTCAGGTGAGGCAGGAGGGGTCGGCTTCTCCTGGGTGGGGAGAGAAAGGAGGCAGGTTACTAGTAGATTCCAGGTTGCGGGGTCGTTGCCTCCTGGAAGACTGCCTAGACGGAGCCCAGAGTGAACCCCTTATCTGAAACACTCTTTGCCAGCACTGTGCAGGCCTACCACTTTCAAGTCTCAGTTTAAGCTTTCATTCAATAGGTGTCATTCAACGAACATCCACCCAGTGTCTCTAGTGTTCCCAGGATTCACTAGGCACTGGGGACACTGCAGTATGCAAAACAGAAAGGTTGCAGGCACTAAGTTCTAGCGGAGGAGCCGACCCAAGTTACCCTCTGAACTGAATCTAATGCTTGAGGAGTCAAGCATTAGAACAGGCTGAGGAGAGTTTCAGGTGTGGTGCCGCAGGAATGAATCCAGCTAGGAACCATGAAGTTGCGGGCTCGATCCCTAGCCTCGCTCAATGGGTTAAGGATCTGGTGTTGCCATGAGCTGTGGTGTAAGTCGCAGAGGCGGCTGGGATCCTGCGTTGCTGTGGCTGAGGTGTAGGCCGGCAGCTACAGCTCCGATTGGACCCCTAGCCTGGGAACCTTCATATGCATCGGATGTGGCCCTAAAAATCAAAAAAAAAAAAAAAGAAAAGAAACAAGAAAAAAGAAAGAGAGAACAGGGTGAGAAGAATGTTCCAGATAGAGTTAACAGTAAATGCAGGAGTTCCCGTCATGGCTCAGTGGTTAACGAATCTGACTAGGAACCATGAGGCTGCAGGTTCGATCCCTGGCCTTGCTTAGTGGATTAAGGATCCAGCGTTGCTGTGAGCTGTGGTGTAGGTTGCAGACGCGGCTCGGATCCTGCATTGCTGTGGTTGTGGCGAAGGCCGGCGTCTATAGCTCCTGTTAGACCCCTAGCCTGGGAACCTCCATGTACCGGGGTGCGGCTCTAGATAAAGGCAAAAAGACAAAAAAAAAAAAAAACAGTAAATCCACAGGACCTGAAGGGCACCTCCTGTCTTTGTTTAGTTGGGGAGAAGGCTCATGAAGACAGGAAAGGGTCGGGGGCTTGGAGATTGTCAGGGTGAGGAGTTTGGACTTTATTTTGGGTGAAATAGTAACCCATGGTCGGTTTTATGCTGTGTGGTGACAGGATCTACTTTATATTTTAACAGGATCCCTTGGCCTGCTTGTGAATAGACGATGGAGCGGGGCAAGGGCTGACCGACATGGGCAGACCAGTGAGGAGGCTCCAGCAGCGCTCCAGGTAAGCAGCCCGGGAGCTCAAAGCAGAGTGGAGGCAGTGCGAGAAGTGGTTCAGTTCTGGATCTCTTCCGGAGACAGAGCAGATGGGACTCTTAAAAGCCTTGGCGGAGGGCAGTGGATGAGAGAAACAGAAGACTCAGGTAACTCGAAGCTTTTGTTTGGCTCAAGCATTTGGAAGGGTAGTGAGACCATTTCTTAGCAAGGAGGTGGAGGTTAGGGAGGAATAGGGAAATGTTGTGAGAAGGGTAAGGTAAGAGCAGAGAATCTGGTTTGAGCATCGTGGATGAGAGGTCCTTTGCCTTGGAAGTCTTTCTGGAACTCTGAGCTGGGTCTGGCGCCTCCTCTAGGCTTTCACGTCTGTCTGATTCGTCACCCAGGCCAGCCCTGACCACTCTAGGTTGTAATCAGGACAGAAAAGGGTGCACTCGCACCGCACCCAACTTGGGGGTCAGAACAAGGAGTCAGACCCGGCCAGCGGAGTGCGATACGGGTCAAGGGAGACACGAGCGGCGCGGCGTAGGGCACTCCAGCCTGGAAGGCCACCGGGATGTGGGCTTTGGGGGATCGCGGAGGGGCGTGCCATCTCCCCAGGGATGCGTGGGAGAGAAATATGGAGGCTATTGACTCCTCCACCGTAGCAGGGCAAAGGGCCGGGTTCGGCCAGCCGCGAGAGGAGGCACTCACCTGAGTAGAATCCGCGCAGGAAGGTCTAGGCTCGGAGAAAAACGCGGAAGCGGGTAAAAGAACTACCACTCCCAGAAGGCTTTGGGTCTACCGGCCAACGACTCCCAGGTGTCCGTGCGGCGGTTTGCCCCAAAGCGCTTACTGTGGTCGGACAAGCTGGGCCTACAACTCCCTGAGATCCTCACGGCGACGTCTCTCGCTCCGCCCACGGCTCCCAGGGTCCTCCATGCCTACCTGGTTCGATTCCCTTGTGCGCCTGCGCGGGAGCAGGTGGGGCGGGTAATATCTGGCTGCTCTCTGGCGCTGCGCACTGGGCAGTTTATTCCAAAGATGGATGTTTTTCAGGTTTTCTGCCCTTGTGGGAGTATGACAGAGTTTGCGGTCGGAGTGGGACGAGAAGGGGATGCGGAGGCGAAAGGGAGAAGCAGCGAGGGCGCTGGACAGATTCCAAGGATTGGGCCGCGTCGCTGGGGGTTACGTTTGGACTCTTGCGTGGCCCCCGCAGACGTGGGAGTGCGTGTGCGCCCAGGCCGAGGGCCACTCGGTGCGGTCTGGGGGCGTTAGCTGTGCACGGAGCTGATAGCTAGCGTCTCGTGGTTCTCTACGCGTGCACGGGGCTCGGGGCATGAACGCGGGGCTCGTGGGTCAGTGACAAATGTGCACGCCTCTTGCCTGGTGGAGTCAAAGATGGATGGAGAGTAGATGAGACCCAGGAGGACGGGGGTTCCCTGGGGCACAAGCCCCCCAAACCAAAAAACGGAGCAGGAGTTCCCTTCGTGGCTCAGTGGTTAATGAATCCGACTAGGAACCATGAGGTTGCGGGTTCGATCCCTGGCCTTGCTCAGTGGGTTAAGGATCCGGCGTTTCCGTGAGGTGTGGTGTAGGTTGCAGACGTGGCTCGGATCCTGCGTTGCTGTGGCTGTGGCGAAGGCCGGCGTCTACAGCTCCTGCTAGACCCCTAGCCTGGGAACCTCCATGTGCCGCGGGTGCGGCTCTAGATAAAAGGCAAAAAGCCAAAAAACAAAACAAAACAAAGCAAAACAAAAAAAACGGAGCACCTTCCCAGATAGTCATCCAGAGCCTTGTGCTTCAGGTCCAAACCCCAAACCTCCCCCTCTGCTACATATTATATTCCGACATCCTTTTGTCTCTGTCTCAGTGAAACCCTTGAGAGGTGGTGACGAGGGGCATTTGGGTGTCAGAACCTGTTGGCTGAATCCTGGTCATTGGGCTCATTCGTTCTTAATCATCTCCTGAGGCTTCCTGTGTGCCAGGTCCTGTCCTCTGGGATTCAGCTGTATCAAGCCTGGGTGGGGAGAGAGGGATCCCAGAGCTGAATGTGGAGGGTCCAGATATCAGGGACTACAGGAGCCCAGAGATTACAGGTGCTGCTAACCAGGAGATGGGGGTGGAGGGTGGGGCGACAACAGAAACATTTAATAAGCGCTTTAGCATGTGCCAGACATCAAGCTCTGTACTTTCCTTGCAGCATCTCAAGTTCATCTGTAAAATGCGGGTGATAATAATAGGACCCCCACCTCACAGAGTGTTTGAAAACAAATGAGTTCACAGGAGAGTGTTTATTGACCAAACCATAAACTTTTACCACTTCCTTCTCATTTAATTCTCCTAATCAGGCATGGCTGCCTTTTCTGGGCCAGGCCCAAGTTTTCTTTGAAAGCCAGCCGAGTTGGGAGTTTTGAAATCTCAGCAAACTGACAGTCTAAGGCAGTTCTCAGTTGGGGGGGGGGTTGTGTGTGTGTGGCAATTGTCCCCCCAGAGAATACTTGGCAGTGTCTGGAGATATTTTTGGTTGTCACAGCTGGGGTGCCAGGAGAAGAGTGTGACTGGTGTCTGGCAGACAGGCCAAGGATGCTGGTCAGCATAGCCTGCACTGACTCCCACAGCACAAAGTCATCCAGCCCCAAATAACAACAGTGCTGAGCTTGAGGAGCCCTGGCTGAAGTGGTGTTCTGCTGTGCCTTGGTGTTCTGCCCCTAAACTAGTAGACATGTTCAGCGTTTTGGGGTTGTTTTCATTCTCCTGCTTTGAAAGTTTCTCTAAGTATTTAAGCAGATCTCCACACCATGCACATATTTTTGAGTGAGAACTTAGTGAAAAAAAAAAAAGAAAGAAAAAGAAAAGATCTGTCTTAAGCTGGGCATCTGTGAAAAAAGAGGATGGGAAAGCCAGCCTTCCTGGTGACTCTGTGTGCTACTTGCCTAGTTGTGTGACCTTGAGTAAGTGACTTAACCTTTCTGTGCGTCCTCTGTTCAGTGGGGATAATAATAGCAGTTGCTTTGGAAGAATTAAATTATTTCACATATGTAAATATATAAGAACAGTGCTTGGCGCTTGGCAAGTGCTATAAATAGAGTAGAGGGCAGTGTTCTCATTCCTTATGTCACTTCCCTGGAACAGCGGTAACTGGCACTGTTGAAAATGGGTCCGGTTCCTCTAGTCCTTAGTGGCCACGTTCATCAGTGAACTGGCACAGTCTGGGCAGAGGTTTCTCATGGATGCCTTGCAGACATTTAAACTTCATGTGTTGAAGTTCCTGTCGTGGCACAGCAGAAACTAATCTGACTTGGAACCATGAGGTTGCAGGTTCGATCCCTGGCCTCACTCAGTAGGTTAAGGATCTGATGTTGCCGTGAGCTGTGGTGTAGGCCAGTAGCTGTAGCTCCAACTGGACCCCTAGCTTGGGAACCACCATATGCCGCAGGTGCAGCCCTAAAAAGAAAAAAGAAAAATTCATGTGTTGTAACACATTAACTTGGTGTCCTAAAGACTGGGTTGGTGTCAGGGGGCTTCCGGAGAGGGCAGGTAACTGTCTGCGGTTTCTCATCAATTACAGGGTCAGGGACTGGACCTTGTATTTCTGACCTGCCCCCTGATGACTTTTCAGCCTCCTGTCTTACCCTTGAACCTCTGGTAGGTACCTACGTTTGCCAGAGAAATAACTTTTTCTGCCAGGTGTTTGCGCATTCTGTCTCTTCTTCCTGAAGGCTCTTCCACACCGCCACCTCCACCCAGCACACTGATTCCTAGTTCTCGTCCCGGTAACCACTTGAATGTACTTCCTCCAGGAAATCTCTGAGACCCCCTTCTCCCCTGCATTAGATTAACAGGCCACCTCTGGGCTCCCCCATCTCTTGTCCCTCACATCAGCTATCATCTTGGGTTGCGGCATTTTCGTGTCTGTTTCAGTGTCTCTGGGTTGGTTTTTGGAGAGGGGGTTGGTTGGATTCGCATCTGGGTCCTCAGCATCACTGGGCACATGGCCTGGTACAGAGCCAGCAAGGTACTCAAGCCCTTCCTGAGCTGTACGTCGTCGGCCTCTCCTTTCCCGTCTCCTGTTATCTGTGCCCCAGTGAACACTCAGCTCAAGAAACTACTGCTTAGGTGCTGTGGTTAAGGATGGAGGCGGCCTGATTCATTCAGAGCCTGGGACAACTCTTCTAGTTGTGTAAATGTGAACAGGTTATGTTTCCTCAGCTGTAAGGCAGAGATAAAATAGGACAGCCCTCATAGGATTAGAGCAGTGGTTCTCAACCAGGGGTGGTTTTGACCCCAGGGGACATTTGGCAGAGACATTTTTGGTCGTCACAACAGGGATTGGGGGGTACTGACATCCAGTAGGTAGCGGCCAGCAATGTTACTAAATCTCTTTAACACACAGGACGGCCCCCACAGCAAAGAACTGGCCTGCCCAAAATGTCAGTGGTGCCCAGGTTGAGATGAGATACATGTTGAGTGCTCAGAGCAGCTCTTGGCTACCATAAACATTCTGTAGATGTAAGCTACCATTAACTCCAGTACACCACGCTCTCTGGTGCCTCCATCTCCCTGCCCAGAACACCCTTCCCCAACTTCAAACGGGGCTTGGGTACCCCCTCGTCCTTCAGGACCTAATCAGATGCTGCCTCTTCGGGGAAGTGTTCCCTGACCTCCCATCCTTGCCCCCTCACCTCCAAGACCTTCAGCCAGGCAGTGACTCCTAGGAGACACGCACATGGGCCTGGACTCAAACTCATGCTCTTTTCTCACACCTGAGTGGCCTTGGGCCTCAGCATCCTTTTCTGTGAGATCAGAGGGTGGCTTTGAGGATGAAATGGACCAGCACCAGGGAAGTGTTTGATTAATGTCAGGACTCCACTTGTCAACTGTATTCGTCAATAAAACCTAAAAGCTCAGTGTTGGTTTAGATGGGCAGAGATTGTTAAATACATTTTTTAAAAAGTTCTGCCATGGGAAAAATAGGAACTAGCAAAATTATCTCTTACCACCAGGAGAGTTCAGACAAAAAAAAAAAAATGCTATATGCTGTGTACATGAAACCCACACCTAAGAAATAAAGACTAGAAAGTATGAAAGTAAAAGGGAGGGAAAAGATCAGGAAAATAACTCAAAGAAATCTAAATTTAGCCACATCAGCCACTAAACAAAACATGTTGCGGGAGTTCCCCTCGTGGCTCAGTGGTTAACGAACCCGACTAGGAACCATGAGGTTGCGGGTTCGATCCCTGGCCTTGCCCAGTGGGTTAAGGATCCGGTGCTGCCTTGAGCTGTGGTGTAGGTTGCAGACGTGGCTCAGATCCCGCGTTGCTGTGGCTGTGGCGTAGGCTGGCAGCTACAGCTCCTGTTAGACCCCTAGCCTGGGAACCTCCATATGCCGCAAGTATGACCCTAGATAAGGCAAAAAGACAAAAAAATAAAAAAAACAAAATAAAACAGATGTTGAATCAGAAAGCACTGTCGGTAATAAAGTGTCACGTCACAAATGAAAAAGAAATAATCAGGATATAACAGTTTTAAACTCAGTTGCACCTAACAACATAGTCCCCCCAAAATAAAATTGAAGTTAACAGGATGACAAGAAATTGACCCATTCCAGAAGCACTGTAACATTTTATTACTGTGTCTCAGTAATTAATCAGGGAGACAAAAACAACAGCAATGGTGAAACTGGAAAATTTGAACCTTGAGCGGCCTGGGCACGCCTCTCACTCCTGTATTCCCTCTGTGGAGCATGCAAACCCAGTCAGGGAAGGTTGGGCGAGGAGAGCGGAGGGAGCCCTCCCCCCACCCCAGCCCCCTGTGGGCAAGAGTGAGGGGTTTGTGAGGTGAGGAATGACCTTCTATTTGCTTTCCCAGAATGGAACAGCAGAGGGGGCTCCTGTTGTTATTTCTGGGGGTGCAGCTGCTGCTGGTGGGTGCATTCCTTTACCAGAACCACCACCGCCAAGGCTTCACATCATTCCTGCACTTCCTAACACAAGCCAAGCCAGAGGAAGCGGAAGAGCTGCCTTTCCTGGCTCAGGTCTCCTCTGCGGGAATCCCTTACCAGGATGTGTACTCCAGCCTCAGCCAGATCCACCCCGTGGACCTCAGTGACGAGGATCTCCCTAACTGCCCTGCCATCTCGCCCTACATCAGTAAGCTTGCAGGGGCCTCCTAAGTCCCAGCCCCACCTCGGGCTTCGGGGAGCTGGCAGGAATCCCTGAGGAGTGGGGCGGACTGAGAAGCAGAAGGCAATGGGCCCTGTGGCCAGAGGCCCTGGAGAGTGTGCTAGTTATCTGTTGCTGCATCAAAATGAACCACCCCCAAACTTAGTGTCTTTAAACAGTCATTAACTCTCAAAATGTGTGTGGGTCAGGAATTTGAGGGAGGGCTCAGCTGGGCAGCCATGGTCCAGGTTTTTCATGCATTTGCAGTGCACTGAGGCTGGAGTTAGAACAGCGGGGGTAGAAGCAACCAGGAGCTGGCTGGGCACCTCACTCTCTTCGTATGGTCTTAGGCTCTCTCCCTATGGCTAGCTGGACTTCCTCACAGCATGGCCTCTGAGCTTGCATGGCAAGTATTCACATAAACAGAGTAGAAGCCAAATGGCCTTTTATGATCTAGTCTCCAAAGCCACACAATGTTTATCATTTCTCACCTGCTCCATTTATTAGAGTCATAAAAGCTCACCCAGGTTTAAGGGGTGGGGACAGACTCACCTTTCAATAGGAAGAGTGTCGAGAGTGTTGGAGTCCCCTAGTAAGAAGGACATGTGGGACAAGAGATATAATTGTGGCAGTCTTTCTGCTGCAGAAAGAAGAGGTGCAGCTGGGGATGATGGACGGTGGCGCACCCAAGGAAAGAGGGAACTCTGTCTCTGAGGCCCTTCACAGGCCAAGGAGGTCAGCCTGAGAACTGCCCAGGAGGAGACAGCTGGGAGGCAGACTGGGATTGGAGCTCAGGAGGCTGATTTAGCGTCATCAGAGCCCATAGGAAGGAAAGAAACAGGAGCTGATGAGTTTGTTGGGGGAGGGAATAGAGAGGCATGGAAGCCAGGGAAAGATGTGGGACGGATCAGAGGAGGTGAGGAGGTGGAGGGAAAACCAGGAGGCCAGGACATTTTGGAGCCAGCAGGGGCAGCTCAGAGCCCTTTGTCCTGGTATATTGGTTTGCTGGGGCTGCCATAACAAAGTACCACAAACTGGGGGACTTGATACAGCAGCAGGGTATTCCTTCAGAGTTCTGGAGGCCAAAAGTCTGAGGTCAAGGTATTGTCAAGGGTCAGTTTCTTCTGGAAGCATCCCGGGCCTCTGTCCTAGCTTCTGGTGGTTGCTGGCAATCCTTGACATTCCTTAGCTTGTAGGAAGATCACTAATTTCTGCCTCCATAGCCACTTCCTCCCTCCCTGGGCCTTCACACAGCCTTATAAGGACCCCGGTGATTGGATTGAGGACCCCCCTAATCCAGGATGAACCCATTTTTAACCAATTACATCCTCAAAAACTCTTTTTCCAAGTAAGGTCACATACTGAAGTTCTGGGTGGGTGTGAATTTGTGGGGGACATGATTTAACCCAATACACTGGGTTGTGAGGTGTCTGGGGTAGGTCCCTGACCACCACTGGCCCCTGCCTCTCTTAGATGGCCCCCTGAAGCTGATGATCCCAGAGAACCTGACGATGGAGCAAGTGCTGGAAAAGAACCCCCTGGTGGAGCTGGGAGGCCAGTACCAGCCACCCGACTGCTGGACACAGCACCACACGGCAGTAGTGGTACCCTACTATGGGCAGGCCCAGCACCTGCAGCACCTGCTCTTCCACCTGCACCCCTTTCTGCAGCGCCAGCAACTGCATTATGGTATCTACGTGGTTAACCAGGTGTGGCAGGAATAGGGAAGGGCAGGAGGGCAGAGGGGTCTGGGCCTGGCCCTGGAGAGTCATGGCTGGAGTCATCACTCTCTGAGCTGAATGTCCGGACCAGAGAGTCTCGAGATGTGGGGTACAGGACTGATGAGTCAGGAAGAACTTGGGAGTTCCCTTATGGTGCGGTGGGTTAAAGGTCCGGTGTGGTTACAGTGGTGGCTTGGGTCACTGCTGTGGCACAGGTTCGATCCTTGGCCTGGGAACTTCCACATGCCACAGGTGTGCCCCCCACCGAAAAAAAAAAAAGAAAAAAAAAGGAAAATTTGGCTTGGGAGAAAGCTGAGCCAAGGGCTGTAGGTTTAGTCTAGACTGGCTGAGTCTGAGATGAGCTTGAATAGCTATGTGAGGGGAAAGGCTCATTCCCACTGAGTCTGGGTCTCTCTGGGACCAGGGCTGGTCTGATTGGGTACTTACCCTAAGAAGTAAATTAAAGCACTGGGTTTGGGGTCTGTTACATGCATATTTGAAATTTTGGCCTTGCCCATTACTCCGTGTGGTCTGAAAGGGGGACCAGTCTTCTATCCATTCATCCATTCAACACACTGTTACTTGGTATAACTAGGTTTAAACTTGGGGAATTCGTTCTCTGGGCCACTGTTGTCTCCTTCATGAGACAAGGACTCACTGAGTTAATGAATGTTAACCACCGAAGCCAATGGCTGGCACGTGGTAAGTGCTCAGTAAGTGACAGTGATACTGATGGTGGTGATTATGATGGTGGTTCTGGTAGTGATGGTGATCATTAAGACGCTACTGCTGGTTATGACAGTGGTGATGTTGCGGGTGGTGGTGGTGGTCATGATGTGGTGATGTTGGTAATAGTGATGATGGAGGTTAAGTGACTGTGTTGATGGTGTTGAAGATGATGACAGTGACCGTGATAATGGTGGTGATACCAGTGGTGATGGTGGTGGTGGTCGTGTTGGTGGTAACGGTGATGATCAGTGATGATGGTCAAGATGTGATGATGTTGGTAATAGTGGTGGTGGAGGTTGGGCGAGTCTGTCCACGGTGCTGAAGATGATAGTGATGGTGCTGATACTGAACATCATGGTAATGATAAGTGATAATGGCTATGATTAAGGTGGTGATGAAGATAATGATGAGGAGTTCCCATCATGGCTCATTGGTTAACGAACCCGACTAGTATCCATGAGGCTGCAGATTCAATCCCTGGCCTCACTCAGTGGGTTAAGGATCTGGCATTGCCGTGAGCTTGGTGGAGGCCGAAGATGTGGCTCGGGTCCCGCGTTGCTGTGGCTGTGGCTGTGGCCAGCAGCTACAGTTCCAATTGGACCCCTAGCCTGGGAACCTCCACATGCTGCAGGTGAGTCCCTAAAAAGACAAAAGCCAAAAAAATTAAAAAAGGAAAATAATGATGATGGAAGAAGAGGAGGAGAGGCAGACCCTATCCTGAACGTCAGACCTAGTCTTTGTCTAGTAGGAGCAGAAACAGAGACCGCCGCCCCCGACCACTGCCTCCCTCAGAGGGCCTCTTGAAGGTGATCATCCTGGAGAACCTCGTAGAGGGCCCAGGAGGGGGAGCAGAGGGACCGGAGATACTGACTTGACTCTGCCTAGGATGGGGCTGGGGATACGTGAAAAGTTTCCCAGGAGAGGTAACCTTTGAATGGCACCTTCCTGGCCAAGTCCAGGTTTTCCATCTCTACTGTGGGAATAACAAGCGGTTCCAGGCAAGGGAATGGCACTTGAAGAGGTGAGAGAGAATGGGCCTGGCAGGTGGGGGCACCCTGCCGCCCGCAGGTGACGGCAGTGCCCAACATCTCCATCCACCCCAGGTGAACAATACTGCCTTCAACCGGGGCAAGCTGCGCAATGTGGGCTTCTGGGAGGCCATGCAGGAAGAGGACTGGGACTGTGTTTTCTTTCACGACGTAAACCTACTCCCAGAGGATGACCGCAACCTCTACATCTGTGACATCTTCCCTGCCCATGTGGCTGTGGCCATTGACAAGTTCAACTACAAGTAGGCAAAGGGAGGGGATCGCCTGTGGGGGACTGCTGGCCGGGCTCAGCCCTTCCCGGAACCTTGGCCTGCCCGTCTGCATAGCCCAGGCCCTGATCCCTGGGGCCCAGGCTGGGAGGGGACAGTGGGCCTGGGGAAAGGCCTTGTAGACAGTGAGGAGCCTTCTTTCAGTGGGAGCGGGAGTGCTTATCAGTGGGGTAATCAGGATTCCCTTAACAAAGTGGTAGACAGAGAGGCTATAAAAGGGCAGAGAAGGGGAGCTTGTGGAAGGAGGGGCCACTGATGGAGTCACTAGATGGGCATGTCGGGCGATTCAAAGGGGATCTCCCAGGGTCACATGAGGGGCCATCCCAAGGTTCATGGGAAGGGTTACCCTAGGATCAGGCATGGGGACATCCTAGGGGTCAGGGGAGAGGTTACCACGGGCGACTGGGGAAGAGCTTCACCCGGAAGTGAACCTGGGAGATCCTGGCCAGGAAAGGGCCAGAGCCTGGTGCCTGCACTTCCCTGTGCTTCCAGCCCTCTCTGCCTCTCCAGGCCGCCCTACCGAGGCTACCTGGGAGGGGTGTTTGCCCTGCGGCCCATTCACTACCTGAGGATAAATGGCTTCTCCAACACGCACTGGGGCTGGGGTCATGAGGACGATGACATTGCTGCCAGGTAAGGGGCACTGCTCTGGGGTGCCTAGTGCAGGGAGCTGCAGGTCCTTCCTTGGTGTGGCGGATGGGGTCTGCCCCAGAATGAGAGGGGACATGAGCCTCTCTGGCCTGAGCAGCTGACTGTCACGGGGGCTGGAGCAGAGGTAACAGGCATCACGTCCCTGCTGTCTCCCTGTAAGGCTGAAGCTAAGTGGGATGCCTCTCTTGCGGCCACACCTGCTCTTTGGCCGCTACCACATGCTGGAAGAGGGACTGGACCCCAGCCTCCAGCAGAGCCCCCAGCGGTGAGCCGAGGTTTGGGGAGGGGGCAGCCAGTCTTAGGCCCATCCCCACACCCGGGGCTCACATGGCTGCCCCTCCTGCCAGTCCTGGCCTTCAGGCCACCATCCGCCGCAAGCGGGAGTCCGATGGCACGAACTTGCTGAGCTACAGACTGCTCGCCAAGGAGCTGCAGCCCCTCTACACCAACCTCACTGTGGACATCAGCCCCTCGGTGCCAGGCTGACAGGTGTAGGTGTCCCGAGGCAGGACTGGAATCCCCCAGCCCTCCCACCCAGCACACCTTGTTTCTTGCTTTTTTTGGCATTGGATTTCTTCCCCCCAACCTGGCTTCTTATTAAAGGAGGGTTTATTTTACTCACTTCTCTTTTCTGCCATACCTAACCTGAATTCTTCTTTCTATTTAGTCTCACCCCAAATGCCCCGGGCTCGGGTTCTCTCCATGCAGTTCATATTGCTTAAGGCAAATCCACCTGAGTACTCCTCACAGGAACTTGTAGGGTAGTGCTGCCGTAATCTTCCTTTTGAAAACCCAGGGCAAATGAGTTAAATATCTTGCCTGATTGGTAGAGAACCAAGTAAAAGAATCTGGCTCCTGGACCTGTCCGTTATAGATTATGCTCTTCTGCTGCTTTCTTGGGGAAAGTTGGAAAAGGAATGAATCATCAAAAATGTGAGGATGGTTGAATAAATTACAGTGTGTCCACATACTAATACCAATGCAGTCATTGAACAGCAGTATTAGGGTGAAAATGAGTGCACACATGTATATGGTCTGATATTTATACAAATATCTATACAGGTACGTGCTTGTGAGCATAGTAATGAGTGTGTGTGGATAACAAGTGTTGGCAGACTTGTGCTGTAAAAGCCAGATAGTAGATATTTTCAGCTTGCAGGCCATGTGGCTCTGCCGCTGGAGCAAAAAGCAGCCACAGACAGCATATAAACAAACAAACATGGCTGTGTTCCAACAAAACTTTATTAAAAAAAAAAAAAGGAAAAACATGGCTGACCAGATTTGGCCACTGGCCAGTTTGCTGACTCCTGGCATATATGATTAGGAGTCTATATAAAAATACGAAAGGGTCCATACTAAAAGGTTGACACTGGTTATCTGAAGAGTTTTGCCATAGCTGGTAGAGGTGGAAAGAAGAGGGTAGAGCCAAACGAATGATGAGAGAAGAAAAAAAACTACACTATGAAGAGAATCACACGTATGCATTTCCAAAAAAAAAAAAAAAATACATTCATACGTCTATATACATAAATATTGATTGTGCAACCTTAGGATATAAATATTCAGTAGCAAGTAAACTTGATAAACATTAGGTCCTTTAAAAAAATATATATATAACCTGGAGTGCTCCTGTGGTGCAGTGGGTTATGGATCCAGTGTTGTCACTGCAGCAGGTCAGGCTGCTGCTGTGGCATGGGTTCAATCCCTGGCCTGGGAACTTCTGCATGCCTCAGGTGTGGCAAAGAAACAAAAACCATGTGTGTATATATTTATATAAACACACACTTACACACACAGTCTATCCATACCCCCTGTTAGGCAGTGAATCCTGTAGCAAACACTACAAAATTGGGTGTGTGTGTGTATAAATATATATGTTAACCTGAAGATGTACATATTTACATACATATATGTACAGATACATTCACATGCACATGTATGTAACATTGCCTGGTCATCATTCAGTTTGCTGGCACTTTAAAACTATTGATATCCAGAAGTTCCTGCTATAGCGCAGCAGATTAAAGATCTGGTGGTGTCTCTTGTGGTAGTGTGGCTTTAGTCCCAGGCCCAGCAGAGTGGGTTAAGGATCCTGTGTGTGCAGCTCTGGGATCTGTAGCTTAGATTTGATCCCTGGCCTGGCAACTTCCATATGCAGCAAGCGTGGCAAAAAAAAAGATATCCCACATTAAACAGGATTATCATTAATATACATTTCCCACAAATTAACCTGTAAATAATCTGGTAACAGTCTGGCTTTTCTCAGAGTTCCTGTCGTGGCTTAGTGGTTAATGAATCCAACTAGGAACCATGAGGTTGCGGGTTCGATCCCTGGCCTTGCTCAGTGGGTTAAGGACCCGGCGTTGCCGTGAGCTGTGGTGTAGGTCGCAGACGCGGCTCGGATCCCGCGTTGCTATGGCTGTGGCAAAGGCCAGTGGCTACAGCTCCTGTGACCCCTAGCCTGGGAACCTCCATATGCCTTGGGTGCCCCCCACCCCCCCCAAAAAAAGCAAAAAAAAAAACAAAAACGATGAATTTTATAATTTTTAATGAGGCTACTACAAATACAGACTTTTCCATTCGTTCTTTAAAGTTCCTTTCTGAGTAATTTGCCTGTAACTTGCTGACAGGCTAGACTCAACATGCTCAACTCAGAGTTTTTCTGAAGCATGAATTTTATAACATGACTAAATCTGACTCATAAGATTTTTTTCTGCAAGAGATATAGGGTGTTCCCTGGTGACCTATTGCCTAATGACTACATCGTCACTGCCGTGGTTCGGGTTACTGCTGTAGTTCAGGTTCAGTCTCTGGCCCAGGAAGTTCTGTATGCCACAGGCGTGACCGGAAAAAAAAAAGAAAAGAAATTCAGAGGGTTTGTTTCACTTATGTGTATGCTGATGCAAACTAGGAATTGATTTCTGGATAAAGCCTTTCACAGAATAACTGCTTCTGGTACAGTTTGTCTCTGGTATGAGTTGTTTGGTGTTTATTAAAATTTGACCGGTTGTTGAAGGTCTTCCCACACTTCAAACATACATAAGGTCTCTCTCCTGTGTGAATTCGTTGATGCATTTTGAGTTGTGGTTTCTTACTGAAGGATTTCCCACAGTTACAGCATTCATAAAGTTTCTCTCCAATGTGAATTCTCTGATGTGTAATCAACTCTGACTTCTGGAGGAAGGCATCTCCACATCTGTAACAGGCAAAAGTTCTCTCTCTAGTGTGAGTCATCTGATGTTTATGGAAATTTGACCTGCCGTTGAAAGCCTTCCCACATGCAGTGCACACATAGGGTTTCTCTCCAGTGTGAATTCGCTGATGCTCTTTAAACTGTGACTTGGAAGTGAAGGCTTTCCCACAGTCACTGCATTTGTAAGGCTTCTCTCCAGTGTGAATTCTCTGGTGCATGCGGAGTATTGACTTCTGGTTGAAGGCCTTCCCACATTCACTGCACACATGGTGTCTTTCTCCAGTGTGAATGTTCTGGTGTATGTTGAGGTGTGACTTTTGGGTGAACGTTTTCCCACAGTCACCACATTCATATGGTTTCTCCCCAGTATGGATTCGATGATGTATATCTAGCTGTGACTTGGAAATGAAGGACTTCCCACAGTTGTGGCACTGATAAGGTTTCTCTCCCGTGTGGCTTCTTTGATGTACAATCAGGTGTGCCTTCTGGATAAAGCCTTGGCCACATTCAATACACACATAAGACTTCTCCCCCGAATGGATCCTCTGGTGCAAGCTGAGTGTTGACTTCTGGGTGAAGGCCTTCCCACATTCACTGCATATGTACTGTCGCTCCCCAGTATGAATTTTCTGATGTATATTAAGGGTTGAATTCTGAGAGAAGCCTTTTCCACATTCACTGCATTCGTAGAGCTTTTCCCTAGTATGAGTTCTTTGATGTCTGAAGAGAGATAACATCTGGGAAAAGGCTTTTCCACACTCATGGCATTTATGGGGCCTCTTTCTAGTGTGAGTTTTCTGGTGTGTAACCAGCTCTGACCTTTGGACAAAGACTTTTCCACATTCCTTACATATATAAGGTATGTTACCTGCATGATCTGTCACATAGACACGAAATTTTGGCTGTGGGGTGGAGGCCTTTCTGCATTTACTGCATTCCTGGAGGTTTTCTACACTGTGGAATCTCTGTTGCTCAAGGAGGTATGACTTCTGAGCAAAGTCCCTCCCACATTCGGTACACTTATCTGGTTTTTCCTGAGTAAGAACTTGATGTTGTGTGAGTGGCTGTTTATGGCTGAAGATTTTTATATGTGGATTATTTTCGTGGATGTTCTCTCCTGTATGCGTGTTCTTGCAGCTGGTATTAGAAGAGCTATGGGTGAATAGCTGACTAGATCCAATAGTCTCATCAAGGTGTTTTGAAATACTGCTTTGATTTTGATTTACTTCTAGGATAAGCTTCAACCTTTGTGCAAATGAGCCACGTTTGTAAGGTCTTTTTTGTGAAGAAACAAAGTGGGGTCTCATATGGATGATTTTTCCCGGGTCCCTATATTCACAGTCCCTCGCCGTGTTCATTTTTTTCTTATTGAGGAGAGCCCTCTGATGTGAAGGTTTATTTTGATTTTCCTGATCTCGCTTTATTTGGGCAGCTTCTTCCCACAGTTCCTCTAAAATAGAACGCCAGGAGCCATCTCTTGTGACTTCACCCACCATCTCATTGTGAAATGAAGCTTTTTCAGAAAATTCCTGTTGTAGGGTTTCAATCCCAAGCTCCCTGTCTAGAAGGAGAAAAAGATGAACAGACACAGTGAACAGTTAGCGAAGGTTAGAGGAGAAGTCACATGGAACTGACTGAGATTCTGAGCATGAGGAAACTG
This sequence comes from Catagonus wagneri, assembly GCA_004024745.2. Taxonomy (NCBI): domain Eukaryota; kingdom Metazoa; phylum Chordata; class Mammalia; order Artiodactyla; family Tayassuidae; genus Catagonus; species Catagonus wagneri. The sequence continues at coordinate 1,005,063 of PVHT021183540.1, read as the reverse complement.
CAGAGTCATATAATAAATCACAGCGGTGGTGCTGATGGTGATAATGAGAGGAAACAGTTGCACGATCCTTAATATATGTCAAGCACGTATCTGTATAGCATTTAGCATCTGCCAGGCAGTGTTCTGTGTGATGCACACATAAGCTTATTCCATCCTCACCACAGCTCCGTGAGGTAATTACTTATTTTCCCTATTCTTTGCACATGAAGAAAAGGAAACATAGGATGGTTAAGTAATTAGCCAGAATCACTTTCCTCATCCTTGGGGAAAGTTAAGATTTCAGCAAAGGCAACCTGGCTTCATAGACGGTCTAGATATCTAGCGGGACAACGACAGGGTAAAACAGACAAGCAGGGTTGCAGGGCAGCATCTGTGAAAAGCCAAAGCTTGAGGGAGGGGGCTCAAAGTACAAAACTTCTCAACTCACGACGGGGCTATGTCCTGATAAACGCCCCCTAAGTTGAAAATACACTGAATACATCTAACCTACTAAACATTATAGTTTAGCCCAGCTTAAACATGCTAAGAACACTTATGTTAGCCTACACTTGGGCACAGACATCTAATACAAGGCTTATTTATAATAAAGTGTTAAGTATCTCATGTAACTTACTGAATACCATAGTACAAATGAAAACCAGAATGCCTGTCTGGGAACGGAGGGGTTGTAAGTGTATTGGTTGTTCCCTTTGTAATCACATGGCTGACTGGAAGCTGCAGCTCACTGCTGCTACCTGGCATCACAGGAGTATCATACCGCAAACTGCTAGCCTGGGAAAAGGTCAAAAGTCACAACCTGTAGGGTTTCTGCCAAGTGTGTATCTTGTACTTTTTGCCACACTGCACAGTTGAAAAATGCTGAGTGGAACCACCATAAGGCAGGGACCATCTGCCTTCACTAGCTTTTAGATCTAAATTGTCAACTCATCTCTCAGCTTCCTCTCACTTGCTAGAAACAAAACCAAATTCACCAGCCGTGTATATCCTCAGAAACTCTTAAAGCGTCAATCCTGACATAGCCAAGAAGTGAAAAAACATCTATGCCCAAATGCTCAACTCTCCGTGAAACTGAAGTCTGTTTCCTTGAACTTGGGAATATGCATATCTCAGGAAGGGTATGTAGAAGACTGGACAGGCAAGCTGTCCCCCAGACTCTGTTTCACCCCTTCTTCCACAGAGCTTGACTGTGGCCAGGCAGGTCCATGGCAGCCAAGCCACATAACAGCTCACAATTTCCTCTGCAGGGACATGTGACAGTGAGATCTGTTTTTGCTGATGGCATGTGCATACAATATTATGAACCACTTCTGACCAGGGTAGCAAATCACAGCTTCTCAATACCCTCCAGCCTTTTTGTGTCTAGTAGAACTTGGTTTTGGATGCAGTGCATTCAGTCCCGCAGACTGACAGTGTCATAAAAGATTGTACAGCAGTGGCAAGAGAAAACCTTGACACCTGAATGCAAACAAAACGTAAACCTTCCAGCCAACCTGCCTTTTATAGGAAGGAAATTATTCTAGAAATTATTGTACTAGACCTTGGTCTCTTTGTTAAAACTTTCAGCCTTCTGCTACTTAATATACCATTTTTTGCCAAGAATGGGAGTCACTGATCATCCAATTTACTATATAGAAGAGAAGACACAGCAGATTCTTTTTATAAAGTGGCTAAAATTTACTATTACTGCATCCTACCAGAGAATTTAAATACTTGAGCATGATAAGATCATCACATCTTGTTTCCTTTCTCTTTCAGTCACTTGGATAAACTGTATCCCAGGCCATTGTCCTGTCCCCAGACCTCAGTCATCTTTCACTTTTTTTTAAAGTGAGAATGCTCTTTATTTTTCTCATTTTAAGTGTGTGTGGGGGGCATCAAAATCTGAGAAAAAAAAAAACAAAATATCAGTCTTTGGGAGTAAAAAATCTACCACTGCATCCTGACTGAACTCATGATAACTGGAATCCACAAACCCTATTAGGAACAAAACAATCCAACTGTAAGAAACCAGGAAGCTGGTTAATGGTAATGCCACCGGAATTAAGAAAAAGGATCAACTCGATTGCACTTTCAGCAAGAAAAAATAGCAGCATTTCTAAAATAATAAGTTAGAAGACTGAGATGGAAGAGCCAAGAAACACAGGAATCTGACAAAATGTATAAGGCGAGAAGAATTTCTGATGTGTGTAATGATTCCAAGTGCTGATCTCCCCAAAACAAAGGAAGTGAGTCAGTCCATGGGAGCTGTCTGCCACGTTGCTAAATAAGAGGACACAGTTTAGGCACGGACACTGGAGGGGTTGACATCGGATCATCAGAGAAAAAATTGAGGCCTAAGTGTTGAGGGTAGAAGGGCCCTTTAAGGTAATTCTTATATGAAAGGATGACCAGAGGGCAGTACAGGGCCCCAAGCTGGAGGCAGCACAGTTAGAGTTATAAAGAAGTTCCAGCACAGAAAGAAACTGATGAATTCAGGGGGCAGATAAAAAGGAAAAAAGACCTTCAGGAAATTCTATGGATGTAAAACAAGATGACAAAAGCAGTGTATGGATGGAAAATCCATTTGCCAGGATGCTCTTGTTGTTTAGTTATTAGAAAAATGAAACTTAAAACATGGAACAGCCCTATCATAACATGGGCCATAAAGGAGAAATTTGATTAATATTGAGTGCTGGCAAGAAGACGCACAAATGTGTATCCTTGCACATTCCCACAGGGGAGCGCGGAGTGTGCAGCCCACCCTAATTTGGTTTACTTAGCCAAATTAAGTGTGGCCATACGGTTTCCTTGGTCATATCCAGTGATCAGGCAAATCCCAACCCCCAGCATTCACCTCTGAGAAATTCTTTATGTCGGCCCCACAGAATGTTTGCGCAATAATGTGTGGTAGCATTAGCTGTAGAAACTAGGAGTAGGAGGTAACCTGAGTGTCTACCACGGGGGAAGTGGGGAAGCGTGGTCGGCTGGCTGATGGCCCCTCAAAGATCTATACAGCTTAACGGTCACTCACCTTGAAACCTCTGATGTCGGAGTTCAGCTGCCCCCATCCACGGCTCTTCTTTTTCTGTCCTGAAAATGACCCCTGGGTTGGGAATATGATACCCTGTGGATAAGAAAGGATACTGCGTATGGATGTGGCCTGGGGCTTTAGAGGCCATTCAATGAAGCCTTCATCGACACATCAGAAAGTCAGCATCTTTCTCTAGGAACAAAGTAACACTCAAAGATGCCCAAAACGAATGGACAATTTGGGACAAAGTGAGGGCTAAGTTATTATATTCCTCAGATGTACAACTGGGTACCACAGGAAGGAAGGACGCCCCCTCAAGAAGGCTCGTCCCAGAGCCCCAGGTCGGGTATGCTCACCCACTGATAAGAGGTGGCTGTAGATCTCCAGCATCACGTCCTGGTACAGGCGTCTCTGGGCAGGGTCCAGTTGAAGCCACTCCTCCCTGCTGAAGTCCATGGTCACGTCCTCAAATGACAGTGACCCCTGTAACAACATACTCCAGCTCAATGTGAATTAGTCATCATTGGTGAATGGGGCAATTACATACAAGGGTAAGTTTGTTTTTTGGTTTTTTTTTTTCTTTTTGGTCTTTTAGGCCACGTATACAGCATATGGAGGTTCCCAGGCTAGGGGACCAATCTGAGCTGTAGCTGCCAGCCTAGGCCACGGCCATAAGGAACTCGGAATCCGAACTGCATCTGCGACCTGCACCACAGCTCACAGCAACACCGGTTCCTTAACCCACTGAGCAAGGCCGGGGATAGAACCCATGTCCCCATGGATGCTAGTCAGGTTTGCAACCAGTGAGCCACTACAGGAACTCCAAGGGTGTTTTTAATGATTTTTTTCATCAAGATACGTATGGCTTCCTACTGACTACCTGTTTCATATTGTGTTTTGTGGGTTTAAAAAAAATTATAGAGGAGTTCTCTCATGGCTCAGCAGGTTAAAGATCCAACAGTATCACTGCAGTGGCTCTGGTTGCAGCTGTAGCACGGGTTCAGTCCCTGGCTCAGGAACTTCCACATGCTGCAGGCACAGCCAAAAAATAATTACAGAAATATCCTGCCATCTGTTGTATACTTGCGATTTATAGTAAGAAATATATATTTGGTCCTCAACCCTGTATCTGGCACAGAGCTCCTAAAACCCTTGTAATTTCCTATAAGGAAAGTAATAAAGATATCTCTTGCTGTGTTAATGAGGTGACTTTTGGAAAGCACCTAAGAATGGAGCCTGGTCACCAGAGGAACCAACCTTGTGATTAGAAGCTTGGAATGTTCAGTCCCAACCACTGACCTCTGGGGAAGAAAGAAGGGCTGGACGTTGAACCATTAGTCAATGACCAGTGATTCAGCCATGCCTATGTAATGAACCCTCCATAAAAACTCAAAAGGATGGGGTTCAGAGAACTTCAGAACACTTCCGCGTGCCACTGTGCTGGGCCCAAACTACAGTGGGACAGAAGCTGTGTTATGATGTGACTTCTTTGGTGTTATGATTCCTACTCCTGTATGTGAAACTCAGAATTTATGCTATGTTAAGGAGTTCAGAATGGAGTCACACTGACCAATGTGAGTTTCCATATTAGTTGTTAGGAAGCATCCAGTGTAGGGCTGTGAGTCTTAGAGTAATAATCTAAGAGTGTTAACTTTAGGTGAGGGACTTCTTGGAAATGTCCTCGGAAAGACTTCACTGGAACATAAGCAGCAGCTGATAAGAGACAATATCGCCCGGGGTGAACCCTTACAGCCTACTGACAGACCCCTTAAAATGAGACCACTGAGCCAAGTGACTTGAAGGTTCTTGGTTGGAGAACCTGACTCCACAGTGCTCAGAGCTGTTCCAGAAGAATGCTACTGAAGCCCTGTGGAGCAGAGGGCAACTTGTTGCTCGGACTTGTCGTCAGAGTATATGACAGAAGGCTAAACAGAAACCTGGGAATCTGAAGAGAGTTAGGACGTAAGTACCAGAATATTAAAAGGGTAAAAATTAATTGCCTCTAAGGAGGTGGATTTTAAGAGAAAAGACAGTAGCAACAGCTGTTTTTATGTACAAGCCTAGCAAAACAGACTATGAACAAATAAATGTGAAAGTCCAGAGGCTTAAGACACACCAAAATATAAATCGTCGAAGGACAAGAAATGACAAAAATAACTGACCAATAAAACTTTGGGCAAAAAAATTCCTGCTTATTAAAAAATACAAATTAAAGCAACAGTGGGAGTTCCCATCATGATGCAGTGGAAACGAATCCTACTAGTAACTGTGAGGTCGCAGGTTCCATCCCTGGCCTTGTTCAGTGGATTAAGCATCTGGTTGCAGGTGCGGCTCCGATCCTGCGTTGCTGTGGCTGTGGTGTAGGCCAACAGCTACAGCTGGGATTTGATTTGACCCCTCACCTGGGAACTTCCATATGCTGAGAGTACGGCCCTAAAAAGCAATCGATTAGGACACAGACGCACATGGAGGAGACCATCTGAAGACACAGGGACAGACCTCCATCTCCAAGCCAAGCAAAGGAGCCTGCTAACACCTTCATCTTGGACATTCATGCTCCAAAATTATAAGAAAATACATTTCTGTTGTTTAAGCTACCCATTCTGTGGTTGTTATGGCAGCCTGAGCAAACAAACATCATCATAAAACAAAGAGCTGGGCAATTTTGTTTTAAATTGTTGTAAGTTTTCTTTTTAAGATTGACTTTTAAATTTTAAACAATTGCGGCATTATCTTTCAATTTTTAAATGTTTTTTGGGGGCTGTGCCCATGGCATACGTAAGTTCCTAGGCCAGGGATTGAACCCAAGCCATAGTGACAATGCCAGACCCTCAACCCGCTGAGCTGCCAGAGAACTCCTAAATATTTGGCATTTATTTCAACAGCGTTAATGTTCCTTTTATTTTTTTTATTTAATTTAATTTTTTTTTTTGCCTTTTAGGGGCCACATAAAAAATGTATGGTGGTTCCCAGGCTAGGGGTCTAATTGGAACTATAGCTGCCGGCCTATGGCACAGCCACAGCAATGCAGGATCCAAGCCAGGTCTGGGACCTACACCACAACTCCCAGCAACACAGGATCCTTAACCCACTGAGCTAGGCCAGGGATCAGACCCGCAACATCATGCTTCCTAGTCGGATTCTCTTCCGCTGAGCCACAACAGGAACTCCTTTCTTTTAATGTTTTCTATTGCAAATGTTTGTCAGGTTGACATGATTTTTAAATGTTATTGAAATACATAATCTCACTACATATTGGTTGGTAATAAGCCCCATATTTATTATACCTTTTTATTTTTAGTTTCACTGTCTTATTGAGCTATAGTTGATTTACAGTATTATATTCCTTTTTAAAACAACACATCTGTAACTTTGAACCTAAACTCATCATAGGACAGTGATGCTGTCCTGTGTCCGTATGCTAAGTCCTAACCTCTAGAACGTCATAGTATGCCTGTATTTGAAGACACAAGGTCTTTAAGGAGGCAACACAGTTAAAATGAGGTCTTGTAGGGTGGGACAGTGTTATTTTAAAAACATGCAAATAGGGCATTCCCTGCTGGTCTAGTGGTTAGGATTCAGCGCTTTCACCATTGCTGCCTAGGTTCAATTCCTGGTCTGGAAACATCCCACATCAAGCCGCTGCATGCTCTGGCCAAAAACAGCAACAACCACCAAAAAACAAAACAAAAACCCAAAAACAAACAAAAAGAACCCCATCCAAATAAAGTGTCATGAAATACACAGAAAAACTTGGAATTTTAGGAAATCTTGAGTATACAAAAGAATGCTGCTTTCTCATTAGGAAATATCAGCTATTAATATCTGGGCAATTGGGAAACACTGTTCTCCTGCACTTTTACTCATCTTCTAGAATAGGAAAAACCACATGGTCCTGGAAAGCCAGTTTTTGCTTTAGGATCCTATGACTATAAACTTATGAGGACAGAGCAGAAACCAGCCAATCGCCACAGAGCAGGAGAGGAGGAATCAGATGGGGACCAGCTGAGAACATGCAGAGACCTGCAGAGAATGAAGGACCGGGATGAAGGAGGGAGGTTGGAGGGTCTCTGCCAGTGCGGAGCCGGAAGGAGACAGCATTTCCCGGCCTGTGGCCAGGGCTACCTTTTCTTCGTCCTTTGCCTCAGGGCCAACCCTTTTGTCCAATACATCCTCCTTCATCGGCCAGTTCAGCTTCCTCTTTAACACACAGTGCCTGTGGATAAGGAAATATCAGCCACCTGTGGTCGGTCCTCAGCGGAATTCAGGTTGTCTCAAACACAGGGAGTCCAGGATCTGCTGCTTCCTGTGTGTCCTGAAAGTTCTGGAGAACTGGCCCCGGGATTCCTGCTTACCTCGCATGACCCAGCCAGCTCCTCTGGACCCAAGCCCTGGGGCCTCTGGGGCAAATTCACATCAGCAAGCATGGCCCTTCTTGGCTTTAACTCTTGGTCTCTCTTGCTGACAACTCCACTTTTCCCAGGAGCCTGGCACTGGGTGGGTATCAGGAGGCTTCAGTCAGAACTGCTGGGAGGAATCGGGCTGGGGTGTGAAGGGAAATCCTGCAGCCTCAGTGATGTGGCCCGATGCAGGGGCTCTGCAGACACACCAGAAATCCTGCAAAGGCAATGACCACACAGTTGCCCATCTATCGTTCTCTCCACATGAATTTCTGAGGGCCATTAGCTGAAGGGTCACTGTGTTATACCTGAGGGTAGACAAAATGCAGAAAAACCTAACGGATAAAAAGTAAGAAAAAATGAGAGCTGGACTAAACTGAATGAAGGTTTCATTGCAACCCTGACATCTTTTTAACCACAAGAAGATGAAGATACTATTTTAATTTCAGTTTCCAAAATGAAGAGGAAGGCATTTATCATAAGCATTGAGAAACTTAAATGGATGAAGCTTGTCAAGCCCTCAGTACCCGCCTGGCACATGGTAAACAATAAAAAAAAAGTCAGCAAGTTGCAAGTCAGGTATTAGGTACCTGGTTTAATTTTCGCACAACTCTGTCAGCTACATGTTATGATCACTATTCTATGTGTTTTGTGAAAGAGGAAACAGACCGGTGCTGCCACATAATTTGCCTTAAGGGCACCCAGTCTGCAAAGAGAAGAACAAGGAATGAGTCTGCCTCAATTTAAAATGCACACAGTTGCCACTATCCGTGGCAACTACATGGTCAGCTTCCAGAAGCACCATTCACATTTCTTGTTGCTTTCACAGAACTCAGGCTTCGAGTTGGGCATTTCAGTGCCTATTCACAATATAGACAGTTCAGCCTTTTCTGACAAAAACAGAATTTAAGTTCATTGTACTCCACCCACTTGGACCTGGAAAGCATGCAGACAGGCCCCAGGACACCCAATCACTTCCCATTTCTTGGCTGTTCACTTGTCCCATCCCTCCACCCACCACATCCAAGTAGTAATTGACCACAGTGACCTCCAGAAATTCCCAGTGCTTAGACCACCGAAGGCCATGAAATGCCTCCTAGTCACCTGGGGCCAAGCTTCTGAAATCCTCTCTACCCTGACTGCCTATAAATGGTTTCCCAGTGAGTGTGATTTCCATAGGACCCCTCTCCCAAATAATCCCCAATATAAGGTTCCAGATAATGCACCCCAGTAGGAAACTATCATTAATTTGCTCAGTTGCCAATCACTGACCTTCACCATGTCCACAGGGACCCAAGGAGAGGCCAACACTGACCCACTCATCCATTCTCAAAGGACTCCAATACTCACTGCCCAGAAAGCAATGCAGTCACCTTCACAAACCCCTGTCACTGAACCTCCTAGGCCTCCAGTCGACTGGTTCCCATGTGCTACCCTTAGCGACCCACTTTACTATTTCATAGAGCCTCCATCAGTGTCGTGCCCAACCCCCCACGTATGTTATAGTGTGACCCTCAGCCCTCCAATCCCTGACGCTCCCAAGCAATCACTGCCTCCTACCGTCCTCCAAGCAGTGGAGTGGATCACTTCCCCATCGAGCTCCCGGTACCAACTATCAACGCCCTCTTAAGACATACGTTCACTGTCCTCCAGTGAGCAAGTTTTACGGGGCCACTTATAAAAGCTGATATTGAAGTACACTTGGAATTCAAGTTACAAAAAAACTTTTATATGTACACAAACTACTGCAAAGAAAGAGTGAAAGTTAACGAGCCAAGCATCCAGCTTAAATTAGAAAACCCCACTTACCCCCATGGCTCCCATCACTAAGAACCCCGTCGCTCGCCCGACAGATCCCCACTACTCGCAACACAGTCCCGGCATCATTCCTTCCCCAGAGCCCATCACTCGGCCCCCAACCCCCACTTCATTCACACCAAGCCGATTTCCCCTCATGGACCCCACAGCGTCCCTATTGCTAATACTCCAAATCACCTCAGCGTCCCGCAGGCGATAAATGGATTAGGACAGTTTCCGACAGAAGCGAAATGGCCGCTCTGGGCCACTTCGGGTTTGGACGCCTGTCAGGGCTGGGGGGGGCGGGGCTTGAGCTCTGCGCATGCTCACTAGGACCTTTGATAGCCACACCTGGCCAATGGTTATCTTGAAGTATTACGCCGCATCTCCACTCGGCGGTTCGTTGTCTTTACTTTAGGGGACTGTTAGGAGGACAGCATGGCCGCGCGCTTACGGAATATGATAAGGAGGCCGCCATTTTCAAAGAACTCTTCCGTACAGCCAGGGGAGGCTTTAGGCTATCTTCACAGAGTTAAAGTCTTGAGATTGCTCTACGTTGCGACTTCTCTGCAGCCATAGCTCATAAAAGCTCCCACGGGATCAGAGGGTCCTAGAGGACTATGGCTGAGGTTGTAGACTGTCGGGACACAGAAGCTCAGAGGGACAGAGTCTCTTGTCAGCCAGGCATCTCTCTCACCGCAGCCCAACTCTGTACATCGGGTCATACTTGCTGACTTTTCTCAGCCAGTAATAACTTCTGTCAGTTTGACATCTGGTCTTATGAACTGGACCTATGGGAGAGGACGGACGGATGTACAGACCAGTCGTCTTTGCCTGGTGTGCTCTCCGACCGTCTCCTGGTCCCTCGCTGCCTACACTGCTTTGTACTGCTGGGATTGACCCCTGCAGGCTTCATCTTCCAGGTACCTTTATTAGCTGGTTTCCCACTAGGTTCGGTTAATGAGTCAAATACTGGAGATTAGAATCAAGGAAGAGAATGTAAACTCCAAGATATTTATTTCTTCCCCTCTCTTCACATTGTGCAACCTCTCTAACAGTGACTACATCCCCCTGGAGCTTCCAGCTCCTAAGGGGGTAGACCTGCCATGGTCCAGTTTCTTCTGAGTTCCCAAAGCCCAGAATTCTGGCACGCTGCCTCTTCCCTTTGCCCTGGTAGTGGCCTCCTGCTGTTAACTTATTTCTAGGTTGCTTTATTGTCTTCTGCTGAACTTTTCATCTCCTCTATCAACTGTGTGACCAATTTTCTTGATTAAATTTTCTCTATTTTATTTTACTTTTTGCTTAATGAATTTTATTTCAATTATAGGTGTACAAAAATCACCACAAGTCAATTTGATAGCATTTGCGTCCCAAACCCTCAGTGCATCCCCCCACCCCCCAGATTGTCTTATTTGAAAGACCAAAGGTTTTCCAAAGCCTGTGAGTCATTTAAATTTTCTCTATTTTAAATACTTAGAGTGGAGTCCCCATGGTGGTACTGCAGAAACAAATCCGACTAGGAATCATGAAGTTGCAGGTTTGATTCGATCCCTGGCCTCGCTCAGTGGGTTAAGGATCCAGCGTTTCCTTGAGCTGTGGAATTGGTCACAGACTTGACTCAGATCTGGCATTGCTGTGGCTGTGATGACAGGCTGGCAGCTGTAGCTCTGATTCGACACCTAGCCTGGGAACTTCCATATGCCTTTGGTGTGACCCTAAAAAGCAAAAAAATAAAAAATAAAAATCAGTGATTTCCGTTTTCATAATTGGATCTTAATTGATAGAAATGGATAGAATGAATGGACATATGGAAAGACAGATGGGATATTGAGATAGATAGACAGATTGAGGAGTGTATGTGTATTTTTTATATAAATAGGAGGATGAATTGAATGAATGGTGAGTAGGTTATTGAAGGAATGTGACCCTCTTACTAGTCTTGGGCTTTATCCCAGACTTCATTCTTGTTTCATTTCCCAAGCAGTCTTATTCTCCCTTAGTCTGAAACATGTTTTCTTCTGCAAACTGTGTTTGATCCCTGGCCTAGGAATTTCCACGTGCTGAGGGAGAAGCAAAAAACAAAAACAAAAAACAGAAAAAAACTAGAAAAAAACTAAACTTTGAAATTTAGGAATGTGTATATTCTTGGTAAGAATATATCATTCTTGGACTTCCATTGTGGCTCAGTGGTAACGAACCTGACTAGTATTCATGAGGAGGCAGGTTCGATCCCTGGCCTTGCTCAGTGGATTGAGGATCTGACGTTGACATGAGCTGAGGTGTGGGCCACAGACTCATAACCCATGTTGCTGTGGCATAGGCCGGCAGCTGCAGCTGTGATTTTATCCCTAGCCTGGGGGTGTCCACATGCCGTGGGTGTGGCCCAAAAGAGACCGAACAAAAAAAAAAGAATGTATCATTCTTTAAGGTTAGTAATAGGAATGAGATAAGAATCTTTAAAAAAATTCTAAAATCTTCAGAAAAGTTTTATTTATTTATTTATTTACTTATTTATTTATTGGTCTTTTTAGGGCTGCACTCGAGGCATATGGAGTTTCCCAGTCTAGAGGTCAAATCACAGCTGTAGCCACTGGCCTACACCACAGCCACAGCAATGCCAGATCCAAGCTGCATCTGCGACCTACACCACAGCTTACTGCAACACCGGATCCTTGACCCACTGAGAGAGGCCAGGAATTGAACCCACAACTGCATGGTTCCTAGTCGGATTCGTTTCCGCTGCGCCATGATGGAAACTCCAAGAATCTTTAGAAAAGTTGATAAGGAAAACTTCAGGTTCCTTTTGTATAAAACCTTGGAAGAGATAATTCACAAAGTAAGATTACAGTTACTTTAAAGATGAGAAAGGATGTTTATAATCACATCAATGCAAAGTAAAGATATAGTATTATTTCTCTAATTTTGAATTGGCAGAAGTGTAAAAATTCAGTTGTACCAGGCTCTCCCATGTGTGGTTGGGAGATTTTTAAATTTTTATTTATTTATTTTGTCCTTTTAGGGCCACACCCTTGGCATATGGAAGTTCTCAGGCCAAGGGTCTAATTAGAGCTGCAGCTGCCGACCTACACCATAGCTGCAGCAATGCCAGATCCTTTACCCACTGAGTGGGGCCAGGGATCAAACCAAGTCCTCATGGATACTAGTTGGGTTCATTTCTACTGAGCCACAATGGGAACTCCCTAAAATTTATTTTTAATAATTATTTTACTTTATTTTTGGCCACACACAAGGCATGTGTAAGTTCCTGGGCCAGGGACTGAACCTGCACCACAGCTGTAACCAGAACCACAGCAGTGACAATGCCAGATCCTTAACCCACCAGAGAACTCCTGTCAGGTGATTTAAGTGAGTAGGGCAGTTTTGGAAAATGTCTTGTTTCTCCAACAGCATCACCTCCACATACTGTACCAATTAGAAATGCATTTCTTTCTAAGTTACAAAAAAGCTGCCTTTCAGGAACCTTAACAAGTAGGGCTTTATTTTTCTCATGTAACAAGAAGTCTGGAGGGGAAGCTGCTGCCGCCTTTGATTCAGCAGCTTGGCAGAGCCCACAGGACTTTGCAGAGGGTAAAGAAGAAGGGAGAAGGAGGGGCTCGAGAGAAGATAAGCCCCCAGACCAGAGGGTCTGCCCCTCCGTGACTTTCTCCTTCCTAGGCGGGCCCAGTCCAGCTGACTCTGCTGCTTCCTGGCTTGAGGTCCAGGTCTGGTTCTTGGCTATTCAGACCCCTGTGCACAATCCACGCATTCCTAAACTCAAGACCTAATCCCGCTTCAGCACCAAGGACAGCGCCACCCTGGCTTTCCTGGGGAGAAAGCAATGTCTTGGCTGGAAAGAGCAACCCCACTGTAGATCA